>CM076570.1:133693647-134293647 GCA_034641835.2 Pinus albicaulis | reverse complement strand
GTACTATTTCTAAGTTTTTTGTGTATAAATCAAGATGAAGAGAGAATTATCACCCCTCTTTCTCGATAGAATTACATTTTATTGCATAAAATGTGCTAAGTTTTTATAGGTTCCAGGACACAATGAAAGAATATCACTATATGCACAAGAAGACCAAGTTTCTTTCAGAAGAGCATGATCATTTCATTCCAAATCAGATCCATTACACCATTGCTACTAAAAAAAATACTAGCTTTACCATCGCTACTCATTCCAAGCCTGCAATTGATCCATAAATGTCCATCTCCCTACTACCAAAAACTCATTTTCCTTCACAATCTTCATACTTCCCTGCATCATTTTCACTCATATTTCGCAAAAATAAATTCATCAAGCTCCCTTACAAAGATCATTCACCCCATTTTCATTTTCCTTTCTTTCAATTAAATCCCATTTCAATGCAAAATTTTCATCCATAGTCCTTCAAAATATTATTGTACACTCACGTTAGATGATGGAGTATTCATTAAGGTCCCCCTTCTAACAAGTTTTGACCCATCAACTCCGACACATCTTCTGGGATCAAGAATAGAGATCTTTCAAGCACCTTGAGGCTTGAGGCTTGACTTTGGGCTAGACACAAAAATATTTTTTCAATGACTTGGTTTGGTTCCCAAGTCGCAGAAAAAGTAAGGATATCTATGAGGGCATGTAAACTAGGGAGTTCCAAGGTGTGTGGGGAATCCCATGAAGTGATAACATATGCCAAAAAGTTCCAAGGCATGTTAAGAATTTCAAGATGTGCTAGGTTCTAGGGTGTGGCACCAACGCATGCTAGGGAGTGCCATGGAAACAGAATGGAGGACTTGTTTCAATTGCATGGAAATGAATGAATAAGAGTGTGTGATAGGGAGTGTTAGCAATTTCTAGGTGTGATAAGGATGGAGTGACAAGCTATGATAGGAAAATATAAGGCATGATAGAGTGTTAGGAAAGCATTCCAAGGTGTGTCAATGTTTGCCAAGGAGTGTTATGGAGTGATAGAGAAACACAAGGGATAATTATGTAATAATTCCTGGAAATTAATGAATAGAAGTGTGTGACAGTGAGTGTCAACTAGTTCCAAGTGTGCTATGGAGGAGTGACAAGGCATGCTTGGAAACATTAAGGTATGCTAGAGTGTTAGGGTGACATGCGACCAAGATGTGCCAGTGCTTGCGAGGAAGTGCTAATTGGGAGTTCCAGGGAAACACAAGGGATCACTATGTCAAAATGCATGGAAATGAACAAATAAGAGTTTTTGATTGGAAGTGTCAGTGATTTCCAAGTGTGCTAAGGAGGGAGTGACAAGGTATGTTAGGCAATGTCAAGGCATGCTAGAGGCTAGGGCAACATGCCAAATCTCCTAGGTGCTAAGGTGTACCAAAAAATGCCTAGGAGTGTTAAGGAATATTATGGAAACACAAGGGAGAACTAGGTAAAAATGCATGGAAATGAATGAATACGAGTTTGCGACTAGGAGTGTCAATGAGATCTAGGTGTGTTAAGGAGAGAGTGACAAGGTATGTTAGGTAGTTCCAAAAAATTATAGAGTGTTAGGGTGGCATGCCAAGATGTGCTAGGGCAGCATGCTAATGTGTTCTAGGGAGTGTTAGGGAGTGTCAAGGAAACACAAGGAAGCACCAGATCAAAATGCATGTAAATGAACGAATAAGAGTGTGTGAAATTTAGTGTCAATGGGTTCTAGGTGTGTTAAGGAGGGAGTGACAAGGTTATATGCTGGGCAGTGCCAAGGTATGCTATAATACCAAGGTATTTCAAGAAGTGCAAGGGTGTGTAAAAGTATGCCAATGAATGTAGGGGATGCTAACACATGCCACATAGTTCCAAGGCATTTAAGACATGCCAGGTGTTATGATATTTCAATATGTAAATTGTGTTTCTTAGTTTTTTTACGACCAGAGTTGGATGTGATGAGCCTTGTCCTGGTAACTTGTTAAGTGGGATGATTTGAGATTAGACATGAGTATCCTAAGATGAGCTACATGTAGCTCTTAGGTGAACAAGGCATATGTTGAATTTGCATGACACATGAGAATCTAGGTTTGGTATTAGAATTTTTGATGCAAACACACTCAAGTGCAAAAACACATCTACTTTACGTAGTGAAATATACACACATCAAGGAATCAACTAGTGCATGTGACAATTTTTCACTTTTTCGAACCATTCTTTGTTAAATTACAAACTATAATAGAATAGGCTAGAGCTTTCATACCATGGATCATGGCCCTTTACAATCACACTGATACAAGGAAGACAACTAGGGTTTAGTGTTATTCCTTTGACAACCAATCTACCTTGAACAAGACAACACTTGACCCATTTTTTTATGGTGGCCACACATAGCCCTTTCAATCCACATGTCCTGAACACATCTGGTAGGTCATATTTCCTCCCATCATGCAACTTATCAATCTACCTCTATTAATGAACTTAACTCCTTTAGGCTACTGAACTTGATTCAAAAAAAATTCCCTTCTACCTACCTATTTTTTCCTTTAAGGTATGCAACACTTAGGGTTTCTGATTAGTTGTTCACAACTCTGTTTGTGAACAGCTCTTTGGTTTGCCTAGTTTTTCCATATTTCTACTCCAATATGACAAGTCTAGGGATATGAGGTTTCCTTTATTCTCACTGACTCAGTCCTCTATAATAAATTTAACTAGGGCTAATTGGCTAGCCCACTGGACTGCTACTTTATTCCTTAAAAGTTTTCATTTCATTAGGTCCAATACACCTACGCATCTACCAACCTTGTTTTCCTTCACAAGTATAGGACTTAGGGGTATTATTTGACAGTCACATAAGAACCCTCCAATTGTATTTGTTTTACCATCAATTTTCCCAACCAGATTCAATTATTTTACTGATCTAGTGCCCACAACACTGCCCTCGTCTAGGGCTCTTCAAATCTACCACCTTATAATGATTAGAGTCCTCTCAAAATCACTATTCTTGTGTACCAATTTATTTGTTGTCCAACCTATGAAAAAATATGAACTACTCCTCTTATCATCCTTCTAAAAAATTGTAGATGACCGAAATAGGGTCACAAATCATCCACTAACAGTCCATTAAATAACTATTAATAAGCTACTTCATATCTTTGTCCAAAACTCTATGGAAAATCCACCAAAATAAACTCCTCTTCATGTCAATCCATTACTCATATGACACATTTCTTCTGCTCAGTCTTCCACTCAGGTTCCACCTTCCTTTGGATTTTCTATCTCCACACATATTTATGAAAACCATCTTCCAAATATGTGGTAGATATTGTAGAGATAAACCTCTCTCTAAGGGTCACGACCCCTGTTCTTCTACACAAATTTGTCACAGTCTTAAGGGCATACTTATGGCCAATTGAACATGCTAGGAAACCTCCCTAACTATGAAATTATACTTATATTTTAATTTCTTTAGAAAAATCCCTATCCACCCATAGAAAAAACAACAACTTTTTCCACCATAAGAGACTCAACCTAGATCATATGGATCCGTAGATTTTGGGCATTTCTTTAATCGAATCTTGACCTGAAATTTAGATCTCTACGACCCTCAAACTACAGTTACCTCAGTCAATATTACACCTATGGTTAATTCTGTTCTGGCCCTAAATTCTAGTGTAGAACCTCCTCCATTTGTGTTGGTATTTATCACAGACCTTGCAACCTACTAACCACCACAAGATAGGGACTCAAGTCTCTCTAGTATTTCAAAATTTTATGTGGCTTTCACACAAAAACACCACTGAAATCACATGCTCAAATTCTCATGAGCCGACTCTCTTGAGTTCGATTTGCCATAATAGAACCAACAACATGCCATCCTACTTCCTATCTCAAACCCATTAAGGTATGTGACATTCTTGTGAACCCTCACATGATGATCTTGCTCTTGGTGGATGATTATGGCCTCCCTTTAGCAACCCTTACTCAACCCTCTAGCTCGACCTAATTTAAGACTACATCTCTCCTAGCCTCCTTGATCAAATGAGATCCTTCTCACTTGATATTACTACCTTTATACTAAGGAATCCGTAAATAGCTTTTCCTAGATAGGCATCTTAAGAACCCTATAGAACTTACGGGTTTTATCCACTTAGACCTTAGGAAATATTATTTTTCCTTTTTAATTTTATTTTTATTTTGAACCCCATATTGGGTTCAAACCCCTCTCTTGGGTTATTTTCCCACAAGTCCCTTTGTGAAAAAAATCACACAAACCCATCTCACTAGGCTTGTGGATTACCTCCCAAGCTACACAATTCATAAACATAGTATAGTTGTAGTAATTGTAACTTGGTCAAGCTCTTGTATTCAATCAAGGAATTGATTGGGTTCCCAAGTTGAAAATTAAGAAAGGGTAGTTGAGGGAATGCTAGCTAGGGAGGGTTAGGGAATGTCAAGGAATTAAAAGGCGTGCTAACACATGTTGGACAATTTAAATGCATGTTGAGGAGTGTTAAGGAGTTTCGAGGCATCACAAGGGAGAACTAGGTCAAAATGCATGGAAATGAACAAGTAAGATTGTGTGTTAGTGAATTCAAGTGTGACAAGGATGAAGTGTGTTAGAATAAGTTCATAATAGGATCTGTAAGAGGCAAGCCTACAATTGTGATAAGGGGCTCGACAAAGCAATTTTAGATAAAGGGATACTTTGTGTTGGGCACAACATTATCTTTAATTTATCTATTATTTTTATATGACATGTGGCACACTTTGGGCGAATCATGATGTTTTAAACTATTTTAGAAAAGTGCATATTGTATATTTTTATGTATATGTTTTGGGGCACTTTGCTTGTGCCAAATTATATCTTGTGTGTCTTGTGTATCTTGTGGTTCTTGCAAATTCTTAGTTAATGCTATACTGTTTCTATGAACGTCCAACATGTGAAATATTTCCTATGTAAGCTATTTTTCTTAGTTGTTTTAGTCCGTGGCTAGATGTGATCATTGTCTTGGTAAGTTCTTAAGTGGGACAATCTCAACTTGGAAATGAGTAGCCTAAGATTAGGTATAGGCAGTTATTAGGTGAAAACGACATAATCTACTTGTAGTAGTTGCAATTAGTCAAATTGTTGTGGCTGAAGTAGGCCAATGTCACATGAACTACAATAGCTGAGGACTTCATTGGGTTCCTAGGTTGTGAAAAGATTTAAGGCCAGTTGTGAGGGCATGAGTGCCAAGGAATGCTAGGTAATGCTAACATGTGCCAAGTAGTTCGAAGGCATGCCAAATATTCTAAGATGTGTCAAGTGCTAAGGCATGCCAAGATGTGAAAGGGTGTGAAAATATGTGCCAAGTACTATCAAGGCAACAAAAAGTAGAAACAAGTTAAGCTACAAGGACATGAGCACATCATAGGGTTAATAATTCATCAACTTACCTTTTCCAGGAGGGGCATGCTAGGCACACCAACACTAGGTGGAAATAGGTGCTAAGTGCCAAGTGTTAGTGCATTTTAAGTGAAAAATCATCCTCTATTATTTCTCGTCTACTTTTCAATAATTGATCTCAAATAACTTTAATATTAAACCATGCCAAAGCATACAAAGGCATCTTAATGAATGCTAGACATGTTAATACTTTCCAAGCACCAACACGTGTCGAGTCCCATTGTGTGTTAGGGAGAAATACACATGTTATGAAGTGGAAGGGCACGTCGAAGAGTTCTAAGGTGTGACAAAGTGTGCTAAGGTGTGACACAAGGGAGAACTAGGTAAAAATTCATTGAAGTGAATGAATATGAGGGTGTGTCAGGGATTGTCAATGAGTTCTAGCTAGCATGCCAAGGAGGGATTGGCAAGGTATGTTAAGTACTAGTAAGGCATGATAGGGAATATCAGGGCATGTCAAGAAGTGCCAGAGTGTGTTAGGGAGTTCCAATGTGTGTTAACATGTGCCAAATAGTACCAATAAATGCAAGATGCTAAGGAATGCTAGGATGTGTAGGGTTCTATGGTATGCCAATATGTGTCAAGGAGTATCAAGGAAACAAAAATAAGAACCAAGCTAAAATGCAAGGAAATGAACACATAAGAGGGTTAATAAGTCAGGACTTTATTTTTTTCAAAAGTGGCATGCTAGGCAACCTAATAATAGGTTCCAATACATGCCAAGTTCCAATGTGTGCCAAGTGCTCATGTATGTTAATGCATGCCAAATTGTTCCAGGGCATGCTAGGGACTACAAGGCATGCCAACATATGCTAGGAGAGTGTTGTGCTATGTTAGGACCTGCCAATCTGTGCTTGGATTTCCTATTAATGGCAAGATATTATAGGTACAAAGATGTTCTAAGACATGCGAGGTGACAAGTAATGTTAGTGTGTGCCAGAGCATGTTAATATGTGCCAAGAGTGTTGAAGAGTGCTAGATCTCTCTCAGTAATCGAATTTACAAAGCTTGATTATGTATTAAATAATATAGTTTCTACACACACTAGTGGAACTTTATCTAAAGGGAATTTGTTAGATAATAAACCTAATATAGATGAATCATGTATTGAATCATAGGAAAGCTCTATTCTCATTACTTGAGGGAAATGATACACAATAATTACTTCTTAACAAATTGAGCGACTCTAACCACTATACGGCCTTGGACACATAATGAAAAATACTCCATAACACTGGTCTTAAATTGTTATATTTTGACAAAAACTATAGTAACATGCACATAGCATCATCAAAAACTCATTGGAATGATCAATGACGACGAACATTTTTCAATCGTCACCAAAAGTAACCAAAAAGAGCATTGGTGAGGGTCAACAAAAAATCATTGCTAGAAGTGTCACCAAAGAGAGAATTAGTGACGAACCTTTAAAAACCATCACCAAAAGTGTCACTAAAAAATTCTTTGGTGACAAACCTTAAAGGACCATCACTATATGCATTTACAATAACGCTTTTTTAAGGACCGTCACCATATGTGAAATTGGTGACAGGCCTTAAAGGTCTGTCAGAGGCATGACCATCACCAATGTCCTTTTATCTTGTAGTGCTAGTTATGATTCAACCACTGAAGGATGCCTACACCAAGATTCAAGAAAAGACTCGGGCCGCACTAGCTGAGTGACTCAGGATGATTCACATGTGAGTGTCGGGGGCCTCTTGGGCAGGGCCCAACTTGGTCCAATTTTGAGTTAAAGACTCGACAGTTTGAGGAAGTGGAGTGCGTGATCCAGCGAAAATAAGTCAATCACATGAATTTTAAAAGCTTTGTGCGGAGTTTAGGAGTTTTAGGGGCTTTGGGGCGGGTCAAAGCCCCTATTTTTGTAAAGGGATCAATTTGTTTTTTAATATTTTAAGCTCCTCCCATGGTTTGTAGACCATGGTATTGTAACAAATAAAGTTATATAAGGAGATAACTTTGTGATTCAAGATATGATATGATATGATCACTGTATGAGAAAAAACTATGAATTATCTGTGTCTTAGTATGTTTTTGGCCTTAGGAGAAGGCTACACAGCTATGTGCGCAGAGGTCTTGTTATGCAGTTGTGTGCGTAGACCACCCGCAATTGTGTGTGCGGGTCGGAGAATGATTGTACTAGAAAGATACATCATTAATAAAGGAAAGGAAAGTTCTGAAGTATCTTTGTGTTATTAGCGCAATTTGTCTATTATTTAACTTAGAAGATGTTTTATGTATTGTGAAGCATTGTATGATAGTTTTTGTATAGAAAATTATTTTATGTCGTTTATATGTGTTGTATTGGGTTGATTAGTGAATAATACTGATAAAGGCATAGTGCACAGTAGTAGTACTTGATGAATGGGGCATAAGCTGTAAAATTAGATAATTTCATCTGTGTAGTTCAAGAAAGCATAAGGAAGAATCATAGCAGTAAATCCATGTCCTAATATCCCTCTCGATGCAGAAACCTAGTTATAGCATCCCCCAATATTTCCTTAGGTGAGACTGCGATTTGCGTAGCAGATCGTTGTTGAAAGGGCTAGTAATAGAGGGTTTTGTTGGTAGTGCAGCTACTCCAAACCTACGTCTATACCCCTTCAATCCAACAAATGGTTATGTAGCTCCGTAGGGCACAATGAGAAGAATTTTTGTGGTTATGAGTTAATGATATAGTAGACTGTGACTGCATATATAATGCAAGTCGAAGGGCACACGCATGAAGATCATGGTTCACCAGTAGGGTGTGGAGGATTCTAAGTTTGAGGATGAGGAGGAGGAGGAGGAACTGGTCAAGGACATGGTCAAATCATATGTTACAACTGCGGCGAAGCAGGACACTTCACGAGGGATTGTCAAAATTCCACAACCCCCTCTTGCAAGTATTATAGAGCTTTTGATCATGTAATATAAGATTGTCATGTTCTAATAATGAAGGTGTAGGAGAAAATAAATCAAAATCCTATGCAAAACTTACAGATGATGACTATGGAGCCACGTAAAGAATATACTAGTGTTAACATGGTAACCCGAAGTGGCGCAGGGACAGGCGAAGGTAGCACAATAGTAAATAATCCTATGAAGGGCACATGGATCAGAAAAGTTGGAGATAAGAATACTAGGTTCAATATGCAAAGAGAAAAGGAGAAATTTTTGGAGGAAAAGAAGGGTTTCATGGACCCCAGAGCTACGACATCTAGGATGCAGCCACAGACTCAACATAATTTGATACCTCGTAAGAAAAATACCTAGGTGATTACTGCAACAAAGGAGTTTCATCCAACCATATTGAAATCATTTTTGTAGACTTGCATGAAGTTATTGAGAGACCAGAAGGTTGTCGAAAGTCTACAGGTGCTGATAGAATCTTGCGTAGGAAGGGAAGATCCGGGCAGTGAGCCAAACACAATAAATAAATTGCATTGGCATAAGAAGAGTGTAAGAAGAGAAATGAGATTAATTGTGAAGATTGGGACTACGACATGGATCAGGTAATCCTAGATTTGGGACCTGATGCGAATTTATTTCATAAGAAAACATGGGAGTGCATGGGAAAAAATAGTTGTGATGGTCATCGATCCAATTAAGAATGGATAATCAACAGAAGATTATTCTAATGGGAAGATTTCCTGGTATAATAGTAGACATTGAAGGAGTGCGTGCTATGGAATATTTTGAAGTAATTGAGATTGTAGATGACAACAATCCATGTCCAACACTGCTTGGATTGGATTGGGATATTGACATTGATGCAATAATCAATCTGAAGAAGAGAAAGATGGTGTTTGAACAAGGTGATTTGAGGGTCAATGTTCCCCTAGGCCCATCAGAAGGAGTGTAGTATAAAAAGCATGTTCGTGATGAATAATGCGATGCAGATATTGAAAATATTTACAAGCTCACGGCTAAAGAGGAGGATTGGATCAATCCCACTGCAAATGGAAGGATAAGTTGGGAGAAGGACAACTCATGTATTTCAGATTCTGATGAAGCATTTATAGAATAGGTTGCATGAATTTTCTACTAGGCGATGTAACAGAATTACAATATCACTTCGCTGCATCACTACAGAGGTCTGTAATTTTCCTTACTATGATGGGATAAGAGATGTCAACTTTTTTCTTGATGAATTTTAAAGAGAAGTACCCAAAGAACAAAGGTTTCAATATTTTGACATAGCACTAAGATCTACACCTGCCATATGGTGGGATATTCATAAGGGAAATATTAGAAGTTAGATATAATATCATAGATTGATGAAGATAAGATTTGGTGAAGTAAATACTAGACCTGAATTAAAATATGATGGCAAGGATGACCCTCGAGGGCATATTTTTTTTCTGGACTACAATGTGGGGTCAAGATCTAGCACCATAATGGGTACATACATTATTTCACACATTAGATGTGGTACCTATGAATTTGTATCTTTAAACCAAACTACGACATGCAACAACGAATTGGGAATATTTGGTTGAAGGTTTTTTAATGAATTTTAGTTTTGAATATGACTGTCAGTACATGGACGAAGATCTTCAAGCAGTCATAGCAAGGATTTTCAAGACTACAACTTTGATAACCTGGACACAGTCTGATTGGGTCGTGCAGTTGGAACATTCAGTAGAATGCTATAATGTGACATCAGAAGAGGATGAAGAAGATCTATGCAATATTAATATCCTAGAGTCAAAAGAACAACGCGAGGTTGCTGGACCAAAACCTGAGATTCTTGACATAGCGCATCCAGTGAAGACGCAAAAGGTGAATATAGGGTTAGAAGAGGAGCCAAAATTCACGTTGAATGGGAATTATTGTGATGCAAATACAGTCAGCAAGGTTGCAGAGTTGTTCCATGAATATCAGAGCTATTTACCACGATTTTTTATGAACTAAAGGGAATACTGGGATACCTTGGAGGTATGAGGATCAATTGGAAACTAGATGTGAAGCCTATAAAATAATGACCCTATAGATTGAACCCAAAGTACAAGGAAAAGATGAAGGAGGAATTGGAAAAGATGCTTAAAGCTGGCATAATTGAACTCATGGAGGAATCTGAATGTGTAAGTCCTATGGTTGTTTAGGAGAATAAGAAAAAGGGTGAAATCAAAATTTCTATTGATTTTAGGAAGTTGAATGATGCATGTGTGCATGACCCATTCCCTACACCTTTTATAGATGGATTATTGGATAATGTTGGAGGGAAGGAGGCCTACTCTTTTACACATGGGTTTTTAGGCTACCATCATATTAGAATTGCACCAAAAGACAGGATTAAGACATTGTTTTCCACTTAAAGGGGATATTTTTCAGTATAAAGTCATGCCTTTTGGATGGAAGAATTCTCCTGCAATATTATCTAGAATAGTAGTCACAGCTTTTAAGGAGTACATACAAAAAATTTTGGGAGCTTATTTTGATGATTGGACATTATTTGGACTATTGAAGAACCATGTTGCAAACTTAAGACTGATGGTGGATACCTACAGACAGTATCAAATATCATTGAACTTGAAGAAATGCATATTTTTTGTACCTTTTGGTATACTATTGGGGCATGTGGTTTGTAGAGAAGGATTGATGGTATACCTTAAGAATATTTATTCCATTGCTAAGACAGTGAAGCAACTACGCGCAACACTGGGACATACTGGCTACTACAGGAAGTTTATCAAGGCATATGCATAGATAACGATGTAGATGGAAAAGCTATTGAAGAAGGATGTTACTTATTGTTGGGATGAAGAATGCCAAATAAGCCTCGACATAATAAAGGAGAAGATTGTAACTGCGTTGATTCTAGTTTTTCCAGACTGGAACAAAGAGCTTCACATTCATGTTGATGCATCTTGCATAACATTGGGCTTGGTACTAACGCAACCAGGGGATGCAGATATTGATCACCCCGTAGCTTTTGCAAGTAGGAAATTGTCCAAGGCAGAGAAGAATTATTCTACAACAGAACATGAAGGATTGGCTATGGTATATGCACTACATAAATTCAGGCATTACTTATTAGGAGTGCATTTCAATATGTTCAAAAAGCACTCCAAATTGAATTATTTGGTGAACAAGCCTGTGCTAGGAGGGAGGATTTGTAGGTGGTTTTTTTGTTTTAGAAGTATGAATTTTAAACTATAATTAAGCTAGGAATATTGAATGTGGTATCTGATCATTTTTCCAGGATAGAGACATGAGAAGAAACCACGATCATTGAAGAGAACCTGCTAGATGCAGAGTTATTTGCAATAAGGGTTGCAAATGATCACTTCACAGACATTATTTCGTTCTTCAGTACACGGATGGCAGTTGTAGAGTATACTACACAATAGAAAAAGGAGCTAGTAGTCAAGGAAAATATTTTTTCTCTGATTGCAAGATATTTGTATAAACTAGGGCAAGATGAAATATTGCGCAGATATGTCTCTGAGCATGAAAGATAGAGAATTTTAGAAGAATCTCATGGCAGAGTTGCAGGAGGACATTATGCATGAAAATCCACTATGCATAATATTTTGAGAGTTGGATTATGGTGGCCTACAATGCACAAATATGCAAAAGAATTTTGTAGATCCTGCGATGCTTGTCAAAGAAAAGGAAGACCATCTAGGAGAAATAAAATTCCCTTGAACCCAAAAGTGACATTGCAGGAATTTGATAAGTGCGCAATAGAATTTTTTGTATCGATTAATCCACCAGGGAAAAAGACTTGCACGAGGTATATCATCACTGCCACAAATTATTTGACAAGATAGGCCGAAGCTAAGCCAATGAAGGATTTCAATGAAAATACTGCTATGAAGTTCATCTTTGAATACATTTTGTCAAGATTTAGGTTTCTGAAGATCTTGATGAGTGTTAAAGGGTCGCATTTCTTGCATATACCATTTAGGCATTTTCTGAAGAATTCCAAGTGCATCATTAGAAGAGCACACCTTATTACCCTCAGGAAAATGGAACAGTTGAAGCCTTTAACAATATTTTGGAAGATGATCTAACTAAAGTATGCAATGTCAACATGAATGATTGGGATCTGAGAATTCTAGTAGTATTATGGGCTTATAGAAGAACCTGCAAGAATTTGATAGGAAAAAACCATTTAGGCTAGTTTATGGACAGAAAGTCATTATGCATATGGAATATATTGTGCCTAGTATAAGAATCACAACAGAAAAAGACATGCCAGACAGTGATATCATGGAATAAAGACTCGAACAGTTGCTTTCTATCGAGGAAGACAGATTCATTGTAGGATATCATCAAGTAAAAAAATCAAAGGAAACAACCTAGCATGATAGGCATATCAAGCAGAAAAGATTCAAGGAATATCAAGTTCGCAAAGTTCCTAGGAAAGTTCCAAAAAAATTGGTTGGGACCATATATTATTAGATACGTCTCGGAGGGAGGCGCAGTTCATCTTGTGAATTTGTATGGTCAGATGATGCTAGGACAAGTAAATGGAAGTATATTAAAGCTATACAGGGATGACTTTGCCCCTGGAACGTCGAACTTTCTATTTGAATGAGAAATAGTCTTAGTGTCACATGTAGTTGAAAGGGGACGCATGACTATAAACTACTTTGCAAAAGTAGGACTTCGTCGAAGATGGATTATTGCATGAACTTAGGAAGATATCGAAGTTGGAGGGAGTTGCAACGAGGGAGAAATAACTGCGTTATAACAAAGGTTCTATCAAATTTCACTAGAAATATGATCATTGGAAGTGAATAAGTTGATTTGACAAAAACGTTTCTATTAAAAGGAGTAGGGAAAATGCATTCAATGAGCACAATTGGGAAAATCTTCCGCCAAGTCCTCATTAATGAAGTGAATTTGAAGACACTCATGGAGTCTAAAATTCAAAATTGCTATAAGTATTGCATCCCACTCTACATTTTCACATTTTACTCACTAAGAACTAGAATTGTGATTTTTTGCATAAGTGTGAGACGAGCTTTGAGCTGCATGTCCGAGAAGAGTTTCGAAGAGATTGCAAGGGAATTTATCAGGAGAGGGCTAGGTACAATCATGACTACTACAACGCCGCATGTGAGAGGGCTGAGGTTGCCCAGGAAGCAATCTGTTGCAGGAGAATCATAGACAAAGAAACCAAAGAAGCTTGCTGTCAGACAGTAACTGCGCTACCATGCCAAGGAAAGAACCCTACAGAGAAATTTGTAGGTAAAATTTAGGATAAGGCAGTTGTAGAGGCAATGAAGGAAAAATATGGCATCATAAAGAAGTCTGAGGGATACAATATCAATACTATCAATGATCAAGTTGTGCGCTTCACCGCACACATTTTGGCAGGAAAAATCATGAGGAAGTTTCGCACAAATGAGATGACGACACTAGTAGTTTCTTTGGTTGGGCAGTGCAGCAAAGGTGTCTAGTATAACTGGGTTGGATATCTATGCAAGGAATTTCTAGATGATTTTCGAGATGCACAGGAGGGTGGAAATAAATTCCAATATGAATGGTTATTTCTCTTGATAGCATTGATGGCATGGAGAGAGCCCGAGGAGTCACAATTCGCCACTATGGATTCAGACATATGCGAAGATGCGAAATACGCCTCATTGTGGTTTACTAAGGAACCTGATCGAGCAAAGGAAAATAAATTGTTTTGGGTATTGCTGGAGATGGATTTACGTATTGTGGTGAGTTAGTGACCTAGGATCTCATCGTTATTGATTGAATATTATAAAAAAAATTCATATTTTAAGACAAATTTTCATCATGTCTATATCAATGCGTAGAAGGACCTTGAAGAGAAATGGTATGCACTATCCTATTTGGTCACAAAGGATGATATTGCACAGATTGTAAGCCATTGGCTGAGTGATTGGTTAACTCCACCCCCGGAAGGTGTAGAGACAGAGTAGGCATGAAACAGTGGGTAAGTCACTACAACAAAGAAGGACATCACAGGAAATATAGTTGGAAAACCCACTAGGAATGACACACAAAAGAAGACAATCAAAGTCACAAAGAAGGAACCCAGGAAAGAAGCTGAGATGGATACTGGCAAAGAAACATAGTAGTACCCTGAAAATACTGGCGAGAAAAATACAGGCGGAGAGGGTGGTTAGGATTCGTTTGAAGATACAGAGACAATAGACTCCCCATTTATTGTAAAGTAGAGAAAAATTCCTACTGAGGGAGGTGCGCGCAAGAAGCATAAATGAGATAAGTCGTAGAGTATAGAGCTGATGGTTATTACTGAAGGGGACATCAATGAGATTGGTGACAAGGTGCGCAATGTCACCGAGGATGCATGGAGTAGGATAGAAGATAAATACAAGGTTGTATTGATGAAAGTACAATAGGGAATCAGCGAATTAAAAGTACAATTGAGTGTGGTCCAAGCGAGCATGGCACACGCGAGCATGAATCGAGTGAGCATGGTTCATGAAAGACAACAAGTGTGCAAGTTAGAAGTAACTATTGAGGTATGTATTTTGTAGGTACCTAGAGGGGCGCAACATTTTGAAAACGCAGAAGATCATGAGCGTGATAAGCATTAGCACAACCTTAGTTTTAACCTTGTTGCGCTTCCCATCCAAACGTTGCATGATTTTCACCACGGGGTCACAAATGAGTTGAAGGTGTGCGAGCAGCACACTTTTCTAGTCATTAAGGAAGTCAAGCAGGAAAATAAGAAAATCTTCAATGACATGAATAAGGTGCTCAAGGACCGTGATGAGGCAACACAACACAAAAAATAGTTGGAAGAAATTATCAACAAGACTTGCAACGAGCTGCCTGACCTCAAGATCCAAGCTGAGGTAGCCCCAGCAGAAAATATTGCAAAGCTCGCCAATTTAATCAAGGAATCCAAGAATGAAATGGAAAGGGTCAAGTTTGAGCTTCAGATGCAGATTAACGAGCTAAAAATTAGGCTGCAGCCAACAACAATGCCAGAGGTGTGTGAAAAGCGAGAAATAGATATGAAGGCTATACTCGAAGGTATGTCTACAACAGTGAAGGACTATGGAAAGCTATCGGTGAATACACCATGGAAATATAGACCTTGTTGTAGGAAGATCCAAATGTTCAGCAAATTGAAGAAAATTTTCTGGAAAAGAAAAAACAATTTGATGAGATCAAAGTCACGGTGAGGACCTTAGCACATGCATAGCGAATCGCCCGCATACAGGAAGGAAATAATCTACCGAGTCAGATCGAGGAGTTCCAAAGAAAGAGAATATAATCATAGCAAGAACACAATCATGGAAAGATGAGGCTATTCAACTATCTCAGACAATTGATGAGAAGCTTAAGGAGATGCGTGGGAAGCAGAATTATGTGCTTCAAATGATCACAGGGCCGACTATAGAGAAGCTACTGGAAGAGGTGCACCAGGAGTAGATGCAGTTTGCATCGATGATTCAACCATTGAAGGTTGCCTACACCAAAATTCAAGCAAAGACTGAGGGCACACCAGCTGAGTGACTCAGGACAAGTCACATGTGAGTGTCAGGGGCCTGTTGGGTAGGGCCCAAATTGGTCCAGTTTTGAGTTCAAGACTCCACATTTTGAGGAAGTGGAGTGCGTGATCCAATGAAAATAGGTCAATCACATGAAGTTTAGGAGTTTTAGGGGCATTGGGGTGAGTCAAAGCCCCTATTTTTTTAAAGGGATCAGGGTTTTTTTGAATATTTTGAGCTCTGCCCATAGTTTGTAGCCCATGGTATTGTAAGAAAGAAATCTATATAAGGGGATGACTTAGTGAGTCAAGATATGATATGATATGATCATTGTATGAGCGAAAAATGTGAATTATCTGTGTTTTACTCTATTTTGGGCCTTAGGAGAAGGATTCGCAACTATGTGCACGGAGGCCTTGGTCTGCAGTTATGTGCATAGACCACCTGCAGCTGTGTGCACGGGTCGAAGAAGGATTGTACTGGAAAGACACAACAATAATAAAGGAAAGGAAAGTTCTGAAGTAGCTCTGTGTTATTTGCGCAATCTGTCTATTATTTATATTTGAATTTGTTTTATGTATTGCGAAGGATTTTATGATTGTTTCTACATATCGAATTATTTTATGATGTTTATATGTGTTATATTGGGTTGAGTAGTGCATAAGACTGATAAAGGCGCAGTGCCCAGTAGTAGTACTTGATGACTAGGGCATAAACTGTAAAAGTAGATAATTGCATCTGTGCGGCTCAGGAAACCATAAGGAAGAAGCATAACAGTAATAACATCTCTTAATATTGCCTCGGTTGAGACTCTCGTCTACATAGCAGATCATTTCCAAAAGGGCCGGTAATAGAGGGTTTTGTTGGTAGCACAGCTACTCCGAACTTGGGTCTAGACCCCTTCAAGCCAACACACACCGTGGGAGCGGTATATATATATATATATATATATATATATAAGGGCTCAATCGAGCCCTAAAGTTCGATCGAGCGTTATAGGTCAATCAAGGGTTAGTTTTTAACTCTCAGTCGAGATATATTTTCAGTGCCCAAGGAGTTCGATTAAGTGTCTAAAAAAGGCTTGATCGAACGCTTAAATGGCTCGATCGAGCCATTGATTTTTACACCCAAAAATGCTCTCTGTCATCAGAAAGTGTAACCCAAATCCATGCTTTCACCCTCACATAGATGGGAATGATGAATGATGAAAATGAGATTTCATGATGAACGTTGATGTAAATGTAGATGATCTCAAAGATTATGTGGGGACATCAAGCATCCTTGAGTCTTCAAACACTTACATATTGTTAAGGCATGTGTCTAGTTTAACCATGTCAAATTTTGATGCATATAAGAATAGTTTGAAGAAATTTCAACATTGGCCCCATTCCCTGCTCACCGTGGGACATCGGTGGATGACACTGGTGATAGGCATGTTGGAAGAAATCCCATTACATTTCAAGAGAGTTCTGATAAAGCCCTAAATCCCCTAACCCCTAAGCCTGCATTAACGTTTAAATCCTTTATAACTAATTCTTAAAGTACCCTTAATACGGAAACCCTAGTTAATCACTAATTTGCCTTAATGCAAAATCCCTAAACCCCATAACCCATAAGCCATCGACCCTTAAACACTTAATCCCTAATCCCTAATTCCTTAATTTATAAGACCTTATTCCCTAAGATGACTTAAACATTAATTCCTTAACCCATAATCCCTAAGCCATTAACCATTAATCTACCTAACTCGTAAGAACCTAATCCCTTATATTTTGACCCTTAATCCCTTAAACCCTAACCCATAATTCCTTAACCCTTAACCTCTGTACCCCAAATCCCTAAATCCCATAATCCTCAAAGCCCCTATCCACTTAACCCTCAAAATCTCAATTAATTAACTATTTAGGCACACTCAGTGCTAAATCTGGCGTTAAAAAGGGAGCTAACTAAGGCAGTAATTTAAGTGCTAAAAAGGGAGCTAACTAAGGCAGTAATTTAGGTGCTAAAAATGGAGCTAACTCTGGTGCTATCACTGACGCTATTTTTAGGGAATTTTATGGAGTTTTTTCTCGCGCTATTTCCGACATTATTTATGGGGTTATTATCACCTAATTTAGCACTTAAATTTTTTGTTCAGTGCAAACAATGCCAAAAATAACTCCAACCAGATAAATAGTGCCAACTTTTTCAAATAATGTGATAAAAATACACAAACAATACTTGGGAGCAAAAAAGGGAGCTAATCATACGGGTTTGTTGCAGTTCGACCTGGGACAATGTGAGCGTTGAAGCTACCTTTATTGTGAGCATGTGGAGTATTATTTTTATGTTGCACAAGGAGAATTGAATGTGTTTGTTGTATGGTGCCCGTTGTGGTTGTAGCATTGTGTGGTCGCTCCAATATTTTAAGGATAAGTGAATTTTGTTCATAATTTTAAGTTCTAAGTTTTTGATATCTTTTTTAATCATCATTTTCTTAGTTCAATGAACTTTGTCACAATTCATTAAGTTTCTTGGTGCAATTTTTTTCTTCTTGGTGTCAAATTACCCTAAGTTTTGCACCCATCCAATAGCTTTATATTGCCAGTGGATCATTTACTTCCATTTGGACGTTAAGCCGCATATCGATTTGGTAAACGACTCAATGTCGGCTCATGAAATCTAAATCTATTAAGTGTGCGTGGATATCATCTCCCCTTTGGTAGCTTTCATTTTTTTTAAAGAAATGTCTTACGATTTCTTCAAATGAGAATTATACCTTCGTAATAAGTAATGTGTGTTAAAGTGCGCATGAAACATTCTTTTATTTTGTAAAAGATGCTTTATAAATGTGTAAAAGGGGATTAGCGTTTTTTTATAAAGGGAGATATAGGAAATCAAACGTTCTTTATAAATTTGTAAAAGGGGAATTAAATTTTTAAAGAAGGGAGATATAAGAAGGTTTGAAATAATGAAGGGAGATATAAGATGTAATTTAGCTGCTTTTTTTTTCTTTTTCTTTTTTTTTTTTCTTTTTTTTGTACTTTTCCAATTAATAAAAATATATTTTGTGGTTGTGGTGGAGTCTCAAAGTTTTTTGGGACATTAGTTCTTGTTCTTGGTCTAAGTGGGATACATTGTGGCTTTTTTTGCATTTTATCTCTCCATCTCTCTCTTACTCTCCTCATGGCAATAAACAATATTGCATCACTTAAGCTTTTTGGCACAAACTATTTTTATTGGAGGAAACACATGAAACATATATTCATCACTGAATATTTATCGAAACTTGTAGCTAATGGATATACAATGTCTTCTCTTGTTGAATTCAAATCATTAAGTGATGATGAAAATAAATATCTTAAGGAACTTATTAAGAAAGATAATGAAACACTTTCACTTATAGGAAGCGTTGTTGAAGAATTTATATTTCTAAGAAAAAGTAATATAGGACAGATAATGGAAATGAATAAACCATGGGATTGTGCAAAAGCGTCAAGAAAGAAAGAATGGAATGAATTTATGGGAGAAAAATTGAATGCCTTGGTGAAAAATGATACATTGGACTTGGTCAAATTACCAAAAGGAAAAGATGTAATTGGCACTAAATGGGTTTATAGAACCAAGTGGAAATCATATGGCACAATTGATAAGTACATGGATCATTTAGTTGCAAATGGATATGCACAAAAATAAGGCATTGATTACACTTAGAAATTTTCCACATTGACAAAGTTGGATACAATCAGGATGGTTCTTGCATTAAATACACACTACAAATGGCCAATTTGTCATATGGATGTTAAATCAACTTTTTTGAATGGTTATGTGGATGAAGAAATTTATGTGGAGCAACCTGGAGGTTTTGAAGTGCCAGGAAAAGAAGATTATGTTTATGACTTGAAGAAGGCCTTATATGGTCTTAAGTAAGCGCCAAAGGCATGGTGTTCAAGAATTGATAAGTATTTTCAAGATCATGGCTTAGTTAAAAGTTTATTTGAGCCCAATCTCTATATCTTTCAACCAAGATAAGAGATTTTGATAGTTGTCTTATATGTTGATGATTTGATCTACATAGGGAACATTGATTAACTATCTCAAAGATTTAAGTCATGTATGATTGTCGAGTTTGAGATGACAGATCTTGGTGAGTTGCATTATTTATTGGTATTGAAGTTTGGCAAAAGGAAGATGGTATTTTCATGTCACAAACCAAGTATACCTAGGAAATTCTGAAGAATTTTAGAATGTTGAGTTGTAAGCTAGCGACAAATCATTTAGAATTTGGGTTGAAGTTATATGAACATGATGACTGTAATTGAGTTGGTGTTACTTTATATCATCAATTGGTTGGAATTTTTATCTTCTTAACTAAAAATTGTTGAGATAATGCCTCATTTATGATGCATACTACAGTTTAGGGATTGGTTTGGTGTGTTGGAGGATGTTGAGAGATTCTCTCAACTACTCTCTCCAAGAATGGAATTAGTTGGATCTCAGCAGCACTATAAATATTGTAATGTATTAGTGTGATTTAATATATAGAAAATAATTATTTGTGTGTGTATTTCTGCTCTCTCCAATTTTTAATATGGTATCAGAGCCACTGTGGGCTTGACTCCCTCTAGGGAGAGCCTAGAGAGATGAAAAAGATCTAAGGTTCTGTTTTTTTTTTGTGTAAATAATTCAATTTGGTGTATTTTTGTATGAGTGTTGTTAATTTGTTTTGTGTTTATATTGATCATATCTCGAGAAGCTCGAAACCCTGTATAAAATATTTAGCAGAAATGCGGATATGAGCTGAAATGAATTTGGTTTAGAATAAAAGCGAGCAATTGAGTGATTGATACTTGTAGTCTCTATGATTCATCCGAGTTGTATTCCTTTTCTCTGCAACTAAATGGAGCCATCCAGTACGCCGTCGTCTCTCATCAACAATTATGAATTAATTGATGGCATCCAGATTTGGTCGATGCCACACTGCGTCTTGGCCACTACCAGCAACACCGAACGCCAGAAGTACCCAACCACTGTGAATAAAGACGAATTGAAGCCCCAGGAGGAGAAATTAAGGTGCAAGACTGATACTCATCATATTATCATTCGCAATGGCCACCTGACCGTTGCACAGAACGTGGTTGTGCGCCAACTGGTCATGCGACAGACTGTGAAGGTGCCTAACAAAAGAATGGAGGCTCGCAGCTATTGAAATTCGTAGTGGATCAATCTGTTTTATGAGAAGAGCTCGAACCCTCCTCGAATTCCTCGATGGCTGGATCAATCTGTTTCCTAATGAATTCCCATGGCTCATGTGCTGGGTATGGTTCCCCTATTCTCTGTATGACAGAATAATGACTCTAAGTGGCATCGAAACTCAATTCTATGATGTTGTTTGGAACGAATTCGCATGTATGATGTAAATTTACGATATCACACAGAGATAGAGTCGCATTAGCAGAAAACTGCAGCCTCAAAAACCGCCAGTCCCGTCGTTCGTAAGAAAAGGGGCAAGGGGAAGTTTCTTGTTGCGATGCAAGATAGAGAGGGGAGACTTCATGGAGGAAATTTTAAGTTTACGGTCCTTGCTCATACAAAGGAAGAAAGTTTTGGTTTTTGTGCGTGGAATATAGTTGTGTGGAATATAGTGTGGAGTTTAAGTCTTATATTTATTGCTATGAGAGTTGTGTAGAAGAGAACCAATTATTGAACAAATTAGCATTATTTAAATTAGTTGTTCTCTACGTTCTACAGGGACGAGAGAACAATTGGCTAATTTGATTGTGTGGGTTTGTTATATGCTGATATTGTTGTGCTACGGGCCAAGAGCATCAGTTACAGGTTACAGGTATCAGTGTGAAGCAAGTCAAGTTGTTAGATTAGCTCTTGAACACATTCAGTATTCAGACCATTTGCGTAGCCACTGATGGATAGCCGAAAGAGAAATATCCGACAGATGGTGATTGGTCCATAGGATGGTTCATCACTTGTCAGCTCTTATCACGGAAGCCCCGACGAGCCGAGTTGTCAATAATGTTGATCTTGCAAAGTTCATTATTGCTGGTCAGAAACAAATGTATTTTAAATGGGTTGAATGGTAGCTTGAAAATGGTGGAGAAAAGAGCGTTGTCTATGAGATCTCAGAGTGGGTACAAATGTTAATGAAGACCAAGGCAGACAAATGTTTGTATTGATTTAGTGTGTTCTCCATTTCTGTAATGTAGGCATTATGAGGGGGTGTTGAGATAATGCCTCATTTATGATGCATACTACAGTTTAGGGATTGGTTTGGTGTGTTGGAGGATGTTGAGAGATTCTCTCAACTACTCCCTCCAAGAATGGAATTAGTTGGATCTCAGCAGCACTATAAATATTGTAATGTATTAGTGTGATTTAGTATATAGAAAATAATTATTTGTGTGTGCATTTATGCTCTCTCCAATTTTTAATAAAAATAGACCATATATTTCATTTGCAGATAGTACGATATTGATTTTTATGGCAGAACCCAAGGAATTGCATTAGAAAACAACAAATAACATTTTAAGATATATGCATGGAACAATTGGTTATGGTTTGGTATACAAGTCTACATAAGATTTTTAGGGTTTTTGGTTATACAAATTCAAATTTCCCGATGGATGCATGGATGGTAAGAAATCAAATTTAGGGTACTCATTCAGTATGGATTCATTAATAGTTTCTTGGAGTACTAACAAGTAACCTATAATGTCTCTCTCCATAGCAGAAGCAAAGTATAAAGAAGGAAGGACAACATCTAAGGAGAAAATTCTAAAGGATTTAGATGAGCAATAAGAACAATCCACATAGTTGATAGTTGATAATAAAAGTGTTATTCAAATGACAAAAAATTCTTATTTTTCATAAGAAAACTAACTTGGGCGTGCTGCCCCAAGAAACGCCAGATGCCACGGAGGAAAAAACCCATGAGCATGAAAGTTATCCTATATACTTTATTTCATGCCAGTTTGTCACTCATCCAACCAAAGAAACCTATTTCGGTTATGATCATCAATTAACTGTCTCGTTTCAACAAGCATATCCAAACAATGCTTATCGATGCTTATGTTTATATGACAATACAGCTAGTCCATATCGGTGCTTTTGTTTGTTCATACCTACGTCGAGTCACAGATTATGTGCATCTCATTTCCATTTTCAATTTCGGAGCCATTGGTTTGAACGTCCAACCTGTCCCTTCAAATTCGATTCTTTGATGTTCAAGCTCAATGCAACCAGGGTTTCCCGCAAACCAAAAGAATTGACAGATTTTATCTGGTGCCAAGCAGAGAAGCAAGGAAAACAATGACTATTTAATTTTATGTGTGAAAAACATATTTTGTAGATGAAATTTATACAAATCCATCCCGCACTGCTAAACGATATCTATTTTGAATGCCTTGTTTGCGAATTGAAACAGCAAAGCGAAGTAGCGGCGGGATAGGGAAAACACATTTATTTAGTGATGGTTTACGTTGCCCGACGGGAAACATCTATAGATTAATTCGCTTTTGCTATACCAAATATCTTTACTCTCTATATGCTATGATGGTAAACCGTAAGGCCTTATAAATTTCTCGCCTTGCCTTTATAAAATTATTTTTTATAATTTTTAGTTTAATATTTTAGTGGTGGGGAGTATTATTTATTTTTTCATTCCTCGTAATTCTATTTTATGAAACATATTTGGTGCACTGTATTAAGAAAATACAAACCTATGTGAACTTTATATGATTTTTTAGTTGCAATTCCAAATCAATGTTAGAAAGTAAGACTTTATACATTATTTAATTTACATTATAGAGTTATTTGATATATTTTCATATAATAAGTTTTAGTGGTTTGAAATTTATTCTATTTTATAAGATACGTTAGGCCATTGTAAGATATATTAGGTCATTGTAAAGTTTTAAGAGTGATTTTTTTAAATTGATATTTTTATTTTTATTAAATTATAAATTATTAATATATTATTTTAATATTGTGATTAATTAGAAAAATAATTATTTATATTATAAATCACAACAATCTTAAATATAAAATAATATTAAATATTATTGATATATCTATTCTATAAAATATTAAATATAATTTTAATATAAATAATATTATAAACAAAACAATTTTTAAAAATCTTTTAAATTTTTCAACCTTTCTCTTCATAAATGATTTAATAATTTTGAAAACAGAAAACTAATCTATTAAAAAAACAAACACTTAAAAAGTCAACTTTGTCAATCAATGCATGTTTCTTCGGCCTTCAAGAATTCTTGCGTTCAAGATGACAGGTACTGTAACAGCTGCTCCGGATTCCTAATAGGCTAGCGCCGGGATTTTGAACAATGTTCACAATTACATTGTATCTTCTTCTAATTTAGCTGTGATTTTTTTAATAAGTGAATTTATTCTAATCTTCTTTTTTATTTTTTTCTTTTTTTAACAATGTTCACATGTATCATTGAAATTACAATGTATCTTTATAATTTCAGTGTGATTTTTTTAATAAGTGAATTTTTTAATTTTATTTTTTAAAATGATAGTATTTTTTTAATTTTAATTTTATTTTATTTTTAATTTTTAAAATGATGTATATACATTATTATTGAAATAATAAATAGAAATATGATTAACTTTAAAATTAAATTTAGAGTTTAATTTAATCAGATTATATATTAAAACAATACAAATTATAAATTTTAATTGAAAATTATATATATTTTTTAACAAATCTGATTTATATTTTTTCTATTAAATAAAAAAAAAGTAAAGCTCTATTTCTAAATAAGTATATGACTAAACATTGGCCGAAAGTGGAACAGAGATTCTCTGGCTATTGAGCCATTCTAAAATCCTCACATGGGATCAGTTACAACGAAGGGGAATGTACGGCCCTTCACTATGTCTATTGTGTAAAAGGCAAGAAGAAACCAAATAACATCTCTTAAATACTTGTACCATGGCAGAAACTCTATGAGGAAATAATACAAATTTATTTCAACACACTGATAGAGACAACACCAGTATTAACAAGACAATCATACGATGGAGAAAAGGAGGTTACAAATGTGAAGTAATTAATAAAGTGTGGAGATTATCAATAGGATTTATATTGTGGGGAATCTGGAAAGAGAGGAATTGTCGCATATTTCGGGGTGAGGGTCGCAATATCAATCAAATCTAGCAAGGGATTGTGGAAAACATACGAGAGACTATCTTGGTAGAGAAATGGGTAAAAGAAGACTGGAAAGCCATTGGAATGGAAGGTAACATTTTAAGTAAATTGAATTTAAAACCTCAAATGTTGGCAAAAAAGTTATGGAAATTCAAGACTCCTAGTCAATCCATCGGTCACATATTTCAACTGCCACAACCAGGATTTATAAAACTTAATTATGATGGGGCATCTAAAGGAAATCCAGCTCAGGCAAGGTCAAGAGGAATATTTAGAAATTCTCTTGGAATAGCTTGCAGGATTTATGCTGTGGATATAGGGTTTGCTACGAATAATGAGGCAGAGCTAACAACGGTTAAATAGGGGCTTATAATAGCGGCTCGAGAAAATTATCACCGATTAATTGTAGAAGGAGATTCCGCAATGGTTATAGGAATGTTAAGGAAGTTGCAACATGGGACACCATGGGAGAAAATAAGTAAGAGTTAGAGGACAACACATCTCATAGAGGAGATAGGTCAATTAATTCAAGGAATTGGGTATTTGACACCCTATCATGTTTTTAGATCAGGTAATGAGGCTGCAGACTTGCGAATTGGGGCTGTAGCAATGAATGACATCAGTTGGACATGAATCAATAAAATCGGGTGTGGGATATTGAGTTACACTCCCTTCAAATAATAATTGAAAGAGATGGAGAAAAGGCCAAAGACCCCCGATCGAGATCCCAAGTGGATGATCAAGAAGGGAAAGTGGCATTTAGACGGGCGAGGCAAGCACGTGATGGAGTGAATTCGCCTGCCAAGCATTGAGTCAACATTTAAGGTGATGGTACTATGCATGTTGGAGCATGATGATCTTCGCTGGAAGCCATTTAATCCTGTCAAATAGACATAGGAAACAAAAAATGTGGAGGTCTAATAAAACCTGTGGCCAAAACATTGTTTTGGGTAACAATTTTTGTGGAGGAGCGGAGGAGAAAGTTACGGGTTTTGCTCAGCCAAGCTTGCAACTATCGCCGAGGGCTTTGGGTTATGTGTATGTTACAGTAATGAATTTTGGCCATGTCCTTCTCCTTTTCTTTTATGAAATCATAGGAAATTGTAGGGCCTTGGATAGCGAAGCTAGGAGTAGTGCCAACATTACTAGAATGCTTCATATTCAATCTCGGTGTAGTAATGCTTCTAGGCAGGGTATCAGATCTCAGTATTCCAATAAGAAAAATATCAACCCCTATTTTCATAGTCCTTGCGGAACCCTGGGTCGAATTCTGTGTAGAATTTCGCAATTTGAAAGGTTTATTGCTTGTCCCTGTCGCAGCTCTAATCAACAACCTAAATTAGATGAAATCCTAAGCATGCAAAGCCAGGATAATTGTCATTTCTGTAAAATCAATATGATGTTGCTCGGTCCTTACTTCTATTTAGGTACCTCACAGACTCTGTTTGTTAGTTACCTCAGTCAGGATGATAGGAGGGATAAGTTGGGTCAGGAGTCTATTACTGAGAACCTTGGTCAACTATTTTGTATTAAACATGTTTTTAATATGAATTATATGTGTTTCCACCAAAATATTGAGAAAATCACTGTGATTACCGCCTTCTGTGTTTATCACATGTCACCCTGTACAGGCTCTCTCACACACCTTACAGGTTTTTATATTCTATGGTTCACCAGAGGAGCACAATGGTGAAGAAGCAAGCTACAAAGCGATAGCCAAGGGATAATGGGAAGAAAAAGATTCTGCAGAATAAAGCCGGAACTAGTAAATGAGGAAGAAGGACAAACAAGGAGATAATGGAAAATCTCTTTGAAGTTTATGCAGCAGGAAACACTCCACAAATTTGAAATGTAATTCATGGATGGGAGAGAGAGAGTAATAGTAAAGAGGAGGAAATTAAGGAGCAAGAAGAAATTATGGACTTTGTGGTTGATCCTTGGACCACAAGAGGACGTCTTTCTCTTTTTCATCAATCAATTCATACATATTGGACACTGAAATGTGTTTTAGCCAAAGCCCTCCAAAGCTTACAGATTAATGAAGGCAATCCTCAGGTTCTTTCAATATTACAGGAAATCAAAACTGATATTTGGGAGATGAGGGTATCATAGTATCATGCAACTGCTCATATAGGCAGAATTGAAAGACAACTACAACAAATGCAGCAGGTAGATATGCCAGGCTCAACAACAAATGATCCGGCTCCGGTAGACTCCTCTAATGGCTAATTGATTTTTAGTTAGAATTTTTTTTGTGGATAGATTTTACATTTCATGTTGTTTAATAGGCTTGATAGTAAACAATGAACAAACCATTGCGGCAAAAAGACGAATGAAACAATTTCAATTTTGGATGGCATTTAATGCCTTAAGGTGGCCAACATACCTGGTTTCCTACGGGCAGGTTGAGGCCACCATCTGTGAATATGTTTGCAACTTGCTCTATATTTAAAAAGTAAGGAACTACTAATTTTTTTTTTTTAAAGTGTATGACCAACTTATTTATATATATGAAAAGAAATTTGATTAACTACCAAAATAAGATTTAGAGTCTAATATAATTATTTTATATTTTAAAACTATGAAAACTATATATATATATAATGAAAATTATATAATATTTTTATTAAAAAAATAAAAATTAAATCACTATTTCTAAATAAACATGCCTATCTACTAAAAGAGAAATATGTTGAACTTATTTAGTTTCTTTTTAAAGTGTGTATATATATATATATATATATATATATATATATATACACACTTTAATAAAAAATGATTTTTTTTAAAATTTTTATATCTAAATAAGGATAGTTCTATTTTAAGTCAGGTTTCCTAAGTGTAAAGATGGATCAAATCTCTTAGGATGTAAATTTTTTTAGTGTAAAATTTGAAAAAAATTCTCATCTAGAAAGATTTGATTCCTCTTAATGCTTTGCAGATCATGACTATAAATCTATGTAAATTTTTAAATCCCCACTCCTCCTTCAACATTCCTTTGCACCTTTGGATGAAATTGCTAATCATAAATTTTATATTTGGAAATGTCATATTTGGTTATTGTAAAATAAGTTTTTATGATACTCATCTATATTAAAACTCATTTTAACACTTACCATTCAAACTAATCTTTAAAATATAATAATAACTAAATAAATATTACAACAACAAATGGGTTGTGTCTTTTCTTCTGTATTATATAGATTTCACATAACCATTAAAAAGAAATTCATAAATGGATCTCACATAATATTTAAAAAATATTTCACAATAGACTAAATATATAGATAGATAAAGTTGTGAAAAACAATAAAATTATCACAAAATTGGGGTAATTCCTTTTATATTCAATAGAGTAATGGAAGCAACACCGAATTGTAAATTATTGCATACTTATTGCAAACCTACAAAACCTATTAGAGTTGCTAGATTGGAATGAACAAACAATTTTATTATTATGTAACCCTTAATATGTAATAGTTGAAAGTTTACAGAGTGCACCACAGAAAACAAAATAACAACAGACAACTATAGCTGCTCAGAAAAAACATACACCATTTTATAAAAGAACTAAAGTTCAGAGCAATGAAACATGGAAGCAGCTACAGCTGCATTACCACTCGAACTCTACATCCATACTCTGCCACTTACTTCTATGACTAATCTACATTTATACAAAAAATAAGCCGATTATTGCCTCTTCGATTCTGAAGAGTTTAAGGCGGTGGTGCCCCTTCGATGTTGAAGAGGTTAAGGCGGTTACACCCCTTCAAATCTGAGTAGGTCATGGTGGTAACGGTAGGGTGGTGTGTAGTGAGGCGGTGCAGTGAGTTGTCAGGAGTAATTATTTCCAGTACTCCCCCTTAATTACAACTGGAAACTTAACCATGACATAACATAATTTAAACATGCCTACTATTCTAAGTCTTAGCTAGGCTTACAATGACTCAAAAAATTTGACATCAAATTTTGGGATGGATTTATTTTTCTGTTTCTTCTATATCATGTATCCTTTGAACTGATTCATCTTTGCCTTTTTGCTGTAGGTTCCAAATTTCAGTTTCTTCATTTGATGTTGTAGCTCTTCCATTGTGATATCTCTGTTTATCATAAAAACATAAAAAATCATTTTAGGATGTCCATGGATGTCCTTTACCTCTTCAGAAATCTGCTCGTATGTGGACTACTGCCACATATAATCTTCTATAGTTTGTTCTTTATCATTAATATTTTGATTACCAACTTGTTGCAACATAAGTTCATAATAGAATTTTATCTCTTCAGGATTCCAATACACAAGACATTTTCATTTTCAACATCTTCCATGTTGTCTTCAACATTCATTTCTCCAGCTTCTATGCAAACATCAACAACACATGGTGTTTTAATCCATTCTTCAAGGAACTTTATTTCTTCTTCATATTTTGTTGCTTCTTCTTGGTTGCTTCTAACAACTACACACACAAAATCAATGTTAATTTTATATGAAAAAACATCTTCAAAACCATATTGCTTATGTTCATTCTTCTCTCGAATGAGAGCTTTTTGCTCTTGCGCTTCCTTCTTTGAATTTTTCGATGCCTCATAATCGTGATTCTCTACCTCTGCTTCTACAAACAGGTTTTCTTCCACTTGGTTTCCAGGCACAAGTGGGTTTTTTTCGCCGAATAACAATGTATCAATAAGATGTTTTTGTTGCACCATCTGCAACCACTCATCACTAGTGCATTCATCTTCATCAAAATTAACATCAACAATTTCAATTGCTTGATCCACTGAATCAATTTATTCACCACTTACAACATTATCTATGCCAAAATAAACTCCTGTTGGTAACACACCATCAATATTTTCATCCACTTTCAAGTGAAATTCACCAAAATATTCATCTTTCTATAGATTTTCTACCACAGATCCATCTTCAATTTCATCTTCAAACACTGCTTCAAAAATTTGTACAACCTATGATCTTTGACCTAATTACACCCCCTTGCACCAAATTCTGCTTCCAGCATCTTCCATGCTTCCTTGGAAGTTGTAGTTTTTTCTACCTTGCACAAAAACATCTCATCCAATCCCTTTTTGATAAAATCTAATACTAAAGCATCACATACTTCATCATATGGGTTATTAGACCATTATTCAATTAAGTCTTTAGTTCAAAGAAATTTTAACATTATAATAACCCAAAAATCAAAATGTTTACCAGTAAACATAGGTGGTGGTAGAAGATCAAAGCTACACCATTCACCATCCATCTCTTCTCAGTCTTCTGCTAGACTTCTGAGTTCCTTGGCTCTGGCCTGAATCGCAATGATCTTTTCCATTTCTTTTTGATTCATTTTCTTAATCTGCTTTAGTCTTGTTTTGCGACCCATGACTACTGCCTTTCCTTTGTCTTATAACTACTTCTCCAATTGCATGAGACTATCTCCCATATCACCCCCGAAAAAAATATGATTTTCAATATATGCCTCAATAAGGAAAAAAATTCACCCAAAACACTCTTATGCTTCACAAAATGCCAAAATATTTGTGTATATAGACATACTTTTCAAAACCCTAAACCTTTTTGTGAGTAAAATAAAAAAATCACTTTAAAATTCTGCCTAGTGAAAAAAAAACACTTTAAATTTCTCCCTAGTTTTCCACTCTTTAAAAGAAACATCCTTCCACAAAAGAATTAAAAAAAAAAAAAAACTCAATAAAATCCTTTACTTAGGGTGGCTGGATAATGTTAAAGCCTCACCATATATTAACTTAAATTGAAACATGATCTTAGATGCCAACTGAAATATTGGAGTAAAGAACTGAAACACAATCTCATATCTCACTACTCATGCTCACACAAGGCTATGATACCAATTGAAAGGTTACAGAGTGCACAACAGAAAAAAAAATAACAAAAGACAACTACAATTTCTTAGAAAAAAAACATATGCCAATTTATAAAAAAACTAAACTTTACAACCATGAAACATGGAAGCAACTCCAGCTGCATTACCACTTGAAATCTACACCCGGACTCTACCAATTTCTTCTATGACTGATAAAATTTATATAATAATAATAATAATAATACTTTCTCTTCGATGCTGAAGAGGTTAAAGCGATGGCATCCCTTCGATGCTGAATAGGTTAAGGGGGTTGCACCCTTCAAATCTAAGCAAGTCATGACGGTGACGACAGGGTGGTGTGCAGTGAATTTCTAGTCGTAATTATTTCCAACAATAGCTCCATGAAACATTTCCTCCTACGTGGCTAAGAAGGTTAACATCTTTGAGCACACTGTGCCATTCCGTCATTCCATCATTCAAATATCAAAATACAAAGAAAAACTGAAGGGTTTTTCTCACATCCCAACAGCTTCTTTCATCTCATGAAAATAATGAGCAAATCACCTGGAGATCAGGCTTGCATATACATATCCTTTTGTAGCTGTGAGCTGCACCCTCAAGCTTCCCATGTAGCTTGTATTTGTCACAATAAGCGCCTGCCAGGTTCAAATCAATTTGATAAATGAGAATCACAAATTTATGATCTATTGATTTACCCATGTAAAGAAAGGGTGACATCTAGCCTAGGGCATCCCCGATGCAGAGAAATATATACTTTTAACAATATTTCCAGCTAGAGATATCTGTTCTCCGGGCCCCACCAAATTTTTCACTGTAAGCGTCGTGTTTGCTATGGTTTTGTACATGCATTTAGCAGATGCCTGTTACAGGTGACCGTAGTCTCCTCAGTAGTCTCCCATATAGATGATAGTAATCATAATAAAAATTGATGTAGTTATGTACTTGGGGTCCTTTTAATTTTGTTACATAGCGAATAGCTTTGTTCAGTATGAAGGTTGCAAAAGGCATTTTCTTTCTATCTAGACTTTCTTTTACGTTGCAAAGAAGGTCCAATGGGTTATCCAACTTCTCCAATGGTATCACAACATGTAAAAACCCAAAATAGTTTCCCCAAGCTGCTTTATTGCTAGATTTAATCATCGGCTTCAAATCCCGAACATTTTCATATGTTAGCAACATCCATTTGACTCACGAAAGTAATGGTATTCGAACTGCAATAACAAAATAAAAATTTATTAAATCATACTTTGGTGCGGGACCTGCCTCTCGTGTTCATCACCACCAACATCGTTGATCTCAGGTTTTCTACTACCCCAGTAGTTTTATCATCTGCATTATTCAAAATCTCAACTATTAGTAGTCATGCATTGAAAATACATAAATGAGGAAGATAAAGAAAAGGGACAAGGATTTGATTGGGATGACCCAGAGTAATCCACAAGTAGTGTTGAAGTCCATAAAATACCACGCTCATTAGCACATCATTCATGGTCGGTAAAACAATGCAGCAGGGTTCAGCAAAGCCAAGTCCTAATTGTAAAACATTTCAAAATTAACAGCAAACTAACAAATTACCCCCTCAACATAATTCTTGATGCGTTGAATATCTTGCATTGTGAAAGTGACAGATGACATGACTTTAGGCATCCACTCCACTCTAGGAGCCCCCGAATTGGCAACTCGCTATCGTCCATCCATTTCACTCTTAATAAATTGCTCATTGTTGGAATTTCTGCCAATTCCTAACACACAAAGAAAAAAAAATTCCTCAACTCAACACACAGAAAATCAATTGAAAATGTTGGACAGAGATGGCATAAAACCACTATTTCATTAAACTTGAAAAACTATTACAATGTTTCCTTAGAACTGTTGTTTTGGCTTTTAAGAAAAATTACGCAAGCTGCTACAAACATAACGTTCTATTTCTCGCTCTCTATCTTTTTGTTTTCTGCCTTCTAGCATAATACATTTTCTGCTCTCTATGTTTTAAGACACTCTGTCTTTAAAAAAAATTAAAAATACATAGTCACTTTTTTGCTTACGACATCCTCATTTTTTGTTTCATTACAATGTTTTATATATATTGTAAATATTTATATTTACAATATATATATATATATATATATATATATATATTACAAAATATATATGATTCTAAATTTTTAAAATAAAACCAAAAGTTTTCTTTAATATAAAATTACCGCAATGTTTTAATGAGAACATAAACATTTATAAGCTTAAGGTTTAAAACATTATACATATGCTTTTCGTGAATTCCAAAAACTTAAGACAAAACTCCTTTTCATAATCTATTGCATCCATTCAAAGGATGGCTAACTGTGCAATGAAACGATGAGAACGTTCCCTCATTAGTCGAGCGCTCTTGACGTGGCGGATTTCAAATTCTTTTCAAAACAGGTTCAATTTCTTATCGCGTCCATTTTGGATGCTGGTGATGTAGGATTCAATATGTGCAATACACATAGGATTGGTTGATGGCTTGGTGATGTGGAGTCGTGGGATCCACACAGAGGTTGACGTGGTGTTGTTTAAATCAAATGAAATGCGCGGTAAGAAGGATGGTTAGGAAAGTTTTAATGGTGGAATTGCAGAAACTTGAATGCTGGATGGAATGGAGTAAACCACGAATGTTCTTTGCTCCAAAGGGCTATGACCATTAACCAAGAATTTTAATTTGTAGGTTTTACAGACAGGAATTTATTTCATGGTGGCTTGCAAGAAAAAAAAAAAAAAAAAACGCAGCCGCATTCTTTCCTTCGGCTCTGCCTGTTGTTGCAATTAATTTCAACACCCCCCCTTAATCACAACTACTACATTCTTCCATACCCGGACATTTTCTCAAATAATTAAAACTCTTCCGCCCCATTGGTTTTTTCAATATGTCAGCAAGCTACTCTTCAGTTCTGTAATGTTTCAAAACAATTTCTCCATTGTTCACTAGCTCTCTGATGTAGTGATACTTGGCATCAATGTGTTTCGTTCTCTTATGAAACATTGAATTCTTTGATAATGCTATTGCTGAGCTATTATCACAATAAATTGTTGTGCCTTTTACCTTTTCATGACACAACTTCTCAACATTCTCCTCATCCATACTGCTTGACATGCTGCTACTATAGCTGCCACATACTTTGCCTCTGCTGTTGATAAAGCCACAATTGGTTGTTTCTTAGAAGCCCATGAAATGGCTCCTGATCCCATATGGAAAACATATCCAGAGGTGCTTTTCCTGTCATCTATACATCCAGCCCAATCACTGTAAGTATATCCAATCAATTCAATTTTTTCTGAAGTGGTGTATAAAATTCCATACCTCTTTTCTCCTTTCACATACCTCAGAATACTTTTTTTTGCTTGCCAATGTGCCTCCTTTGGCCTTTCCATAAATCTAGAAATTAAACTTACAACATGCATAATATTTGACCTAGTTGCAATCAAATAAATGAGGCTACCAACTATGCTCTTATACAAACTTGGATCAAAATCCTTGCTACTGTCTTCTTTGCTCAACTTCAATCCCATCACTGTAGGAGTAATTTCTGCCTTGCAATCCTTCTTGTTAAATATTTCCAAAACTTCTTTCACATATTTTTCTTGAGAAATAAAAAATTTATTTTCATTTTTCTCTACTTCTATTCCTAAGAAGTATCTCAACAATCCCATATCAGTCATCTCAAATTTATCCTTCATGACTATCATAAAATTCTCAATAAGTTAAGAATCATTACCTATGAATATAACATCAACAACATATAAAACAAAAATGAGCATCTTACCATATTTCTCTTTGATGTATAATGTGGGTTCTCCTTCACATTTCTCAAACCCATTTTCCAGTAGATAGGCATCTATCCTACTGTACCATGCTCTTGGTGCTTGTTTCAGCCCATATAGAGCTTTCTTCAATCTGCATACTTTGTGCTCTTGGCTTGCTTTCTCATATAATAGAGGTTGTTCAACATAAACCTCTTCCATCAATACTCCATTTAGGAATGATGATTTCACATCCATTTGGTAAACCTTCCATTTGTGTTGTGCTGCTATGGAAAACACTGCTCTTACTGTTTCCATTCTTGCAATTGGTGCAAATTTTTCCTCATAGTCTCTTCCTTGTTGCTGCTTGTAGCCTTTTACAACAAGTCTGTCTTTGTGGCTTTCAATCTTACCTTCATCATTGCTTTTGGTTTTATAAACCCATTTTACTCCAATAACTTCCTTACCTTTTGGGAGATCAACCAATTCCCATGTCTTATTTTTCTCTATGGCATTTATCTCTTCATCCATAACATCTATCCATTTCTTATATTTTACTGCTTCTTCAAAATGAATAGTTCTATGTGACAATATAATGTAAAGAAATAGTTCATACCTTCATTTGCTGCCTCTTTCTCATAGATTTCATTCAGACTTCTGAATCTGGTTCATCTTTCACTTGCTGAACTTGTGCTTGTAGAAGCACTCAAATCTGCGCCTTGTGATGTGCTTGGAGAAGCACTGTCATCAATTCTCAAGGGTGTTTTCATACCTGCTTATGGTGTCCCTTGCTGTCCTTGTGTTGGTGGAGGTGGTGCTGCTAATGAGGGATTTATTTCAGCCATTTCTTCCTCATCATCATCATGAGACAAACAACTCTTTACATTCACTTTTTTCTCAATGCTTCCATCCCAAGCTTCTTCCTCAATAAATTGTACATCTCTGCTTATCATAAATTTCTTGGTGGATGGGTTATAAAATTTGTATGCTTTGGATTCTTCATTGTATCCAACAAATATGCACTTCTCCCCCTTACTGTCCAAATTCTTCCTTAGCTGATCTAGAATGTGTGCATAAGCCACACAACCAAAAAGTCTCATGCGGGTGACAAATTGTTTTATGCCACTCCATGCTTCTTCTGGAACTCTGTTCATAACACTCTTTGTTGAGCATCTATTCAGCACATATGCTGCACAATGTACAGCTTCAACCCAATATTCATTTGGCAAATGTTTTGCCTTCAACATACTTCTTACCATATCCATGATGGTTCTATTTTTCTTTTCAGCAACTCCATTTTGCTGAGGTGTATGCCTTGCTGTAAATTGCTTGTGTATCCTATTTTCTTTGCAAAAACATAGAAATTCTTTGGAGATGTATTCTCCTCCTCTGTCTATTCTTAGGACCTTAACATGCTACCTACTTTGATTCTCTACAAGAGCTTTAAAGTGGTAGAATTTCTCAAACACTTCACTTTTAAATTTCAAGAAATAAACCCATGTTTTTCTTGTGTAATCATCAATAAAGGTCAGCATATAGTGGATGCATGCTAATGATCATGTTTGCATTGGTCCACACAGATCTAAATGGTCTATTTCTAAGGGTGAATTTTCCCTTATGCTCTTTCCTGATGGAAACCTTTCTCTGTGTTGTTTACCGAAGATGCAGCCTTCACAAAGACTGTCCAGTTTTTCAATCAATGGTAATCCCTTTACCGTTCCTTTTCTATGCAACAAATTCAGACCTCCAAAGTTGACATTTCCAAATCTCAAATGTCATAACTAGTTTTCATCTATTTCTTCTCTTTGGAATGTCTCTTGTGTCACTGCTGCCATTGCAGCTCCTTTATTCAAATCTGCTCTCATCTTGAGAGGAAAAATTATGTTTCTTGTCATATTCACTTATGTAATGCATTGCTTACTTGGTGGTTTATCCATGATGGTGCATACATCATCTTCAAAGAAAACATTGTATCCTTTCTGAATGAGCTGTCTAATGCTCAAAATTTTACACTTCATACCATGCACATAATAAACATCTGATATGGATTTTCTTTCTCCTTTCTTTGTCAAAACACTCACTTTGCCTTTTCCCATGACATAGACTTTAATGTCTACCCCCAATGTTACTTGAGACTTCACATTCTCATCAATCATGGAAAACATAGAAATGTTTCCAGTGATATGGTTGCTACATCCTGAATCTAGAAACCATATATCTTCACTTTTCTCTTCAACCATATTACATGCTAATAACAAGTTCTCTTGACTGAGATTTTATTTTGTAAAATTAGCACTAGGTCTACTACCCATGTCACTCTGTTTCTTCCTACATTCATTGGCATTATGCCCATACTTCTTATAGTAATGACATTGGACTTGGTATTTATCATACCTTTGTCCATGTGCTTGATTTTGTCCACTTTGCTGTCTACTGCCTTGGCCTTGGTTCTAATTTTGATTGCTACCCCTTCCACTAGTATTTTCAGGGTTGTTTCTTCCTCTATTTTGGCTTCTGCCTCTTCCTTTTCCTCTTTAGTTTCCTCCTTGACCTCTTCCTCTTCCAAAGGACATTTGGGTCTTGAAGGCATGCTCCAAAGATGAGTTTTTTGTTCTACCCAATATTTGTTCATGTGTCATCAATGATGCATGAAGCTCATCAATTGTTAACTTTGAGAGATCCTTTGTCTCTTCAATGGTTGTGGCTATCACTTAAAATCTTGAGGGTAAGATCCTCAATACTTTCTCCACTACTATTTTTTTCTACTATCTCTCCATGAGATCTCATTTGGGTAACCAACCCAATCAACATTGTGAAGAATGAATATTTTATATAAGATTCTTTCATGCAAATGACTTCAAAATCCCTTCTCATTAATTGAAGCTTTGTTGTCTTTACCTTATCCATTCCTTGGTAGGATATCTGGAGGGTATCCCATTCATCCTTGGACCTCTTTATTGCTGCAATCCTTGTAAATACACTTCCATGCACTGCCTAATAGAGATAGAAGAGGGCTTTTGAGTCCTTCTTCCTATTACTATTAAGCAAATCCTTCTCTGCATGTGTTAAAGCATTATATTCTTGTTGATCTACTGGTTCTTCTAAACCATCTTCAACTAGCTCCCATAAATGTTGAGCGGAAAACAGGGCTCTCATTGTGATTCCCCAATAGTCATAATTCTTCCCATTGAACTGTGGGAGTTGAGTATTTCCCATACTCGTGCTTGTGATGGCTCCTGCCATGGCTAGCTTACTGAACTATTCTTTTAATAAACTTGACTGTGTTTCTTTTAAAATTTCTCACTGCTGAGAGATTAAAATTTGTTTTGGAAAATACCTAGCTTTGCTGATCTTTTACACTGCTGGTCAAAAGTTTCAAAAAAACTCTTCTTCCTTCAAATTATTTGGAAAATTCAAAGAGCCTGGACTAGCTCCGATACCATGTTGGAATTTCTACCAATTGCTAACACACAGAGGAATAAAAATTCCTCAAATCAACACAAAGAAAGTCAATTGAAAATGTTGGATAGAGATGGCATAAAACCACTATTTCATTAAACTTGACAAAATATTACAATATTGCCTCAGAACTATTGTTCTAGCTTTTAAGAAAAATTACACAAGCTGCTACAAACAAAACGTTCTATTTCTCGCTCTTTGTATTTTTGTTTTCTGCCTTTTAACATAATACATTTTCTGCTCTCTCTATTTTAAGACACTCTGTCTTTTTTTTTTTTCAAATACAAAATCACTTTTTTGCTTACGACATCCTCATTTTTTGTTTCATTACAATATTTTATATATATTACAAAATATATATCATTCTAAAGTTTTAAAATAAAACTGCCGCAAAGTTTTAATGAGAACATAAACATTATAAGCCTAAGGTTTAAAACCTTATACATATGTTTTTCACGGATTCAAAAAACTTAAGAAAAAACTCCTTTTCATAATATATCACATCCATTCAAAGGATGGCTGACTGTGAAACAAAACGATGCAAACGCTCCCTCATTGGTTGCGCGCTCTTGACGTGGTGGATTTCAAATTCTTTTCAAAACATGTTCAATTTCTTATCACGTCCATTTTGGATGCTGGTGACGTATGATTCAATCTGTGCGATACGCATAGGATTGTTTGACAGCTTGGTGATGTGGAGTCGTGGGCTCCACATGGAGGTTGATGTGATGCTGTTTAAATCAAATGAAATGTGCAGTAAGAAGGATTGTTGGTGAAGTTTTAATGGCGAAATTGCAGAAACTTGAATGCTGGATGGCGTGGAGTAAACCACGCATGTTCTCTGCTACAAAGGGCTACGACCATTAACCAAGAATTTGAATTTGTAGGTTTTACAGATAGCAATTTATTTCATGGTGGCTTGCAAGAAAAAAAAAAAAAACGTTGTCGCATTCTGTCCTTTGGCTCTGCCTGTTGTTGTGATTAATTTCAACACTCATCAAATCGATTAGTGTGTACCACATTATAAGCACAACATTTAATAGCTGTTGGCATATATTATGAATGGTGAACCCATGGATTTGGGATTTGTGAGATTCTGGCAAGAGATGCGCACATTTAGAAGTAGGAGGGCTGCAATTATCAGCCGTGGAAGAGCTAGCAACCAATAAAGACATTAGAAAAAATCCATCTCCTAGCGTATGATGCAAGTTGGAATGATTGTCACTGATGTCGTGCTGGTCTTATAGTTGACAAAATGAAATTCCCAACGAGGACAAGAAGAAGGAAGGCCCCTGAGGTGCATATCAGAAATATAGTCATTCACATAGACATTGTAGTCTTCAAGTCCAAGTGGAAATTTGGGAACAAAAACATGATCATTCACATCCACTTTCACTTTTTTTTTCATTGGGAACTCCATTGTCATTTTTTTTGTGTTGGAGTAATTATCGCACCTCTATGGAATCAGTAATTTTCGGGGATCTTAGTTACGAGTTTGCAAGTTTAATAATATCTGCAGATTTTGGTGTAATGACAAACCTCTTTATGATATCATAGCCTAGACTCAGGTTCAATTCCCCAGCTGTGTTTGAGGGGGTGTTCATTCCCTCGAGCTGCCTTTGAGGGGGGTGTTGGAGTAATCACCCCACCTCTATGGAATCCGTAATTCCCACCCTAGGGATCCTAGTTACCAGTTTGGAAGTTTACCAATATCTGCGGATTTTGGCATAAGGCAAACCTCTTCATGGTATCCGAGCCTAGAGTTCAATTCCCCAGCTACATTTGAGGGGGTGGGGGGTGTTGATTCCCCCGAGCTGCCTTTGAGGGAGTGCTGGAGTAATCATTTCACTTCTATGGAATTAGTAATTCTTACCCTAGGGATAAAGGAAAATGTTCAATATAGTAAAAGCAGAACAAGTATGCATGTGCATTCAGGGATCCTCCATAAATAAACAAAGTAGGAATGAGTTGAATATATGATATTACCACGATGCAAGAGAATCAGGGGTTGTGAGGGAAGAGGATATCCCAGATGACTTGCTTGGTGTGAGACACATCGATGGGATGGTCGAACTCTAAGATAGCATGCACACGTGGTGAAAATTGTGTAGTGTTGAGAATGCACCCATTCGGACTTAAAGAGGCGTTAATTGGCATTTCATTGCCTCGTATTCTGCCTTGGATTCACCCTGAAATCCCATGGTTACCTGTTGGACTGATTTGGGTGGATGACGAGGAAATAATGTGGGAGAAGAAATGGAGGCAAGGTGTAATATCAACACCAAGGATGGCTAGAAATGAAATCAAGATAAATTAAATTTATATTGTGATTAGGTGGAAGTTTTTTTTTACATAAGAGAAAAATTTATGGTTTTCTATTAAGAATCAAATCAGGTGGAAGTTTCCCATAATTACAAATACAAATCATTAACACAATTACATGGATTTGTTCCTAATCCCTTGTTCCTGACCCCTGACACTTTAGCTAACATAATATATTCCCTGCCTGGCATGGATTTTATGTTTTATAGATTTTTTTATCTTTTTCCTTGTATATGCATTGACCGTGGCCGGTACCCTGGCAGGGGGTGAATTTTATGTTTTGGAGAATTTTTTATGTTTTTCCTTGTGTATGCATTGACTATGGATGGTACATCATTTAAATATTCACCTATCACTTGGAGAGCTTCATACTAAAATCACATTCCTGGTTTCCTAGGTTTTGAACTCATTAATGGAATTAATATTGATGTTGATCCATGTATGATTGAATATATATATATGTATGTATGTATGTATGTATGTATGTATATGTATATCTATATATATATATATATATATATGTATGTATGTATATATATTTATCTATATATATGTATATATATATATATATACATCTATATATATATATATATATACATCTATATATATATATATATATATACATATATATATATATATATATATATATATATATATATATATACGGATACGGTGATATATATATATATATATATATATATATATATATATATATATATATATATATATATATATATATATATATATATATATATATATATATATATATATATATATATATATAAATATAAAGTAAAACGTATAATATATAAATGTTTTTTGGTTTATATAGTTTCAGTGGGCTTAATGGTTAAGAGAATGTGTTTTCTCCTAAGAGATCATAGGTTTAAAACTAGTCAAATCGTTGCACGGAGGTGGGTCCCTCTCATACAGCAATTTGGTGTCTGGCTTGGTCGTGACCTTAAAATTGGATTATTATTATTATAGAAAAGATATATTATAATTTCCTGTTTTCTAAAAAATAAGATTAACATATTTTTATTTGTCAAAATAAGATAATAATAATAATAACTTTAAAATAAAAATAACTTGATGGTATTCATCCATGGTATTTACTAATGGTATTCATGTGGGATATACCTTATTTTAAAGAGTGAAATTGTACCACCCTAGATCCATCTTAGCTCCACATCTACCAAGGGTTGAGAGATCAAATCTCTTTTCAAATTAACTAGCCTAGATTCGTCTTAACCCATATCTACCAACCACCTATGGGGATCAAATCACTTAACATGAAAACCCATTTTAGAGTGAAAAGAGATTTGATCCTACTCATTTCCATTTTAATTTGGTTGGATGTAGTCATGTCACATTAAATTTCAAATTAACTAGATTAGATCCATCTTAACCAGGATCTACCTAACACCTAGAGGGATCAAATCTCTTAACATGAAAACTTAAGATGAAAACCCCTTTTAGAGTGAAGATATATTTGATGCCTCTTGTTGGCTTGTGACCTCACTGATAAAAGAAAAGGAGCTACTGCATAAAGAAAAAGGAAAACGCAGGCCAAGAGGACGAGGAACATCAAAGTTAATAAAGGAGCTTTCGAAGAACAAGCGCGACGATCAGGTGAGAGTATGGCATGAATAAGGATACTAATACTGATTTCTCTTAAAGGCAACACACACACAGTTCCTTTCGAAACCATGCACCAAGTACCGGTAGTCGATTACCATTTTGTCGACATCCGTAAGGAGTTAAGGTGGCCGAAGTCGACCCCCAGAGAAGGTGACGTCATCCCTCCTCCGGGCCAATCAGAGTGATTCCGTGGGGGGAAGGAAAAGGGAGGGAGGCCTCCATCCACCTTGCCGAAGAATGAAGGGGCCTACCACAACCAACAACTGGCTTAGGTATTTTTACAATAAGGTAAGTTTAGTAGGTGGTATGAAGGTCGGTACTCATCTTGTCTGGCACGTGGCCCCCACCTACCCGGCTGCTGCTAGCTAAACACCTTGCGCCACATGTCTCATTGTCAACATCCTTATGACATTAGCCCTACATGTGTCACCCCGCCTCGATAATCAGTAAAAACCTATTTTCCGTAGCGTGTTTTACTCTTGACTGTGTAATTTTATTGGTTATTTAGTGGTATTTCGCTCTATGAGATAGGTTAAAACTCAAGTACTGGATTGTTTTCACTTTTGCGTCATTTTCCCCTGCTACCTCACTTCTATTTCAAGTATTTGATTTTTGTCCCATTCACTATTTCCCTTTTACTTTTATTTCAAATTATCATGGAAAAAATGAAGCGCTCCGCACCCAAAACCCCCCAAGCTCATGAGATCAAGACTACTCCTAGACCCGAACCCCTCACTAACACTCATGCTCAAATCTGCGACCTGGTCTATCCCTTCAATGTAGGCCACACCAGAGCTGAGCTCTTCGATTTTTAGAGAAGAAAAAAAGACGTGTTTAGAGTCGTCGAGTCTGGGCTTTACTACCAAATTGTCCCGACGACCCATCCGTTCTTAGAATTTATTATCTGGCTTGGGGAGGCCTACATCAAGCATAAGGACATCTTCCTTTCCACTCTAGGCACCAAGATTCTTGAGATTACTCCCCAACTCATCAGAAAAGCCCTATTTTATCCTCCTGCCTAGGACTATGTCGAGTTCTCCGAAGTCACTCTCTCCTACCATTTCTCGAATCAACCCCTGGAAAAACAAAGTGGTTTCCTCAAAATCATCTCCGACTCATGCCTATTATCTTTCCCTCACACAGAATCTATTCCACTATCTTCATTCTATAACACTATACAACCTATTCTAGTGATTATCTCGGGAATGCTAGGGTTTGAGGATGCCAAGATGCTGAATAAGGTGGGTTTAGGGTTCTTATGGCTCATGATGAAGGCTGAGATCCTCTTGGATATCCCATCCTTTTTGGCCTCAGCTATCAAAGCCTAATTCCATGATATGTCTTCCTTCTTTTATTTCCAATATTGCTCCCTCTTTTTCTACTTATTCCTATTTGAGCATGAAAATAAGTTTGAAAGTCTAGGCCTGAACAGGTTCTCCAGGAGAAATGCTAAACCCAAGTCTATTTTTGAGCAGAATCCAGGAGTTCGCTAGCATCTAGAGGGGAAGAGGTATGCGAAATTTGTTACCAATTTTATGTCCATAGCCTATGCTATCATACACGATAGCTCGCCACCCAGAATATTTCCTAAGCAGAAGGATTGGCTCTAGTTCAGTGAAATATATTGCATAGGTGAATGGTACCTGTTTGAAGACCACACCTAGATTAGGGTCTACGGTGTTGAAGTACCTCCTTATCACCTACCATTATTCTTGTCCATGAGGATTTTTCCCTCGATTTCATCTATCAAGTCTTAAGTGCCGACCAAGTCGACTTTGTGCCCGCGAAAAAGGGACACGTCTTCAAACTCCCACATTCTATAGGCCCTTTCATCATTAATTCAAGGCATGCCCTCTCCACTGTGGAAAGGATGTTGCGAGAGATGAATTTCCCTCAGGGATATGTCTGGCACTATGATCCTAAGGGGTTCCTCACAAGCAGGAAGAAGAAGATTAAATCAACAGCATATGCGCATGAACCTAGGGTTCTCATTGAATCAAAAGCTAACCTTGATACGTGGCCTTTAGATACACAGATGGAGGTTGAATCCTCAGTTGCTGAAGGAAAAGGAGATAATGTGCTCACCGAGGCAGAAGAGCAGGAACAAGGGGACCCCTTGGGAAGTCAAGGGTTCATGGAGGTTGATGAGGAAACACACCCCAGTAAAAAGCAGATAATTGAAGGGCCAGAGGACCTAGACACCTAATTATTTGATGACGAGGTCCCCTTTCTCAGGCATCCTCACAAAGAAAAACCAGGCTTTCTACTCTCCTATGTTTTCGCTTCGTCTTTATCCTCCTAGAGCTTTCACAGGTGGTCACATTGGGAAAATGTGATGCAAGAGAGGAGATTGAGACCAAGAACAAGTTCGCGAGAGAAAGGCTGAGGGCTGAAGTTTCTTAGTTCGTAGATAAACACCATACCAGGCTCTCCTCAATCCTAGATAGGGATAAAGAGCAGATCATATTGGCCATTCCGCAGTCGCTCATGCACCTTGCACCTTCGGGATCCCAATACAAAGATTTGGAAATAATTCTAAATTTGGGAAAAAATCCCCTACCAAATAAGTTGGATTTGCACCAGTGTATCGGGGACATGCTACGGACTGAGGTAGTGAATCATATAGTTTCCCTATAGAGGACTGAAAGGAATCTAACTCAAATGAAGATCACCCAACAAAGGGAAAGGGCTAGTGCTAAGGCTGTGGCTAATCAAGTGGAGAACACCAGAAAAATGATAAGAGGAAAGGGTGTTGATACCAATTCAGCATTGCAAGCCCTTTTAATCAAATTAGATTTGGAGGTATAGGAGTTGAGAATAAAGCTGAATATCCCTTGCTCTAAACATATTCAGACCGAGGAACTTGCCCAAGTAGAAAGGGAAAAGGCAATTCTCGCTGATTCCCTCGCTCAAAGGGAAGAAAGGGAAGAAGATATTACTCAAAAGGATAAGGAAATTGCTGGGCTAAACAAGAGGTTGTCGGAGCTACAACTTAAGTGGGGTGAGCATACGTGTGTAGTTTCTGTACTAGAAGATCCACAGACTGCTCCGAAGTAGTGCATCAAGGCTCTGGCAGATCTGAGGATGTCAGAAGATGAAACACGCACTACCTACTAGCTCCTAGATGAGGCCAAGGTTGCATACGTAGAGAATCAAAAGATGGTTGCATCCCTACAGAAAGAGGTAGAGAACCTCCACAAGGAAGCTCAGGGACATGAGAAGTCTATCAAAGACTTAAAAGTGCAGATTAAAGGTAAGATGTCATTGGTAGAAGCGAGGTGACTTTTTTGGGGGGAGATCATAGTAGAGGTCAAGCAGCATTGGGAGCTCCTTGTGCTGACCAATGATAAGAAGATTTATATTCATGAGTATAAGGCACAATTGGAGGTTGGACGCAGGGAAGGAGAAGAGAAGGCATCAGTAGCAGAGAAATATGTCAGATATCTCAATGAGCTTTCATCTGAATAATTGAGCACACAGGGAGTGGTCAATCATTTCAGTACTGTTATGGATGTCAATAAGATGATTGATGAAGAGAGCACACACGATGGGGTTTTTAGTGCTGGTGTCGAAGGGAGTGGAAAGGTTCGATCAGGAATGGGGAAAGTTGGTGGAAGATGGCCTCTTGCCATGTTGGGATCCAAAGTTAGGCGTACTACCTCCCCTAACAGCTTATGATCAGAAAATGTCAGAGATCATGTGCAGGGTAGACATAACACTAGAGAAAACCTCTCGGCTAAAAGCAAAGACCTTAGTAGCTGCACTGCGTAAGGAATTATTCCTTCTCGCTTAGGTCAAGAAATTATTTGTTGTACACGTGGATTATACAAAGCTTACAAAATTTCAGTCTTTGTTTGAAACCTACACCAAAGCACAGCAACTCGGATCAATTTTATGGCAAAATTGTTATGAATACATGAATCCTCCAGTTTTTTCTACTTCATAGCAACTTCCATCCCTGTCGCCTCGTCAGCATGGCTCCTCCACGTCTTTGGTCTAATCACGCTGCACAGAAGGCTCAGGCACTCCTCGTCATACCAACTAATGGACATCATGATCAGGCCCATGCAGCCTTTGTTTTTATTTTTTATTTTCAATTTCCATGTAATGTAAAATCGGGTGAGATCTGTTGGGAAAAATACTAAGAGGGGGGGGGGGTGAATCAGTATTTAGTGCAGACAATCAAATTTTTACTTTTTCCTTTCTAAAAACCCATACACTACTTTATTGAAGGAAACTAGCGTATATACGCGGATATCCTTTACAGAACTCGCGTATGTCCAGAGATCTAATTATGGTTTGAATCTTAACTCAGATAATTGCATTATTCATTCATTAGATATTTCAGAAACAGTAAATAGGTGCAGAAAGAACAGAATAATCATCACACATATGCAACACACATGAACACCGAGATTTTTAGGTGGAAACCCAATTCGGGAGAAAACCACCGCTGCCATTGCTTCAGACTTCAAAATTTATTTTAAGAAAACTTCTTACAATCATGTACTGGTGCAGATTCAAACCAGCACACAGGCACCCACCTGTAGAAGGCTAAAACCTTCTCTCGTTTACCAGCCTATCCTGGAAGGGAGCTACAACCCCCTGCTCTCATTTACCAGCCTCTCCTGTAAGGGAGCTACGACCCCCTGACTGAAGGCTTCGACCCTCAACACCACTGCAGACCACGTTTCATCAATTTTCAAACTGGATCAAACAGCTTCAACACAACCCTTCACTTATCAATAATCATATCTTGCTCAATGCTTCAAACAGAACAGCGAGACCACTGTAACCAGAATATTAGATATAACCCAGACTTCAGAGTAGATATGTAGAAACACATTCAACCTTCAGCAACCATTAGATCAGAAATCATACGCGCTTTTATTTCATCAGACCCGCGTATATACGCGCTTTCCAGAAGACGAACCTGCGTATACTTCAGTGCAATTTCAGAGAAAAACCCTAACTACGCATACGCGCTTTTCCTTCCACAGACCCGCGTATACACGCGCTTTTCATGAAACCAACCTGCGTATAGATCTATAAAAGATGAACTTTGCAGTACAGAGCAGATCTATAAACTTACCCAGATTTCTTCAATCTCTTCAACAGGATTGTGCCAGGTCTTCTTCACTTCTTTTTAGATCATCCTTGACATTCACCATTTATAGATCTAGAGATCTTGAGCCTTCATCATGTTCATAGGTGCATCATAGATTTAGATCTATCAATTAGGAACAGGGTTCAACCATACAGATATACTTCAGAGTGAAGTATTCATCAAAGCCCAGACACTTGCACTCCCCTTGCACAAATGATTTTCTTCTCCTTATATAGGGTTATCCTTCATCAATACCATGAGTCAAAACCACATAACTTCCGATGGTATTCTTGGACGGGATCAAATGGATAATCTAACACTCAATACAATGGGTCAATACCATGGTAATGCCCCTAGGTATCATAGTTTTTAGAGCGCAAAAGGCATACACGACTTTGAGCATGCGTATTCACGTGTATACGCAACTTTGCCTCATAAAAACTGTGTATATGCTAACCCTGAATGTATACGTGGGTTCCCTTCACAAAAGTAGAGTATATACGCGGGTTGCCTTCACAAAAGTAGCATATACATTGTGAAATATTATATTTATCATTTTTCTGGCACTTACTGGAAATGTTTTCTCTGTCACATTTGATCTGATCTATAGATACATCATTCTTACATCTTTAGCACATAGGTTGCTTATCATAGGCAACTCATCAAGTAGGTTTCCATCAAGAAAAACTTCATGAAGAAGATTTCCATTATCTTCATCAAGTGGGTTGCCATCAAGAACAACAGTCTGCATCATATTTCCAACAATCTCCCCCTTTAGACTTGATGGCAACCATGATGGTGTTTGATCACCATAAAAGATAGATACATTAAGCACAACCATTATTCATGAAAACACCATGTCACTCTCCCCCTTTGACAGCAAGGGCAAAGGGTGGATCAAAATCAACACAAGGTTTTTCTCCTCATGTAGACATAAGAGCTCTACAGATCTGATGTGCACTGAAGTTACCATGCTCCCCCTGAGTTCATGTTGAATCTTCGAACATAATTTTCAATGAAGTACATGACTCTATGACCTTCCTATCACCAAGACTCATACTTACATCAAAGATCCAACCAAGTGGATTTACATATGCGACTCAAATACCCAACCAAGTGGGTTTACACATTTTGACTCAACTACCCATCCAAGTGGGTTTACAAAATTGAACAAGTCCTTACATGATTGAATATTACAATTTACATCATGGGTCTCAACATGACCTTTTCATCAAATTACAAGTATGACTTTTCACAACCAAAAACAAAAAGACCTCAAGAGAGAGATCAAGTTTCAGAACCATCATAATGCCAACAATGCATTATTCTCAGCCAGGCTAATGCTCCCCCTGAAACTGTGCATCCTTTCCATACGACCAAAACTCCTCCTTAGCTTGAGTAACCTGAACACTTTCAACAGCCAATCATCAAGGCATCTTCCCCCAATATCAGAGAATGAAACAGAAATATAAGAGCTGAAACATCACCATAGACGCCATATAGCATCAGAGATACCAAACAACACCATAGCTTGTGCTGAAGAATGCTGACCCAGAAACTTTGTCAGCAACCACCCATACGCGGTTTTCTGTGTATGAACTCGCGTATATACATGACTGTCTTTAAAGAAACCCACGTATCCAATTTAATCTTCTGAATTTAATCAGATCTGATCTTCTGAGAGAAGAGACAACACCCAGCTTTTGTTTGAGATATTTGAACGCTTCCCTGGGCAGAGGTTTGGTAAAAATATCAGCAACTTGTTCTTTGGAGGGAACATACTCCAACTTCACCTTTTGTTCAAGCACTTGTTCACGTAAGAAGTGATACTTGATGGGGATGTGCTTGGTCTTTGAATGCATAACAGAATTCTTTGAGATACTGATGGCACTTGTATTATCGCACATAATGGAGATAGGAGAAGTACATTTGATTTGAAAATCTTCCAAGGTTTGCATCATCCAAAGGAGTTGAGTGAAACAAGATGCGGCAGCCACATATTCTGCTTCAGCAGTAGATAAGGCAATAGAACTTTTCTTCTTACTGAACCAAGATACCAACCGGGGCCCCATATAGAATGCACCACCACTTGTGCTTTTCCGATCATCAATATTTCCAGCCCAATCTGCATCAGTGTAAGCATGAAGAGTAAGATCAACATTCTTTGGATACCATACTCCAAAGTCTTGTGTTCCTAGTAGATATTTGAATATTCTTTTGACAGCCTGAAGATGAGATTCTTTTGGATTGGCTTGGAATCGTCCAACAATCCCAACTGCATGCATAATATCCGGTCTAGTCCCAGTGAGATACAGAAGACTTCCTATCATAGATATGTATTCTGGTTGATTCACCGTGGGAGAATCATCATGAGAACTGAGATTACATCCGGTTACCATTGGTGTACTTACAGGTTTGCACTCTTCCATCCCATACTTCTTCAGAATTTGCTTAAGGTATTTTGCTTGAGATAAGAATATACCTTTTGTAGTTTGATGCACTTGTAAGCCAAGAAAGAATGTTAGTTCCCCAAGTAAAGACATTTCAAATTCTTGCTGCATGACAGAAGCAAATTTCTGACTCATAGATTCTTCATTACTTCCAAAAATGATATCATCGACATATACAACCACAATCAATAGTTTATCCTTTTCAATTTTTGTGTATAAGTTACTATCATCAGACCCCTTTGAAAATCCTTGTTGATGAAGATATTTGTCAAGACGATAATACCATGCCCTTGGAGCTTGTTTGAGACCATATAGAGCCTTTTTAAGTCTACAAACAAGATTTTCATCATTTCCCAAAATGAATCCTTCTGGTTTTTCTATATAAACTTCTTCTTCTAGATCACCATTGAGAAATGCAGATTTAACATCCATTTGATAAACTTTGATTTGTTGAAAACTTGAAAAAGCCAGAAACATTCTTATGGCTTCAAGTCTAGCTACAGGAGCAAAAGTTTCTTCAAAGTCTATACCTTCTTGTTGAGTATATCCTTTGCAAACCAGTCTAGCTTTGTTTCTTATAACGTCCCCATTCTCATTTAGCTTGTTCTTGAATATCCATTTGGTTCCAATGACATTTTTATCATGTGGTCTTGGTACCAATTCCCAAGTGTGGTTCTTTTCAATTTGATCAAGTTCTTCATTCATGGCCTGAATCCAAAATTCATCTTTTCTAGCTTGATTGACATTGTGTGGTTCAATCGTGGATAGAAATGCCAGATAGCTAGGAGATCCCACAAGAGTCCTCCTTGTTTGTACACATGATTCCTTGTCTCCCAAAATTTGAGATTCAGGATGATTCTTTTGAACATATCTGGATGGAGCCTTTCCAGATAAATCATCTTCAGGTTCTTCATTGGATCCACTGTCTATATCATTTCTATTTGATGTAGAAGGACAAAAGTCACCATCATCTTCTTCTTTTTTTGTCTTTCTTCTTTAGGGACTGCATGAGACTCATCAATAACAACATCAATACTTTCAAAAATCTTTCGAAGCCTTTTATTGTAACATTTGTATGCCCTACTTGTAGATGAGTAACCAAGAAGTATTCCTTCATCTGATCTAGGTTCAAACTTGCCAAGCTTTTCATTATTATTTTTGATAAAGCATTTACTTCCAAAAACTCTAAAATGTTTCACAGAGGGAGAATTACCATACCAGAGTTCATATGGAGTTTTGTCACTATTTACTCGAACATGTGCCTTGTTAAGAATATTTGCTGCTGTGTGAGCTGCTTCTCCCCAAAAAATATCAGGTGTTCCGGAATCATCAAGCATAGCTCTAGCCATTTGTTGAATTGTTATATTCATTCTTTCTGCTACGCCATTTTGTTGTGGAGTGCCTGCTACAAAAAACTGTCTTTTTATGCCATGTTGTTCACAAAATTCAAGAATTCATTTGATGTATATTCTCCTCCTCGATCAGATCTAAGACACTTGATTTTTAGATCTAATTCATTTTCAACCAGCGCTTTGAAGATCTGAAATTTTTCAAATGCTTCATCTTTGTGTTTGATCAACCCAATCCAACACATTCTAGAGAAATCATCGATGAATAAGATATAGTATTCTTCACCACGTGGTGACTTTTTCCTCATAGGTCCACATATGTCAGTATGAATGAGTTCAAGAGGCTTACTTGACGATCCTTCCTTGGCATTGAATTGCACTTTGGTTTGCTTACCGAATTGACAGGATTTGCATATGATACTTTCAGGTAGAGAAATATTGGGAAGACCACGAACAGCATTAAGTTTGCTTGATTTGTTGATTTGAGAGAAGCTTAGATGCCCCAACCTTCTATGCCATAGCCATTTTTCTGAAGATTTACTCAAGTAACATTGTTCTTTGCAATTCTTCAATACATACAGGTTGCTTGGAGTTATTTTTCCTTTTATAATTGTTTTACCTGTATCAAGATCACGAACCACACATTCTTTTGAACTAAAGACAACTTCAGTTCCTTGATCACACATTTGACTTACAATTAATAGATTATGCCTTAATCCATCCACATACATGACATCATTAGCCTTCACCTTTTCTTTTAGGAACACAAACCCTTTTCCTTTAATTACAGCAGGAGTATCATTTCCAAAAGTAACTTTCTTTTCCTTTTCTAGAGCACTATATGCACGAAGTTTGTGTTTATCACCTATCATGTGTCTCGAGCATCCACTATCAATGTACCATTGATTTTCTTCACCTTCCGCAAATAACGCTATGCCACAATTTTCAACTTGTGATTCCTTCTTTTTCCATATTTTGGATTTTGAAGGAAGATGCTCTTTTGGCTGAACTTTGCTCCTGCATTCAGATTCTTCATGCCCATAGTTATTGCAATAAGCACATTCAAATTCATTTAGAAGAGGAGAAAAGTTGTTATATGTATTCTTCTTTGTTTCAATATCAACCCTTTTCTTTCTTGCTTCTCTTGTCATGATGGTTTTATATGCAACACATTGAGCAACTTTATGGCCAAAATTGTGACATGAGAAACATTGTCCATTGAAGAAGAAATTTCTGCGATCATGAAATCTTATACTTGAATTTACCTGTTGATTGGGGCTTCTTTGAAAGATATTCCTATTAGTGTTCCTTGCATTAGGATGATCATGCTTTACTTGTGAAGATTCTTTATTCCCTTGCTGAGTGGCAGAATTTTGTAAACCAGCTGTAGCTGCTTTTAGATAATTTGGTGCTGAAGCTTGAGAAGATTCTCCAATATATCCAAGACCTGTCTTTATAAGAGGAGAACGCTGTACCTTGATAATCTCATCTAAGGTTTCAGATCCTTTAGCAAATCTGAAATTCAGAGTCTTTGCTTTCTCAAATTATTTTCTTACACTTACCACTTCACATTCTAATTTCTCATTGTGTTTCTTTGCCTCTTCAACCTACTTTTCCAAAGTCTCGATGGTTATTTTCCTTTCTTCTAAGAGAATTTTATATTCTTCTAAGAGAATTCTGCTTTGTTCTAAGCGTATTTTGAGTTGATTGTTTTCTTCAAGAAAATCATTTTGCTCTAGAGCATCCACAAAAGTATCATTTTCTTCTTTAGATTCAAAAGCCATGAGAAGTCTAAGATCTTGTTCACATTCTTCCTCACTATCAGATACCCCATCACTGTCATCATGAGTATAGTAACTTCTTCTAGTGCTAGACCGGTTCTTATTTCTAGCTACTTCCTTTCCTTTTGCAGGTGTTTCTTTGTGAGGACACTTTGCAGCATAATGACCAACTCTTCCACAATTAAAACATTTGAAAGGAATCTTACCTCTAAACTGTCCTGTACCAAGTTGAAGTTTCTTTACAAAATTTTCCTCATCTTCTTCCGAAATACATCCTGATCCTTCTGCTTCTTGTACTTCTTTCCCTTTTGTAGAAGCTCTAAAAATAACTTCTTTGACTTCAGATGGTCCTCCTCTTCTCATTTCATATGCAGCTAGTATGCCATGAAGTTGCACCACAGTAAGATTTTGAAGATCCTGTTTTTCTTCAAGAGCAGAGACTTTTGACTCAAATTTTGCCGTTAGCGATCTCAAAATTTTCTCAACCAAAGTAGTTTCGATTATTGTTTCTCCCAGATTTTTCATACGATTTACAACATCATCAAGACGTAAAAAGAAACTGGCAATACTCTCATCACTATGCATCTTTAAATCTTCATATTCAATTCTGAGAGTTTGGAGTTTTGCACTTTTTACCTTTGCATCACCTTCATAACTCAGAATGATTTTGTCCCATATTTCTTTTGCTGTATTCAGCTGCATGACTTTGACAAATTCTGATTCTGTTAGACTTCCTGTTATAGCATTGACCGCTTTTTCATTTGATTCATAATTCTTCCTTTCAGTTGGATCTGTTGGTGTAGCAGCTGGATATTGATATCCTTGTTCAACAATGGCCCATACATCTGCTCCCATAGATTGAAGAAAGGATCTCATCCTCATTTTCCAGAAGATTAAATTGCTTCCATTGAAGAGTGGAGGCTTGATAGATGATGTTCCTTCTTGATAGCTCATCTTGCTTGATCTTCCTTCTAGCGGCTAAGCTTTTTCAGAAGGACCTCCTCTGATACCAATTGTTGGGAAAAATACAGAGAGGGGGGGTGAATCAGTATTTATTGTAGACAATCAAATTTTTACTTTTTCCTTTCTAAAAACCCATATGCTACTTTATTGAAGGAAACTAGCGTATATACGCGGATATCCTTTACAGAACTCGCGTATGTCCAGAGATCTAATTATGGTTTGAATCTTAACTCATATCATTGCATTATTCATTCATCAGATATTTCAGAAACAGTAAACAGGTGCAGATAGAACAGAATAATCGTCACAAATATGCAACACACATGAACACCGGGATTTTTAGGTGGAAACCCAATTCGGGAGAAAACCACCGCTGCCGTTGCTTCAGCCTTCAAAATTTATTTTAAGAAAAATTCTTACAATCATGTACTGGTGCAGACTCAAACCAACACGCAGGCACCCACCTGCAGAAGGCTAAACCCTTCTCTCGTTTACCAGCCTATCCTGGAAGGGAGCTACAACCCCCTTCTCTCGTTTACTGGCCTCTCCTGGAAGGGAGCTACGACCCCTTGACTGAAGGCTTCAACCCTCAGCACCACTGCAGACCACGTTTCATCAATTTTCAAACTGGATCAAATAGCTTCAACACAACCCTTCACTTATCAATAATCATATCTTGCTCAATACTTCAAACAGAACAGTGAGACCACTGTAACCAGAATATCAGATATAACCCAGACTTCAGAATAGATATGCAGGAACACATTCAACCTTCAGCAACCATTAGATCAGAAATCATACGCGATTTTATTTAATCAGACCCGCATATATACGCGCTTTCCAGAAGACGAACCTGCGTATACTTCAGTGCAATTTCAGAGAAAAACCCTAACTACGCATACGCGCTTTTCCTTCCACAGACCCGCGTATACATGCGCTTTTCATGAAAGCAACCTGCGTATAGATCTATAAAAGATGAAATTTGCAGTACAGAGAAGATCTATAAACTTACCCAGATTTCTTCAATCTCTTCAACAGGATTGCGCCAGGTCTTCTTCACTTCTTTTTAGATCATCCTTGACATTCACTATTTATAGATCTAGAGATCTTGAGCCTTCATCATGTTCATAGGTGCATCATAGATTTAGATCTATCAATTAGGAACAGGGTTCAACCATACAGATATACTTCAGAGTGAAGTATTCATCAAATCCCAAACACTTGCACTCCCCTTGCACAAATGATTTTATTCTCCTTATATAGGGTTATCCTTCATCAATACCATGAGTCAAAACCACATAACTTCTGATGGTATTCCTGGACGGGATCAAATGGATAATCTAACACTCAATACAATGGGTCAATACCATGGTAATGCCCCTAGGTATCATAGTTTTTAGAGCGCAAAAGGCATACGCGACTTTGAGTGTGCGTATTCGCGTGTATACGCAACTTTGCCTCATAAAAACTATGTATATGCTAACCCTGAATGTATACGCGGGTTACCTTCACAAAAGTAGAGTATATACGCGGGTTTCCTTCACAAAAGTAGCGTATGCATTGTGAAATATTATATTTATCATTTTTCTGGCACTTACTGGAAATGTTTTCTCTGTCACATCTGAGCTAATCTGTAGATACATCATTCTTACATCTTTAGCACATAGGTTGCTTATCATAGGCAACCCATCAAGTAGGTTTCCATCAAGGACAAATTCATTAAGCATATTGCCATTATCTTCATCAAGTGGGTTGCCATCAAGAACAACAGTCTGCATCATATTGCCAATAAAATCTTGATTTCACCCTACGCACTCTCTGCATTTCATGTTTCTATTATGTTCTTGTTATAGTCTGTGTCGGAAAATACTATTTCGAATGCGATGCCGTTATGGCGCATCATTTTTTATTTAGATGGGAAACTGTAATATCAGCAGGGGATATTTTGTTTGAAGAAATATTTGGCCATGCTGCCCATGTAAATGGCTATAAAAGGCCAAATCACTGACAAAGTAAAGGTTCTGAATTCTCTGAAAGTTGGAAATGTATAGTCTGCGCAACACATTTTGTAGTTTTGAGATTTTCTCTTAATGTATACCTTAAGAGTCGTTTCGAAGAAATAATATAACGATTGTTTGTTGCGAGAATGGATTCCTACTAGACTTATGAACAATATGTATGTCTATGTTGTATTTGGTTCGATTTAATGCTCTGTTCCATCACATTTTCTTTCCTATTATCACACTTTCAGAATTTGGGTGGTCTATAGGTTATGTATGAATTTATCTCGAATGATACTCGTATTATTATCTATAATACTACCTTAATTAGGCTCGGTGCATGATTTATGTTTCAAGTTCCTTCTCTCTACTGCTTTATCCTTAAGTCCTTGAAGGGTGGATTCTTATACTTTTTAAGCTCGCCTTACTCTGACTTACCATCCTAATTCATGGTCTTCATCTCGTTTAAATTTAAATACTGTTCATTGGTTTCACATCCGGCCTTGTGTGCAGCAAATCCAATTCCATGACAACCACAAGCCCATTCTGAGCAAGCCTTTCTCCCTACAATCCGAGTTCACAATTATTACTCTGCTCTCCTTGTGATCCAGAACCACGGATCAAACAATTCCATCCAGTAAATATCCAGGTGGTTTTTCTCAAAGAACATGAAGATAACCTAGATGACCTCCTGCTTTAAGATGTCCTAGGCATTGGTCTTTTGCAACTCAAGGTTGTCTCTAGGAGTGACAACATTTTTTTGGCATTGTTGCTGGGGAATGAAGTTGAAAATATTTTCCCTGGAATATGACATTGTCTTCACCCTTCAATTAGGTGAACACGAAGGGTTGAGAGTTGCACATCTCTCACCTTGGCGACTCCACTATTATATAAATATAAATTAGCTGCAATCTTGGCTTATACCAAGCCATATCTAAGGTCAGATACCTCTGAACTAAGAACTCCGTCTGTATCTGATCCTGAAAAAATTATAGTTAAGAGAATTTGGAAAGAAAAGCAACCTGTTCAAGCAGAATTACCAGCATTCTCATTAGAAGATTCTCCGTCTTTGTCTCGGAAGGCTGAAGTTTGTGGCCCTGGCTCTATAGCCCTGTTAACACTGGAAAATCGTACAACATAAGACAACATTATTTAATGTCAAGCAGAAGGGTTTACAGGGATGGAAGACATTACAGAATCTGGAAAGTATTTAAAAATATCTAAGGTCTTAGGAAAATCAAATTTGAACAAGTCCTAAATGCTCTTTGCATGCATAATCCTTCGTGAAGAGCACCTTTGCATGATTTTTTTCCCGATATGCGTGCAATCCTGGGAGTGGCGAAATGTCACTATCCGGGACCACAAAAATAAAAGGACAAGTGATTCCTCATTTGAAGCTGCCTAAGGACAACCACCAATACCTCCTTAGACACCAAGTGAGCACACAATGGAATATTTGTAGCACACAAAGGAATCATACCCCTCTCTTGGGTCACCATCCATAATGTACCAAGAGAGGGAAGGGAGGATTTGAAATATCCTATATAAGGCCACCATGAGATGAAGAATGTGTGAACACATTATTATGCTGGCCAGAATTGCACAAGCAATACCAGTAGTGTGTGTTTTGGAATTGAAGATAGAGGGGACTCAATTGTTGGCCATCCAACAAGTTCAGTCTAACACAGTAGAGAGAGAGGGAGACTGCACCGAGGCAAGCTTGGGATAAAAAAATCCTTGCATCGGGACTTAGAACCCATGTTATAGGGGCCCTTTGGCAAGAGGGTAAAGTTTCACTCTTATTACTACCAGCGCTCAATAAGAGGGGCCTAAAGCCACCGTTTGTATTATTTTTTTCGTTTGAATCTTTTTAGAGCTCGTGTTTATTTTTTTTAGTTTTCAGTTTATATATGCATGTTGTTTCTCTATCTAGTATGCTTATGATTCTATCTTGTTCCACTAACTTGCTTGACTCCATTTATTTTTCTGCCTGTTACCAATAACTTAAGTGGGTAGACCACACCCCTTAAGTTGGTGTTATTTCATAAATACATGCACCAAACACACTCCAACAGGATTGGTGACTCCACTAACGTCTATTACCAAGTTTATGTGGTTGTTCCTTTTTTGCAGAGACCTCTGTCTGTGCTGTGGAGTGGAGCTGAATTTCCCCTGATGTCTCCTGTAGTCCCTAGTTCATCCCAAGTGACAGGCTGAAGTAGAACAACTCCAAAAATTTCTTTTGCAGTACTTTGCGTGCTTTTTCCTCCCATAGACACGCCCAGGGTGAGCATTCAGAGATGACCCATGCGCAAACAGCGCGCCTGTTCCAGCCTTTTGCACACAAAATACAGAATGAGAAATTTCTCCCATGTTTCTGTCTTTTCTTGCTTGTAAAGTGCTTGACAGCCCCTAATACACCTACCAGCACTATTTGTGGTACCCCACAGCTTGTTAAAGCTCACTCTTAGCTGCTTTTTGTAGGCTTAGTGCTAGTTTTACTTCAAGTTGATTTTTGCAAAGTTCACACATAGTTTAAGTATGGGGGAAAAATAACTTGCATTCCGAAAAAAAATTATGTTTTGCAAATTTTGGTAGTTACACACCTAGATAACTAGCCAAATTAAGTGGCCCAACACCACACATGCATAGCTAGTTTCTTTTTTCTAGTGTAAAATTTATTAGTTTAGTTCAATTTTTGCACTAGGATTTTTGGGACTAGGATTTAATTGTTTATAGAAGAGCAAGTAATATCTGCTACTTTTGCACCCTTCGATGATCCTAGGTAAGCATATTAACATTCCCTATTCACAATTATCCATCTCCCTATAGTTGGTCACATAGATTAACTAGGAAAAATAGAAAGCGGCCCATTATCTGCACATGTTTTTCTTTTGAGCCAGGAACAATACAACATAGTTTAAATAGGGGATTTTGTAAAGGATCATCGAATATCCACACATTAAAACCATGTGATTGTCCACTTTGCGCTCACACACATTCACTCACTAAGTGAATCAAAGACACCTAAAACTAACTTAAACAAACTCACTAAATTCTCCCGACAAGGGCCACAAAAGAATTTATAGCTTAAGTTAGGATCAAGGGGGTAGGCATCCAATAAGTCGCCTTGATCATACTTCATCTTGAAACATAGAAGTTATCTATTTAGAGAGCTTCAAATCCACCTATCACCCATGAAAAAGAAAACTCAAGCACGGTAGAGACCCATTTCAGAGGGGGTTAGGCTTAGGCGCAGTGCGGGTAGGTATCAGTCAGGGTTACCTGACTTGGATGATACTCGGTATTGTTAGCTGACTTACCAAGAAGCCCAAGACTCAAATTATAATGTGGGACGGTGGTTCTTAGTGGCCAAAAACTAGGGCATACTTTCCCTATAGGTGATGGTGACGACAAGCACTAGGCCCTCTACCCTTACCTTGGTGGATTTTGTTTGGCTGACTGGGGTGTCATGAGCTCTTACGGGACATTATGCCAGCACTCGCAAGACATCTTCTCAAGGCCCAGTTACATTTGAGTGTGTGAGGATGAATAGGTCTTCTAGGATTTTGAGTATCATACGCAAACAAAAAAAAAACCACCTTTTTTTGATTGCTTGATCACATAGATTAATTTATAGGGTAAATTATATTATTTTCGCTTTGTTTTATGTATGTGACAAGAAGTTTGATTTCATCATCGACTTTGTCCTCTCAAATTTTTCCAAAACCAAACCTGGTCGACACCAGAATGGACCCAATGAGACCTCATCGATTTAGGTATCTTTTGTACCTGCCCCCATTACCGGGAGGGGTTCCAGGTCTTTCGCTGTTTAGGCGTCAAAGACATAAAACTACCACCATTATTGGTTCGTCCTTTATTAGGGCATCCTTATTTGGGAATCCTAGTCAGTCTCCCAACACCACACCACAGACCACTCCACCCATGACCCCTAGAGGGCAGAGGAGTGCGTCCCATTTAGGGAAGCCAACCAGAAATTTGTGTTTTCATACAGTGCAATGATGTCAACCTCCCAATCACCTTTCTTAGCTTCATTGAATCTACCCAATTTAACCATGTTGACAAAGGACCCCATCATACATAATCCTACATGGCCTCCCATGCCCACGAACCTCCCTTCAAATATTCCAAAGTTCGAAGGAAAACAAATGGAAGACCTAGGTAATCATATCATGACCTTCCACCTATGGTGCTCATTAAATGGTATCATTGATGACACTATTCGATTGAGATTATTTCAATGCACTCTGACAGGATTAGCCATGAAGTGGTACGTGGAGCAACCCTCAGCTTCACATGGAACCTTTCGCACCCTTGCCACTGCATTTTTAACATATTTTCAGTTACCCATTCACCATGATTCTGGAATGGAATTACTAACGCATTTTAGACAGACCCTCGTTGTCCATATCTCGGACCATCTCCATGAATGGAGGTAGCGTCACAGTTTATGTAAAGCTAAGGTTGAAAATCGAGTTCTCTTAGATTTGTTCTTGAAAAATCTTACGGCAAAGATTTCAAAGGATGTGGTGCAAAAAAGACCCACATCCGAAGAGGATGCTATCAGCAAAGCCCAACATCTTGATTTGATTTATACGCAGTCAGGATACATTTATAACATCCTGCCAAATTCCCCATGCCTACAAACTTATCAAGAATTTCTAGGCGCGTCGAACTCTGTAGATGGAATAATTGGGTCAGTGACCCAAGGGTACCTAGGCAACAGTATTCAAAACCCTGGTTATGCATACATTTCTACCTAGAACGTACCCCAACCCAGTTTTCAAAGTCATCATATGCCTCAGCAAAATTTGACCAATAGGGCGCTATCGTATCACTAGGGAGGACCTTATCCTCTAGCTTAGGGGAATTAGTACGCAGAAAGAAAAACTGATGGAAGAGCTCCCCTCCAATAGCCAGGTGCAAACTAGGGACCACGTTATGTTCAGTCCCCAACATAAGACCTGCCTATGCAGACCAATGCATAGGTGAACTTTGCGTAGCCATCCTAGAACCAACCACACCAATACAACCAGGAGAACTACCCTCCTAACGTGGTGAAGAAAAAAATCCAAAAACAAGCCAAAAGGGAACCCTGGACAAGGGGGAAACAACCAGTAATGCCCACCATGATCCCAGGTTGGAGACAACTCCAATCGAAATCAGAGCCAGGAGTCGAGCAATGCCCAATGGCAGAGCAAAAGGCCACCTTTTCGGACAAACCATTCTTGTTTGATATGTGGTGAGTACGGCAACTATACTCACCACTGTCCCGATATCCCTGAGCTGAAGAAGCTACAGAGTAACCAAGAAAAAGGAGGATCTTCCCAGCAACTAGTTGTGATGCAAGAAACTTTCCCCCATCAAGGGATGGTAAGAACTCAACATCAAAATACAGACGACTCCGAGAAAAGCAACCATGAAATATACATGACTAGTGAAGAGATGTTTTTCCAAACACAAAATCACAATTACGACACCCCACCAGATGCCAATATGTTAGGGGAAAGTACTAGTGCACCAACTGCACCTTTGACCATTTAAAATATTCCTATAGAACCATTGCCAAAAATGGTGAAGGGACCCAATAGGAGAGCAGGAAACTACTCCAAAGTGGCCCATAATTATAGTATTGTGGATGATTTAGCACAATACCCCGCTGCTATGTCAGCTTTGGATGTATTACAGTGATGCCTAAAACAATGGAAAACCATACTTTCCGAGTTAGGTGCTATCGACCCTGCCGATACACACCTAATGGCTTTTGAATTAGACAAAGCCACCCCTAGGCATCCTTCCATGGTCGCCTTCTAGATACTAGTGACTATCCAGAATATCACTATTCACTGATGTGTCATAGATGAGGGTGCATCCACATGCATCATGTCCAAAAAAATTTGGCAGAAGTTAGGGTCTCTCGAACTAAAGCCCTCAATCATTATGCTTATAGCATACGATGTTCATCCATCAACCCCCATCGACCTCTACCAAAACGCTTATCCCCCGAAAATTCGCACAAAGAGAGTGTGCCTTTGCCCCAATTGCCTGCGCAATCTAGGGAAAAAATCACCCATAATCCGTACAAACCCAGTCTGGACGGACCTTGACACCATCAAACTGAGAAAATTAAATTGCAGGATGTCATGGAGGTTACCTAGGCATGATCTCACTAATCCCTGGTGCTCAGGCTAATCGCAAATGGCAAGAACTGCTACACAGAAGCCTCTGACCTCTCAAAAACTCAGCAAGTACAAATGAATTGAATTAGGGCAATATTCACCTATATATTTCCCTTTTCAAAAACTTGGGAGGACCATAACGAGAGATCATAAGGTTCATTCTTTGAACCATAAGTTGCATTGCGACCAACACTCCATGATTAATAGAGGTGATACCACACAATCGCACTCCCAAAAAATTATTTTTTCAGTGCCGGCAGGCATGCCCTCTCTCATCTTCTTTTTTAAAGCTCATGAATTTAAAAAATATTTGATAAAGAAGATGATTTCACTTGAGGTATTTTTTTTTGTAGGAAAAGCTCCCAAACCATCCACAACGTGATCTACTGAAAGTTCTAGAGTAGGTATCATTCTACCCCTAACATGATAGAGTCCCAGTCAACTCTGCATATCTGAAGAAACATTTATCGGAGAATATTAGCTAATTATTGAGAGGAATAATTAAACACAACCAACAAAAAACATGAAACAATAAACACAAATGTTTAACTAGAAAAAACCCCAAACTCCAGGGAAAACCCATCCTAATGAAATTTTATTAGCCTTGTCCAAAACCCTGGCCAATCCAGCCAAGTGAGCCTTCACCACTCACATCGAGGCCTCCATTACAATGAAGTCCTCCAAGCCTTTTATAGGCTCCATTACATGCAATAATATGAGCTGAAAACCATGGGCGCACAATACCATGTGCCCCAAAACCATCACTATTTAACTCGGTCAAGCTTGAATATAATCACAAGTCAAGTTACCTAACATTCCCCCCTTAAACTTGAATTGGGGTTTCATGACTAAACCCAGCCAAAAGTGCTAAATGAGACAACCCCTCTCACTCTAGCTCCTCCCCCCTCAAATTTTTTTACAAGGTAATTATTAACTTGGGATGCCCCTTATCACCTAGGTCTAACCCAGACTTTACCAGTGATTACCCAGGGGTACTTGGCAGCATTTTCTTTCGAACAACTTGGAACTACAAACCTCATGACCCTCATCACCATCCTCTCGGCTTCCATTATCGACTTCAACCTTTACACAATGACATTACTCCTACACTCACTGACCACAAGCGACATATTCACTTCAATGATGTTATTTCTATGGATATCTAATCTCATTCTTCTTCCACTATAGATCCACTGATGTGAGCAAAGATCATATTTGGCGAGTCATTCATTCACAAGTCGGTGCTTAACAACCTTTTCCATAATTTCCACTGCCTTAGATCTTTCTGGTGCATATTACACCTGACACACCATTTTTCTAGCAGATCTGGAAATTTCCCTATGCATTTTTCTTTTCTTTTTTTCGATGAAGGGCTGAAAGTGCGGGGATTTCTATTCATCAAAACTTTCCGCTCACAGATTTTTCTTCTCTTTCTATGCATGTATCGCTTCTTGCAAGGCACTTTGGATCTTCTTGTTTGATGAACTCCAACCCACACCTGAGGCCATGAGCATCTCGGCATAGCCATTCTTCCCCATGCCAAAACCGATCAAAAACCCCTGCTAATCATATGACCATCAACTTCTTCCACAAGCTCCTGCTCATTCTTCTTGTTCGATTCGTTCTTCGAGGCCGATTTGTTTTTCTGGCATGAGAAACAAGTTCCCTCTCACATAGCATCTGTGTCCTTCATGTATCCATTCATCCAAGGCCCTATGTGGCTCCATTAACACAAAAATAATTCTCAATCAAATCAAATATCCACTAGATCTAACCTGCAACCCCTGTAGTACTCCAGATTGAATTTTCTCCCATTGAGTTCAATGTGCAACTGCTCCACACAGTCGGTAACCTCCATCTAGTCAGCCCCCTGTGGAGCCCTACGATGCTATGCCGCTTCACCATTTCCTCCATGGACTTTCAATATGGTGCATGGATATTCCAAGTGGGTCTATGCGGTACAACATTGTATCAACAGTCTTCTCCCAGGTTGCTTCAGAGCTCGCTTGGTACTCGCAACCATCATGACTAGGGCTTCGATGTATCCCTCATCAACAACTACCTTCAACCTTAGTTTTGCGCTTGTATGCAATCTCACTTCTTGATCCACATGATTCTTCTCATCTACATTCATCAAGCCATAACCCCTTGGAAACAGAAGCATCCTTTTGAAGCCAATTTGGCTCTGATACCAAATGAAGAAACATTTACGAGAGAATATAACTAATTATTGAGAGGAATAATTAAACATAACCAGCAAAAAACATGAAACAATAAACACAAATCTTTAACTAGGAAAAACCCCAAACTCCAGGGAAAACCCATCCTAATGAAATTTCATTATCCTTGGCCAAAACCCTGGCCAATCCAGCCAAGTGAGCCTTCACCACTCACATCGAGGCCTCCATTACAATGAAGACCTCCGAGCCTTTTATAGGCTCCATTACATGCAATACTATGAGCTGAAAACCATGGGTGCACAATACCATGTGCCCTAAAACCATCAATGTTTAACTCAGTCAAACTTGACTATAATCACAAGTCAATTTACCTAACAATATCCTGACATCATTTATCCATCAGAAATCAACCATAGGGTCCTCACATCCGACTGTTTTTATCATCACCTCACCCTGGACATGATAAACATCCTCATTGGTCGATAAAGCCTCCCCTCCATGGCGCTTGTCACCCACAGTAGACCATATATCACAGAAAAAGTGACGCCATAGCCATACCAATTTAGTCTGGAAAGCACCTCATGCCCATCCATTCACCATGCATAAGGAAAATTTTACCATACAAGCTAAAACACCCTGCCTAGATGACCAGGTTGTACAAGAAGATCAAAACCACACTACCACGCCTTGCATTTGGCCCACCATACCTCCACTAGCATAATCCCATCTGCGATACTTTCTCATTCACTTCATCAACCCCGCACATGAGACCAACCAATGGGACCCCCACCCTAAAAAAAATAGCTTCTTCACAACATCAGTGAGTGAACACTTTCATGTTTTGGGGTACCCATCTCTATGTTTTGTACAAAACAAACCCCATTATTTTATTATTTTGGTAAGTGTACAAAGACCTCGAACAGTGCACTATGTCATTCACCCTCCATCCATATTTTTCTCCCATGGTAGTAGTCCCTTAACACCCTTGGTCGGAATATTACACCCCTACGCACACGCCACCATGACATTCATAGCCAGTTTATACCCACCCTGGAAGTCCTACTGACTCTAGGGATTTCCCCATTAGAAATAACTATGACTCCTATCAAGCTACTTAGTATACTCTGACCTTGGGCCATTGACTCCCCATAATTAGTGTTTAGTCACCCCTCGCTATCATTCCTATGTTAAACCCATCACATCTAGGTCCCCAACCCCTCATGTCGGCTACCCCTCGATCGGTTGAGGCTTCCTTTTTGTTGACTTCAACAACTATTCTCCAGAAAGGAAGTGGTACCTTGGATTACCCCTCTCCATAAAAGGGGCATCCTATGGTGGCACTATGGGAGACATCATTTCCCATAGATGTCATCAATCCTCCTAAAATTTGACTACAACAAAATTTTTCATGTCAAGATGGTATCGTACCTTACAACCATTGCACTTTGATCAAATTCGTCGAAGATCCATGCCTCCATAAGCGTCTCTTTCAGTAATGCTTACACGGGAAGGTCCCAGCCAACACCTTTGTGTACAATGTGCAGTTATATGCCATACAAAGTTTACACATATGGGTACCATATTCCACCTATTGTTAAAGAAAAAATTCCCCTGAGGGCATCAATAGTTGTTGTCAGCAACCACCAGATCACTACCACATCAGTGATACCGACATAACATATATCCATCAAAATAGATTTTTTTAACTAGCCACATCATCACGAGCATGGGACATGCCCACCTCGTAGGAAATTTGTATATGTATTGTATTATATTTTCTTACAGGTGTCCCTTAGGACACAGTGATTCTTGGAACCGGTGCAGGGTGTTTTCAATTCCAAGCTTCATGCAGGTCTCTCTCTCTCTTTATTCATGATATACAGAAAATAAACTACAATGTATTTCGGCTATACAGTTCTTCCTAGACCTCACACATTGGGGGCAACTGTTAACACTAGAAAATTGTACAGTAGAAGATGACATTATTTAATGTCAAGCAGAAGGGCTTACAGGGCTGGAAGACATTACAGAATTTGGAAAGTATTTAAAAATCTCTAAGGTATGAGGAAAATCAAATTTGAACAAGTCCTAAATTCTCTTTGCGTGCATAATCCTTCGTGAAGAGCGCCTTTGCACACTTTTTTTCCTGATATCCGCGCAATCCTGGGAGTGGCGAAATTTCACTATTTAGGACCACACAAAGCAAAGGACAAGTGATTCCTCACTTGAAGCTGCCTAAAGACAACTACCAAGGCCTCCTTAGACACCAAGTGAGCACACAATGGAATATTTGGAGCACACAAAGGAATCATACCCCTCTCTTGGGTCACCATCCACAGTGTACCAAGAGAGGGAAGGGAGGATTTGAAATCTCCTATATAAGGCCACCATGAGATGAAGAATGGGTGAACACATTGTTATGCTGGCCAGAATTTCCTAAGAAATACTAGTAGTGTGTGATCCGGAGGTGAAGATAGAAGGGACTCAATTTATTTCCATCCAACAAGTCTAGTCCAACACAGTAGAGAGAGAGGGATACTGCACCGAGGCAAGCTTGGGATAAAAAAATCCTTACATTGGGACTTAGAACCCATGTTCTAGAGCCTCTTTGGAAAGAGGGTAAAGTTTCACTCTTATTACTACCAGTGCTCAATAAGAGGGGACTAGAGCCACCATTCATATTATTGTTGTCTTTTGAATCTTTTCAGAGCTCGTGTTTATTTTTTTTATTTTTTAGTTTAGTTTTAGTTTATATATGCTTGCTATTTCTCTATCTAGTATGCTTATGATTCTAGCTTGTTCTGCTAACTTGCTTGACTGCACTTCTTTTTTTGCCTGTTACCAATAACTTAAGTTGGTAGACCACACCCCTTAAGTTGATGTGATTTCATACATACGTGCACCAAACACACTCCAACAAGCTCGAGTACTTGAATATCCCCTATAAAACTCTACTCTATCCATCTCTGAGATAAAAGACGAAGCCGAGTCAGCAAATACCTCTGTGCTTCCTTTGTATCCCACCCGAGAGGCTGAGGAAGTAAAAGAAGTTACCATACTTCATAACTCATCTTAGGTAAATATACAAATCCCTTCTCAACATACACTTATTGTAATCCACCATAATCCCCTCAAAATCCACCACTACTGCCCCTCATGACTGTGATGGGTTTCCTACTTTAAAAATATGCCCCATTGGCCTTTCCTCAAGTTTTAAATGATATGCCTCAGGATTACCTAAAGCTCTTGCCTTGGTTCACTGAGGAAGACAATAATTCTGCCCAGAAGCATATTGAAGAATTTTGTGCTTTTGCCAAAAATGTCAATGTGGAACACTTGGATGTAGTGTTAAGGCTCTTTGTCTAGTATTTGGATGGAGAAGCTTTAAAGTGGTTTAAATATCTTGCTAACAATGCGGTCACCACTTGGGAGGAAATGGAAAATTATTTTACTCAAAAATGGGGAGAAAAGAGGGATCATGATTACATCCTCATATATTTTAATTCCCTGAAGAAGAAACACAATGAAGACTTAACAAAGTTTATAAAAAGATTCAATAATTGTACAACAATCTACCGACTGAAATAAAACCTCCTCAAGCAGCAGCCAAAGTGGTCTTTTCTGGAGAATTTGAGTTCGATTTTGGATTCACTTTGACAGAAAGAAAGTCTACATCCCTAGATCAGATCTAGACAGATGCTCTAGAGGTAGAATCAAACTTTGCCTCTACCAGAAAATCCAAAGGAAGAACATAGCATGATACCAGAAGAAGGGGTAAGGAGGAGGCTTCTTCCTCTAATCAAGAAAGGGAAGCATCAGAGTATAAGATCGAAGAGATAAACAAGATGATCAAAATACTCTCCAACAAGCTGGTGAATCTTGAATTGGAGGCTAATAATTCCTCTTCTTGACCCAACCAGATGGCCCCTAATCTAGGTTTAAATCCACAGTACCGAAAACCACCTCTGCAAATTTCACAGCGGGATAGAAAGGAGCAGCAGGATCATATCCAACCTCCTCCATATTTAAAAGGGAAAGTGGAAGGACAAATTGAGGAAGCTCCTAATTGTCAGGAAGACCAATTCCTTGCTTACTCAGAAGGTAAAGAGGGGGAGCTCACTCTGTAGGAGGAGCTAGAAGAGAAATAATTTTCCCCAGAAGACCAAGATATTGATGATTACTGTAGGTAATTTGTTGAATTTGTGTAAGCACAACCCCATAAGAATTATGACCTCAGATCCTCTAGAAAAAGGACCCGAGTACAAGAGAAAGAGGAAGAGTCCACTCCAAAAGAGCAGGCCCCTCCAAATTCTGTTAGCAAGGGGAAAAAACCCATAAAAGAGCCTGTGCACCATAAAGCCACTGCCTCTTCCTCCACAAAGCCAGTTCCTGACCCCCCTACAAATCAGAAGGCTTCTGTTGTAGCCTCAAACATACCCATCCACCCTAAAGTGCAACAGAAGGAGGTCATTACAAAAAAGAATCCTATAATATTAAACCTACAAAAAGAGTTAGAAAAGGTCAAAATCCCTGTTCCCCTTGTCTACCTTTTAAAAAAACCTTCATATAAAGCTCAAATATCCCAATTCATGCTCCCCCATGGCATAGTTCCTCTCCCTGACAGTCTCAATCTCTATGAAGAAAGACTCATGGTGGTGTTTGTTCCTCGTGCAGAAGAGTTGGACTTAGCAACCCCCCATTCTATGTATCTCTAGTCATTAATGATCTACTTCTACACAACTGCATGCTAGATTCCAGGGCTTCACACAACCTACTACCGTTTTCTATCATGGAGCAATTAGGGCGGAAAATTATCCGTCCGTATAAAGATTTGTATTCATTTGACTCCAAGAGGTTTAAATGCCTGGGCATGATAAAATATATGGTGGTAAATCTGGCCTATATCCTAGCTAAGAGAGTGGTGATGGTTATCGTGGTAGCTGACATTCCAGCCTGATTCAAAATGTTATTGTCTAGATCTCGGCGTTCAAAGATTTGCGGGTCAGTTAAACTTGATATCACCTATGCTACTATTCCAATATTCGGAGAGGAGGAAAGAAGGCTATATTGGGAGTCTAGGTTCGCAAAGATGGTTACTAAGGATAATGGATCAACGAACTCCCTGGTATATGGTAGGGAGGGTGAATTTTCTTGCCTCGTGTTTGAAGAAGATGAATATTTCTTGTAGGAAGCTAAAGTTCGCCCTCTAAAACAAAATGAACCCATGAATAAAGATGAGGACGAGATATGGACGCTGCATTTTGACGGGGCCAATTTGAGAGAAGGAAATGGAGCCATGGTGCTCTTGATATTGCCCAAAGGATGTTTGGTCCCTCTCTCTTTAAAGTTGGAGTACGAAGCCACAAATAATGTGTCCAAATATGAAGCCTTGCTACTAGGATTACAAACAACAAGGAATATGAATATCCAGAACCTGATAGTTTTAGAGGACTCAGAGCTAGTAGTAAAAAAAGTCAGAAATCAGTGCCACGCTAAACATCCATAGCTCAGAGCTTATAGAAATTGGATATGGGACCTGGTGGAAAAATTCTTCTTAGCTTTCAATATATAGTTCATGCCTAGAGACAAGAATCGGATGACCGACTTGCTCGCTGTTGCAGCCAACAATTTCCGCCCGCCACAAAATCCTCTACTCAGGTATGAGGTTGAGGTGCTATATTGCCCTTCCATCCCAGATAATGTGAAGCACTGGTAGGTATTCGAGGATGAATAACAAGTTAAGCGTTTCATAGAGACGGTTGGTGAATTCTCTAATTTGGTGATTGATGCAGTGGATGCAAAGCCCAATGATCAACCACATAACAAGTGGGAGGAGACATTGGCTAGACATCACATGTTGCAACTAAAAGGGAACGTCATTCCTAGGGGCCTCATGCCCTTGGAAAGGTTTTTCGATAAAAATGATATCCCAATCAACCCTAGTAAGATGACACAGGATGAGCAGGTGAACGATATAAATATCATGATGGAGGGAGACCCAAAGGTGGTAAAGCTATCCAAGGGAGTCGCTAAGGAATATCAAAACAAATATATCCGGTTGTTCCAAGCATATAAATATGTCTTTTCCTGGTCATACCAGGATCTGAAGACTTTCGACATTGAGGTCATTCAACACAAGATTCCTCTCAAAGGAGATTCCAAGCCTCATAAGAAAAAACTGAGGCAGATCAATTCATTACTGCTCTCAGCAATTGAGAAAGACATTAAAAAGCTACTGCAGGCTAAAATCATTGTTCCCCTGAGATATTAGGAGTGGGTGGCCAACTTGGTCCCAGTAAGGAAGAAGAATGGAGAAATAATATTGTGCATGGACTTCGGAAATCTAAATAGGTATTCACTCAAAGACAATTTCCATCTCCCAAAGATGGACCACATTTTGCAAAAGGTGGTGGGATACTCCTGAATGTCTATGATGGATGGTTTCTTCGGATATAATCAAGTGGTAGTTCTCCCTAAAGATCAGAAGAAAACAACATTCACCACACCATGGGGGACCTTCATGTATGCCTGGATGTCGTTCGGTCTAATTAATGCCAATGCCACCTATCAACGTGCAATGGATATTGCTTTCATAGGAGAGCAAGATAAGTTCATAGTGATTTATCTCGATGATATCATTGTGTTCTCAAAGAGTGATGCTGAGCATATTGAACATCTTCACCAGACCTTCAAGAAGTGCCACAAGTACGGCTTGTCGTTGAACCCCAAAAAGTCCATGTTCGCTGTGGAGGAGGGGAAGTTGCTGGGACACATAGTGACTAAGGAGGGAGTGAAAATTGACCAGAAAAGGGTAGAAGTGATCAATGGAATTTCCCTCCCATGGAATAAAAAGGAAATCCAGGTATTCTTGGGGAGAATAAATTTCCTAAGAAGGTTCATTCCCAATTATGTTGAGATTGTCTGACATATTACGTAGATGCTCAAGAAAGATAACGAAGTAAAATGGACCCATAAATCAAGGGCTTCTTTCGATAGAATAAAATAGGCTTTTTCTGAAGCTCCATTACTGGAAGGCCCTAATTATAGCAAGCCTTTCATGATATTTTCTTTTGCCTCCCCTCACATAGTAGCTGCAATTTTGTTATAGAAGAATGAAGACAGGCACAAACAACCAATTTCATTTTTCAGTCAGGTCCTGCGGGACACAAAATTAAAGTATAATATCCTGGAAAAGTAGGCCTATGCCCTGGTCAAATCGTTAAAATCTTTTCGGATATATGTATTGCATTCGGCCATAACTGCCTACACCCCCACATCAGCAATAAAAGAAATTCTAATATAGGGAGATAGTGAAGGGAAGAGGGGAAATTGGATTGCCAAGATCCAGGAATATGAATTGGAGATCAAGCCCAATAATCTCATTAAAGGACAAGGATTGGAAAATTTTTTATTAGAGTAAAACTGCCATGCCTTGGGTATAAATATTTTCCATGGAAGGAGGAGAAGTACCAGAAGGTACAGACGTACAACTTGGAATAGAAACCTCGGTGCAAAAAACATACGTAAAATAACTTCTTCCTGTATGGTATAAGGATGTGGTGGAATACCTCCTTACTTTGAGGTTCCCTCCCAGTTTTGACAAAGATAAGTACCGCACCCTGAGATTAAGGTCACAGAAATATGCCATGGAAAATGGATGATTATATTGGAGGGATCCGTTAGGAATTTTTCTACTATGCCTAACAGAGGAGGAGGTGGACGAGGTGATGGCTAAATTTCATGAAGGTGTATGCGGCGGACATTAAAACTGGCGGCCTACAGCTCACAAAATCCTAAGACAAGGTTTTTTTTGGCCTCAACTATTTGGAGATGTACACGCTTATGTTCGAGCATGTGAAAAATGCCAGACTTTTGCAGAAAAACAAAAATTTGCGCCACTCCCACTGATCCCGATACATGTCGAAGAGTTGTTCAGGAAATGGGGCATTGATTTTATTGGGGATATCCACCCTGCATCCACTAACCAACACCATTGGATTCTCACTGCCACCAACTACTTCACCAATTGGGTTGAAGCTATGCTTGCAAGAAATTCCACGGATGTGGTGGTGATTAAATTTATGGAGGAAAATATAATAGCTATGTTTGGGTGCCCAGCTAAAATCATCACTGATAATTTCTAGGTATTCAAGTCCGCCAAGTTTATAAAATTTTACCAGCAGTATAATATCACTATGGGACATTCCATAGCTTATTATATGTAGGGGAATGGGCTGGCCGAGTCATCCAATAAGACTTTCGTAAGAATTCTAAAAAATACCATAGGTGAGAATCAAAAGAACTGGGATACCCAGCTCAAATTTTCACTATGGGAAAATCGAATTACCAGCAAGAGATCCATGGGAAAGTCCCCCTATGAGCTATTGTATGGTCAAGCGACAGTTTTCCCCATTCAAATTTCTCTACCTGTGGCCATATTTTTGCAAGAGAGTGAAGAACAGCCAAATGACCTCGTCAGGAGGATGAATCAGCTGGTACAACTAGATGAAACACGAGCCTAGGTAAACATCAGGTTGGTTTCTTATCAAGAAAAGATGAAAAGACTATTTGACCAACGAGAAAAGGATAAGGAGATACAAGTAGGGGACCTGGCGCTGCAATGGGACATTAGACAGGCTGACAAGGGTAAACACAGAAATTTCGATCCACTCTGGTTCAGACCTTTCAAGGTAGCAGAAGTAAAGGGAAACAACACCTTCATATTGGAAAATTTGGAAGGGGACCTGATTGACATGCCTTTGAATGGGCAGTTCCTCAGACCCTACTTTCAGTACTGACAGTGGCCGTGAGGGCCCATTATATATATCCTCCACACTATATATATTTCATCTTTAATTTTTGCATGCATTTTCGTTTTAACCCTTTCCTGAAGTACTTGAAGATTTTTAAATTTCCCAGGGTATATTTACAAGTACACAAGCAGGCAGTCTGCGAAGTTCTCGACACCCTCGAGAATGGGCATGCCATCCCAAAGTGGAGCCAATGTTGGCTTGTGACCTCACTGATAAAAGAAAAGGAGCTGCTGCATAAAGAAAAAGGAAAACGCAGGCCAAGAAGATGTGGAACAACAAAGTTAATAGAGGGGCTTTCGAAGAACAAGCGCGGCGATCATGTGAGAGTATGGCATGAATAAGGATACTAATACCGATTTCTCTCAAAGGAAACATACACATAGTTCATTGGCGGAACCACGCACCAAGTATCGGCAATCGATGACAGTTCCGTCGGCATCCGAAAGGAGTTGAGGTGGCCGAAGCCGACCCCCCATAGGAGGTGACATCATCCCTCCTCCAGACCAATCAGAGTGATTCTGTGGGGAGAAGGAAAAGGGACGAAGGCCTCCATCCACCCCATTGAAGATTGAAGGGGCCCGCCATGACCAACAGCTGGCTCAAGTATTTTTATGGTAAGGTAAGTCTAGTAGGCGGTACGAAGGCCAGTACTCGTCTTATCCGGCACGTGGCCCCCACCTAGCCAGCTTCTACTAGCCAACCACCTTGCCCCACGTGTCTCACTGTCGATGTCCTTACGATGTTAGCCCTACATGTGTTACCCTACCTCTATAATCAGTAAAACCCTATTTTTTGTAGCACGTTTTACTCTTGACTGTGTAATTTTATTGGTTATTTAGCAGTATTTTGCTCTATCAGGTAGGTTAAAACTGGATTACTGGCTACTTTTCACTCTCACGTAATTTTCCCCTGCTACCTCACTGCTATTTTAAGTATTTGATTGTGTCTCTTTCTCTATTTCCCTTTTACTTTTATTTCAAATTATCATGGAAAAACTGAAGTGCTCCGCACTCGAAACCCCCCAAGCTTGCGAGGTCAAGACTGCTCCTGGACCCGAACCCCTCATTAACACTCACACCCAACTCTATGACCTGGTTTATCCCTTTAATGTAGCCCACACCAGAGCCAAAATCTTTGATTTTCAGCGAAGAAATGAAGACGTGTTTAGAGTCGTCGAGTCAGGGATTTACTACAAAATTGCCCCGATGACCCATCTGTTCCCAAAATTTATTTTTTGCCTTAGGGAGGCCTACATCGAGCATAAGGAAATCTTCCTTTCCACTTGGGGCACCAATATTCTTTAGATTAATCCCCAACTCATTAGAAAATCCCTATGTTATCCTTGCGCCCAGGACTATGTCGAGTTCTCCGAAATCACTCTCTCCTGCCATTTCTGGAATCAACCCCTGGAAAAAAAAAGTGGTTTCCTCAAACTCATCTCCGACTCATGCCTATTATCTTTCCCTCACACAGATTATATTCCACTATCTTCATTCTATAACACTATAAAACCTATTCTAGTGATTATCTTAGTTATGCTAGGGTTTGAGGATGCCGAGATGGTGACTAAGGCGGGTTTAGGGTTCCTATGGCTCATGATGCAGGCTGAGATCCTCTTGGATATCCCCTCTTTTCTGGCCTCATCTATCAAATCCCAGTTCCATGATATGTTGTCCTTATGTTCTTTCAAATATTTCTTTCTGGTTTGAAAGGATAAGTTTGAAGGTCTAGGCCTGAACAGGTTCTCCAGGAGAAACGCTAAATGCAAGTCTATTTTCGAGTGGAATCTGACAGTTCGCCAGCATCCAAAGGGGAAGGGATATGCGAAATTAGTTATTTATTTTATGACCATATCCTATGCTCTCATACACGACAACTCCCAGCTCATAATCTTTCCTGAGCAGAATGATTGGTTCCAGTTCAGTGAAAGAGATTGCACGGGTGATTGGTACCTATTCGAAGACCACATCGAGATCAAGGTGTACGATGCTGAAGTACCTCCTTATCACCTACCAGTGTTCCCATCCATGAGGATTTTTTCCCTCGAGTTCATCCATCAATTCATAAGGGCCAGTGAAGTCCACTACGTGCCCCCAAAAAAGGGACACACCTTCAAAATCCCACATTCTATAGGCCCTTTCACCATTAATTCAAGGCATGCTCTCTCCACTGTGGAAAGGATGTTGTGGGAGATTAATTTCCCTCAGGGAGATGTCTAGAATTATGATCCTAAGGGGTTCCTCACAAGTAGGAAGAAGAATATTAAATCAACATCATATGCGCATGAACCTAGGCCTCTCATTGAATAGGAAGCTAACCTTGATACATGGCCTTTGGATAGATAGATGGAGGCCGAATCCTCAGCTGCTGAAGGAAAAGGAGATAATGTGCTCACTAAGGAAGAAGGGGAAGAATAGGGGGACCCCTTGGGAAGTCAAGGTTTCCTGGAGGTTGATGAGGAAACACACCCTAGTAAAAATCAAAGAAATGAAGGGCCAAAGGACCTAGACACCGAATTATCCGATGACGAGGTCCCCTTTCTCAGGGGTCCTGAAAAAGGAAAACCAGGATTTCTACTCTCCTTTGATTCTTCCTTGTCTTCAGCCCCCTCAGAACTTTCACAGGTGGTCACATTGGGAAAATATGATGCAAGGGAGGAGATTGAGACTAGGAGCAAGTCCATGAGAGAAAGGCCGAGGGCTGAAGTTTCTCAGTTCATAGATAAACACCATAGCAGGCTCTCCTCAGTCCTAGATATGGATAAAGAGCAACTCATATTGGCCATTCAAGAGTTAGCCATGCATCCCTCACCTTTGGGATCCCGATACAGAGCTTTGGAAATAATTCTAAATCTGGGCAACGTTCTGTTGCCAGATAAGGTGGATTTACACCAGTGTGTCGGGGACATGCTACGGACTAAGGTAGTGAAGAATAAAGTTTCCCTACAGAGGACTGAAAGGAAGTTGACTCAAATGAAGATCACCCAACAAAGGGAAAGGGCTAGTGCTAAGGTTGTGGCTAATCAACTAGAGAACACGAGAAAAATGATAAGAGGAAAGGGTTCTGATACCAATTCAGCATTGCAAGCCCTTCTAACCAAATCAGATTTGGAGGTACAGGAGTTGAGGAGAAATTTTAATATCCCTTGCTCTGAACATATTCAGACTGAGGAACTTGCCCAAGTAGAAAGGGAAAATAAAATTCTTGCTGATTCCCTCACTCAAAGGGAAGAATAGATTACTCAAAATGATAAGGAAATTGCTGGGCTAAACAAGAGGTTGTCAAAGCTACAACTTAAGTGGGGTGAGAATACGTGCGTAGTTCTTGTACCGGCAGATCCATAGAATGCTCCGGAGCAGCTCACCAAGGCTCTGGCAGATCTGAGGATGTCAGAAGATGAAACACGCACTACATGTCGGTTCCTAGATGAGGCTAAGGTTGCATACATAGAGAATCAAAAGCCGGTTGCATTGCTTCAGAAAGAGGTAGAGAACCTTCGCAAGGAAGCTCAGAGACATAAGAATTATATCAAAGACTTAAAAGCGTAGATTAAAGGTAACATGTTGTTGGAAGAAGCGAGGCGACTTTTGGGGGGGGAGATCATAGCAGAGTTCAAGCAGCATTGGGAGCTCCTCGTGCTGACCAACAAGAAGAAGATTTCTATTCACGAGCATAAGGCACAATTGGAGGTTGGACGTAGGGAAGGAGAAGAGAAGATAGCAATAATAAAAATATATGTTAGATATCTCAATGAGATTTCGTCTGAAGAATTGAGCACACAGGGAGTGGTCGACCATTTCAGGACTATTATGGACGCCAGTAAGATGATTGACAAATAGAACAAATGCGTGAACACGTTGGGGTTGTTACGCTGGTGTAAAAGGGAGTGGAAAGGTTCAATCAGGAATGGCGCAAGTTGGTAGAAGCTGGCCTCCCGCCATGCTAAGATCCACAGTCAGGCGCACTACTTCCCCTAATGGCTTATGATCAGAAAATGTCAGAGATCATGTGTAGGGCAGACATAACACTAGCGAAAACCTAGCGGCTAAAAGCAGAGACCTTAGTAGATGCACTGCGTAAGGAATTCTTCCTTCTCACTCAAGTCAAGAAATTATTTTTTGTCCACATGGATTATATAGATCTTACACAATTGTAGTCTATATTTCAAACCTACACCACAGCACAGCTACCCAGATCAATTTTATGGACAAAGTGTTATGAATACGTGAATCCTCTAGTTTCCTCTACTTCACAGCAACTGCCACCCCCACCTCCTCGTCAACATGGCTCCTCCATGTCTTCAGTCTGATCACGCAACACAGAAGTCTTGGGCACTCCTCGTTGTACCAACTAATGGACATCATGATCAGGCCCATGCGACCTTTGTTTATTTTTATTTTCAATTTCCATGTAATGTAAAATCGAGTGAAATCTCGATTTCACCCTACACACTCTCTCCATTTCTTGTTTCTGTAATGTTCTTGTTATAGTCTGTGTCGGACAATACTGTTTTGGATGCAATGTCTTTACACCGCATCATTTTTTATTTAGATGGGAAACTATAATATCAGAAGGGATGTAATATTCCTACTTAGCCTAAGCTAAGAGGAATATTAATTTTTTTGTTTTACTTTCTGTTGCATGAATAAATGAATAAAGGAGGGCATGCAAAACTCCTAAAAAGACTGAATAAATCAATGCCCATGTAAAAAAATATAAATCAAGGCCATGTAAATAAATCACTACAGCTGTGAAAGGGGTTTGAGCTGTGAGACTGGGTCAACCTTGACCAAATCTACAGCGCTATCTAGGTTCAATGTATCTCATGAAGGGACAACGCAGTTCTAGAAGGAGGCCCCTGATGTGAAAGGAGCTAACTCATCAAGGTGGTTGAGGGTCTGAAAAGGCCTTCATCTTATAAAAGGAAGGGGAAGACAACAAGAGAGGGTTGTTGATTGATTATATTTCTAAGTATCTTGTCTTCTTAGACAAATATTATTCTTTGCTGTTTAGTAGAGAATTGTGCTGCTTAGCACTTGGAGTTCCTATGGAGGGATTTCACCTCTTCCTTTGAGGATTCTTGGAGGAGTATTTGCTAATTTGATCCACTATTAGGCTTGAGGCCAAGCTTTACTTCCAATTTTAGCATAGATCCAGTGAGGGTTTATCTACTTTTGCAAGCTGCAGCAAGTGGGATTCTAGATCTGCAGAGATCTAGTTTGTTTTGGGAGCCTCTTCCCATGGAGTGTGTCTTTTAACCTCCTGGAAGAGTGCCTCTCCTATTTGTGCTTCAGATCTATATCTTGGAAGCTAGAAATCTATGTTATTCAAGCTACAACATAGTTTTCATTGAGGAACTGCGTTATTTTCATATGAGATTCTTCAGGGTGTTTTGATCCCATTTTTAATGAGAGATCTCTGGTGTTGGGCTTTGCCTTTCACTTTGGTGATCCATATATTAGCTTGCTGATCCATGTTCTATTTAGATCTGATCTATTGTAATGAAAATTCATCTTCAGAAATTTCTGTAGTGTTTTACAGATCTGCAACTTAAAACTCAGATCTACTCTTGTTTATGTACGATTTGGTCAAAACCCCAAGGGGATCTTGTAGATAAGACTATCTAGTTTCCAGATCTGAAATGGATCTAATTTTTTTCCCACAGATCTATCCTAGATATGAGTTGTAATATTTAGTTTCTGCAGCTCCTTAAAATAATGCTGGTGAGCCATTTCTGCAGTTATAAATGTGTTGTAGCCTTCTTTCATGAAGATTCCTTGCTCTATTGTCTCTTGTATATTGAAAGAGCTTCATTATAATTATGATTTGCTACTATATACTCATAATTTAATCATATTTTATGGCCTTCCACTCATACTATCCAAGACTACGTTATTTCTAAAGTAGTTTGTTGTGCATAGTTGTAGCCCCTCTTCTAGGGTGTTTTTCAGCTACACTAGGTTGTGGGAGATTTGTTTACCACACCTAGTTTGATTTGTTTTTGCCCCCATTTTGGATCTATATTCTAGATCTAATTATCTAAGGGATCCAAGGGTTGTAAACTTATTTATGTTCATAAATCTCCCAGGAGTGCGTTATTTCAACAGGCTTGCTATGCTGTTCCAGATTTGGAATATTACAGTGGTATCAAAGCTCCTTTCTTGGCACAAACTGTGCTTTTCTTGGAGCACCACAACCATGTTGCATTCATAATAAGATGAAACTATTACTGATAGGGAGAAGAGGTATCAAAAAGAAGTCATAATAAGTATGATTACACTACTGATGATTAAGACAAGGGTAAAGCCCCTAAGACTACAAGTGATAAATAAGGAGAAGAGTTTGCAAGAACTCTGTTGGTGGCCATGCAAGATATTGCCAGAGAGATCAAGGAGATGAGGGTGGAAAGAATGAGGGAATCTCTTGGGATATTTCATCTGGGAGAAAGCTCTGACATGTCTCATCATGGGACTAGTCAACTAGTGAACCTGCCACAAGCCCCACAAGCTTCACAACACTCCACTATGCCTACCTTCTTGGCTGTGGAGAATGAAGGACCACAAGAGAAAGCTTCCCTTGAAGATTAATTTCTAGAGTATGATTCTCAGAGTCATATATTCAAGGATCACTTGAGTTTTCAAGATTTTTGTCACGTCAAGAACAGAAGAAGACCAAGGCAGCAGTATAGAGATGGTGGGTTCTTTCATAATCAAGATAGACACCACTCTATGGGCAGATTATTTTTGCCCAAATTTGATGGATCATCCTCGAGTTCTGCCAAGGCATGGGTATAAAAGATGGACATTTACTTTTAGTTGAACAAAGTCCCCGAGACTGAAGCCATCAAGATTTCAACACTGCACTTTGAAGGTGAGGCACACAATTGGTGGTTCCATGGGTTGTCTACATTGGGACATATTAATGTGACTACCTATTCTGAGTTCACTAGGAGACTGGTGGAGAGGTTTGACAGGAAGGATCCTGAAGCACCCTTCATAAGCCTTTCAAAGCTAAAGCAATCAGGGGATGCAGAGACTTATATCTCTGAGTTTCTAAGATTATCAGTCATGGTCCCTGCTCTATTTGTAGCAAGGAGAGTCTACATGTTCATCAATGGCCTGGAGGAACCTTTGCATGGGTTGGTCAAATCTACCAAGCCCATCACTTTTCATGATTCCATTGAGAGGGCTAGAGACCTCCAAGATGCCTTGCCAAAAGTAAAGGCAACTTTCCAGAGCAAGGCCCCTCAATTTTGTAAGTGAAAGGAAGGAAAATATGCTCCTCCCAAGGAGAGCTCTTTGAAGAAACCTCTTGATATTGATGTCAGGAGGGAATTGAGGAAAAAGAAACTATGTTTCACTTGCCAAGAGTCATGGGCACTGGGGCATAGATGTGCTGCTGGGCAAGCACACTACATAGAAGTCTTCTCATATTTTGAGGAGGAAGATGAAGATGATGAACCTAGGAGGGGTCACAGCACTGATGATGATGAGGATGATCAAACACCATCTAGATATGGGAAGGGAGCCTTTGCTCCAATAAGTGGGACTCTTGCATCTTTTAGAGGAGTGCCTAAGTACTTGACCTTAAGAGTACAAGGTTCGGTCATGAATCAAAGAGTATTTTTTTTGATTAACAATGGGGAAACCCAAAAATTTATTAATGCTCATCTTGTGCAAAAGAGAGAAATCCCCACTAATACTTTTGAGGGATTTTCTGTTTTGGTCCCAGGAGATAGGACCAAGCAATGCATGCAATATGTTCCATCACTCTCTGTCACTATGGGATCCTACACTCTGGTGGATCACTTCTTTGTAGTTGACATACTAGGCACCAACATCATTTTGGGTGTCCAATGGTTGATTAACTTAGGGAAGGTTACCACTGATTGGAAAGCTTTGCAGATTGATTGGGTGGACTTGAAGAGTGGGAAACCACAAATGATTCAAGGCATGCACACTTATCCTTCACCTAGTAATTCCACACAAACAACAGAGATGGATTTGCACAGTGGAAGCAGGGATCTCACAATCCCTTCTCTCATGTTCATGAGGATGCTGCAAGGGAAATTTTTATCTAATGGCAAGCCACCTGTAATTCCATTAGATTCAAATGTTGTGGGGAAGGCTCCACAAAGTGCTACTCCAAATCTAGATCAAGGAAGGATTGGAGCAATGAGAGACCAAGTCACAGTGTTGAATGGTTTGGGACAGCCCAAGTATGAGGGAGATCTTCTTCCTGCATCACTATCTCCCTCTCTCTTTTCTGAATCTGCGCTGTGGGAGGATTAGCCTTTCCAACAAACAAATTTGGCATGAGTAATGTTAAAGAGATTATCAACAACATGACAAGCACTTCCATGGATGTATCAACATCATTGTCATTGTTGAGCAGTGTGGATCTGTATTGGAAATGTCAACTTCTTGTAGAGTATTCCAAAGATCTCCACACAGGTATGATACTATATGACATGCAGCAAGAAGAGGTCACTTAGTTTGAGGAGGAGTCATCTATTATCATGGTAAGGTATTATTGGCTAGATATTCCAAGCTCAAGAAGAAGATACTACAAGGGGCCCATGAAGAATTATTCCTCAACCATATGCACTCAATTAAGATCTATACCCTGATCATGAGGAGATTTGATTGGGAAGGCATGAGAGAGGAATTACAGTAGCACTTTCAAGAGTGAAATAGCTATGGAAGATTGGGGCAGCCAATGGACTCTTTGCAAGAGTCATCTCAGCCAACTCTTCCTTTGCTTGAGAGGAGGGGGATGCTCATGCACAACTCCATGTGTATGAAGGACTATGATGGTAAAGGATCTGATCATGCCAAGAAAGTTTTATTTTCTGATTCCTTTGCCATGTTTTTGTAGGCTATGACTCTTAAAGGGAGTGAGAGATAATGTGGATCTCATGATTTTTGGTGGGCCAATAGAGATGTTGGACTTGGCCACTCCCTTATTGTGCAAAGGGAGATTCCTTTTCATGATGGGTGCTTCCCAAAGGCACCAAACTTATGTAACATCTTCAACCATGTTAAGGTGACTCATGTAGCAAATGTGTGGTGGGAATGCCACTTTCCACACCTAGATCTAATGAAGAAAAGAGGTGCACTGCGCTGGCATCACATGTGGGATTTTGACCCACCTCCTCAAGTTCAGATTTCAGTTTTCCTATATGTAGTCTTGCTTCCATACTTGGATGATATAGTTGTATTGTTTATGGGATTGTATGGACAGAGGATGGGCAGTGTGTATGTACCACATGGTTTAGAATTTCTACCTGTACTTCATGATACATGTTTTAGATATAGCATTGCTTCAACCATGTTTATTTCTGTTGAGTTTTTCACTCCTGGTGGGATGGAATATGCACATATTATGTTGACCTTGGAGGAACAATTCATGATTTATTGGCTTTTTTAGCACTTGGCTTATGATGAGGAGTTGATCCTTGATGATGCCATCAATGGAGGAGGAGAAGTTCTACAGCTCTTACCCTATCAGTTTCTTAAGGACAAGCAACATTTTGGAGGGGAGGACTGTAATATTGCTACTTAGCCTAAGCTAAGAGGAATATTCATTTTTTTGTTTTACTTTATGTTGCATGAATAAATGAATAAAGGAGGGCATGTAAAACTCCTGAAAAGATTGAATAAATCAATTCACATGTGAACAAATATAAATCAAGGCCATGTAAATAAATCACTGCAGGTGTGAAAGGGGTTTGAGCTGTGAGACTGGTTCAACCTTGACCAAATATACAACGTTGTCTAGGTTCAATGTATCTCATGAAGGGATAGCGCAGTTCTAGAAGGAGGCCCCTCATGTGAAAGGAGATAACTCATCAAGGTGGTTTAGGGTTTGCAAAGGATTTTATCTTATAAAAGGAAGGGGAAGGAAGCAAGAGAGGGTTGTTGATTGATTATATTTCTGAGTATCTTGTTTGCTTAGACAAATACTATTTTCTACTTTTTAGTAGAGAATTGTGCTGCTTAGCACTTGGAGTTCCTATGTAGGGATTCCACCTCTTCCTTTGAGGATTCTTGGAGGAGTATTTTCTGATTTGATCCACTATCAGGCTTGAGGCCAAGCTCTACTTCCAATTGCAGTGTAGATCCAGTGAGGGTTTTTCTGCTTTTGCAAGCTACAGCAAGTGGGATTCTATATCTACAGAGATCTAGCTTGTTTTGGGAGCCTCTTCCCATGGAGTGTGTCTTTTAACCTCCTGGAAGAGTGCCTCTCCTGTTTTTGCTTCAGATTTTTATCTTGGTAGCTAGCCATCTATGTTATTCAAGCTACAGTGCAATTTTCATTGAGGAACTGCGTTATTTTCATATGAGATTCTTCAGCGTGTTTTGATCCCATTTTTAATGGGAGATCTCTGGTGCTGGGCTTTTCCTTTCACTTTGGTGATCCATGGATTGGCTTTCTGATCCATTTTCTGTTTAGATATGATCTATTGTAATGAAAATTCATCTTCAGAAATTTTTGTAGTATTTTACATATCTACAAAATAAAACTCAGATCTACTCTTGTTTGTGTATGATTCGGTCAAAACCCCAAGGGGATCTTGTAGATAAGACTATCTAGTTTCCAGGTATGAAATGGATCTAATGTTTTTTCCACAGATCTGTCCTAGATCTGAGTTGTAATATTCAGCTACTGCAGCCCCTTAAAATAATGTTTTTGAGCCATTTCTGCAGTTATATATGTGTTGTAGTCTTCTTTCATGAAGATTTCTTGCTCTATTGTCTCTTGTATTCTACTGTATATTGAAAGAGCTTCATTATAATTCTGATTTTCTGATGTATACTCATAAGTGAATCATATTTGATGGCCTCCTTCTCATACTGTCCAAGACTGCATTATTTCTAAAGCGGTTTGTTGTGCATAGCTGCAGCCCCTCTTGTAGGGTGTTTTCCAGCTAGACTGGGTGGTGGGAGATCTGTTTACCTCACCTAGTTTGATTTGTTTTTGCCCCCCTTTTGGATCTAGACTCTAGATCTGCTTATCTAAGGGATCCAAGGGTTTTAAACTCATTTTTGTGCATCAATCTCCCAGGAGTGCTTTATTTCAGCAGGCTTGCTGTGTTGTTCCATATTTGGAATATTACAAGGGAATATTTTGTTTGAAGAAGTATCTGGCCATGCTACCCATGTAAACAACTATAAAAGGCCAAATCGCAGAAAAATTAAGGGTTTTGAGTTCTTTCAAAGTTGGAAGTGTATAGTCTACGTAACACATTTTGTAGTTTTGAGATTTTCTCTTAATGTATACCTGAAGAGACGTTTTGAAGAAATAATATAACGACTGTTTGTTGCAAGAATGGATTCCTACTGGACTTATGAATAATATGTATGTCTATGTTGTATTTGGTTTAATTTAATGCTATATACCATCACATTTTCTTTCTTGTTATCATGCTTTAAGAATGTAGGTGGTCTATAGGTTATGTATGAATTTATCTCGAATGATACTCATATTATGATCTATAATACTACCTTAATTAGGCTCGGTGCATGATTTTTTTTTCAAGTTCCTTCTCTCTACCACTTTCTCCTTAAGTCCTTGAAGGGTGGATTATTATACCTTGTAAGCCTGCCTTACTCTAACTTACCATCCTAATTCTTCATAGTTTTCATCTCGTTTAACTTTAAAGATTGTTCATTGGTTTCACATCTGACCCTGTGTGCAGCAAATTCAATTCCATGATATCCATAGGGCCATTTTGAGCAAGCCTTTCTCCCTAAAATCTGAGTTCACAATTATTACTCTGCTCTCCTTATGATCCAAAACCACAGATCAAACAATTCCATCCAGTAAATATCTAGGAGGTTCCTGTCAAAGAACATGAAGAGAACCTAGATGACCTCCTGCTTTAAGATGTCCTAGGCATTGGTCTTCTTCAACTCAAGGCTATCTCTAGGAGTGACAACTCCTCTCATTTCCATTTTAATTTGGTTGGATTTTTTCATGCCACATTAGATAACATTAAAAAGTAAATGTAAGCATCAAATCAAGTAGCGTGATTAAATGACTAGTAAATGTAGCATCAAATGAAGTAGTGTGTCTTTTAATGACTTGTAAATGTAGGCATCAAATCAAGTAGCATGTGTTTTTTTTAAATTAGTGTTTCTATAATTTTGATTTAACTATCAATAATTATTAGGTGGATGGTAGGGATTTAACCTCCACTAAACAATCTAGGATATTTTTGGTAGTATACAAATATTAAGATTTATCTCCAAAGTAGTTATGTCTTTTTTGTTTTTTGTTTAATTAAATTTACTGATTAAAAAATATGTCATATGAAATGAGTTATGGATTTTTTGCCATGTGGTATTGATAAGCCATGTTATTTTCCTATGGTATCTAACAAATGTTATGTGAGATTAAGAATCTATGGCTTACATGGTTTTTTTAATTAATAATAAAATTTAAAAAGCGCAGGAAGACATATTTCCCTACGTTTACTCAGCCGATGAAATATAGTCGGGGAGGAAGGCTTGGTGGATATCCACCAGAGGATTGGTTGTGAGCACTCTCCCTGGCCTCCATAGCTGGTCGGATTGCTAACTTATTAGTGCCTGTCGAGCTAACTAGTTTTGGTGAAGAGAAACAACAACCAACCAAGATAGAGGACAACCCCTCAGCTCGGAGTCCTACCGGCATAAAAAACAATAAAGATTAACTTTGTTTAAATTGTTATTAATTATAAAAATAATTAATATATGATGTAAATTGATATACATTTTAAAAAACATGCACCAATATTTTTAATTATGGAGATTCACCTCCACTTTACCATAAAAATTCTTAACTTGTTAATAGCCATTGTTACAATATTACGGCTTATGTATACCAAATGCCAAATATTATATGTGTTTTATTTATTTAATTAGTTAGAGATAAATTAAATTGAAAAAAATAACAAACTTTGAGATATATATCAACCCTTAATATGTGAATACTACTATAAATATTCCAACATATTCGTTAGAAATTAAATTTCCACCATTCCCCCTGATCGGGGTGCCAACTGGCGTTGCAAGGAGTAATACTTGTGGACAAATGTGGAGGGCGTACGTGATAACCGTCAAACCCACACCAATGATGATGAGAGCTAACAATGGTGGCGACTCCACCCATAGAGCTTAATGACGACATTAATGATGAATGTCTAATAGCTAGGCACGTCAGGTGGGATTTCAGAAAAGTTTAGGGGAAAGAGTTGGCACGTGAGGTAGAAGCGGCATATGAACATTCTCTTTGCCATATTCTGGTGTATGGTAGTGGTTCAAGCACATAGTACCATAAGGCAGTTATCCAGTCGGGGGAGAGCTCTATCATCTTCAACGTGTTTCTTGCGAGGGTATGTATCAAATTTTCTTCTTACCTTTGCCATGAAACATGTTTTTGGTTCTCCTTCCATGGTAACTAAGGTCCTGGATATTTTGGATTACCCGTTTCTTCTGAAATTTGTGGCTCCAGATTACCTGGTTTTTAAAAATTTCATTATTTCTAGCCTGGTTTTGGAAGAAGATTGCGGCTTTTACTTTTTGCATTTCAGTGGTGGGGTCTTGGTGGGTACATTGGCCACTCACTTCCATGTGAAGGGATAAATTTAGTTTCGCCTTCCCCATTTTTTGGTTGTCTTTGTTATTTTTGTCTGCTAGTATTTCTTTACTAGACTTGCATGGTTGTTGTTATGTAGAATTTTAATCTATGGATAAACTAAATTCCCTGAGTGTGGTATTCCTTCACTCATAACAACATAATAAATACAACTATTATTTTCTCCAAGAAAAATAGATATATAGAAAGGGAAATATCCTACTTGTGATCCTTTTCTCTCTCCTTCTCCTTCCGTCATTGTTTTCATTGCTCTCAATCCAATTCAAGCCACTAGATCGATTCCTACAATCAAAGACAAAGAATAGAAAAAAACATACAATATACAAGTATCTACTTATCTTAACCAAATCAAACTGATTAGATCCGAGAATACATACATAATTAAGAATAAATTTAACAAGATATAAACATATATATGGGAAAATGAACATATATCTTTATTAAGAAAGTAGGAGGAGAAGATTACAACCAATAGATCGATTTTTTGTCAACCTGTGCCAACTTCATTCCAGCCTCATCACATCCAACATCATCTCAGCAACATATCATTACTTCCAATCTCTTATCAAATGAGAATCCAACAGCATAACTTTGCACAAAATTCTTCCTCCCTAGAACTTATATGAGTGCTCAATTTATAGGGAAACTGATGGTAGTTTCTCATTGAATAGCTTTAAAATAATAGGTAAGACATGTTTCCAAGTTTAGAGGTGGTGGATGGACACTGGGACTCGAAGTATGACATAAATGGACTCTTATAGAAGGCACTAACCATGTGGATACTCCGGGAACAATGATGATTTTTCTCCCAGGTGACCAACGCACCATTGAGTGTTGGGAAGTGCATTATAGTGCACCCTTGAATGGAGGTATTTGCACTGCAACATAGTTAGTCCCTTGCAGAGGAGCATTGGTGCATTAGTGGGTCATATAATATATAATTCAAACCTTGGAAATCTCACAATTGAAGCCATGAAAGGAATGTCTTCACTTAGGGCATATAGAAACTGAAATTAAGGAGATGATAGACCATATTCATTGGTCCTGGGGGATGATGCCCAATTTGACCAGGTCTTGGGGGATGATGCCCAAATTGACCTATAACAACTACCCCATAAAGCATGAATTCAAAATAAGAATAGTATCTGGATGAGATGATTTACGATGCGATGAGTAAGATCTGATGCAGACGGTGACCTGCATCAACTTGCAACACATTACATCATGAGATCCTACATCTTGGACATGAATTACTGAGGGAGGCATACCCATACTCAACAAATAAACTATCATAACATGTACATAATTTAGATAGTCTTCAACATTGGACTGTTGCCCGATATAGACATGCCTACAGATATAGGCCCATTATTAGATGACGATCTGTATGTAAAGTCATCGTACAGATGATGTGTACAACAATCCTGAAATCACAACCCAGATGGATGAAACTAGATCCGAGGTCTTATTATCTTGTTCACTCAATCGTTCAGGTACAAGTCTAACCATGCGAATATATGATCTAAAGTCGAGCATTGTAAGACATCGTCTGATTATCAGCCAATGATGTGAGTTGTTAATAGATGCGATAAAACCACCATTGATGTTAATGACTCTCAAGGTACTGCAATACAATTTGCAAGGCGTGAATAGATGATTTGATGTCGAATTCCAAAAAAAACCTTTTGGTCGAAGGTCCAGAAGTGAGAAACCTGCCGATGATGTAGCAAGCCTCAGGGTACTAGAAGACGTTTCTAAGTTAAATTCCTGGATGATGAGATGATGATGATAGGAAGCAACTTTATCGCGAAGCAAGAGTAATGATTTCGGAGACAAAGTGTGACTTGATATAGCAATGTCTAGGGATGATTGTCATGAAAATGAAGGTGTATGAGTATTGCAGAAAGATGAGGAATTGCTGGATGAATTCTCTTAAACATATCGATGACAGTGAGATGAGTTAGAAACATTGACTTGAAACCGAAGTGATGATATGATGAACCGTTGGTATGATGAACTGTCAAGAATATTACCCAACCCAAAAATCACGGTGATTGAGTGAATGTGTCATGTTAAAGAGTGACCTACTACCATAAAGTGTTCTGTTATTTTTCCCAAATTTTCCCCAGTCATTGCTGACCAATACCTATTTATTTTTTAACAAGCTTGAGAAGGGTGACATATGCTTGAACTATAATTCAACCCTTCAGGTGAATCCATTTCTATTTAGTAATTTAACGAGTCTAGAAATAAATGAAACTAGATCTTACCATGATCAACAAGTCTGTCACTATTTTATGTTTTAACGAGTCTAACGACAGTGAAAAACCGGTCCTTTTTCATGTTTAGAGAGTTTGAAAAAGGGTACAAAAATAAAACTCCATGAGTCCTTTTTCATAAATTTGTCGCTCAGGTACGAAAAGTGTAAAATGATACCTGAGAAAACCTCTTAGCCATGTTCGACTAAGGTTTTCATTTTTCATAAATAATCTATCTCAGTCTAGAAAAGGGTTAAACTTATAATGAGTATATGTCATTTCATTTACTTTTACAAGCTCAAAAAGACAAGTTCCTGAAAATATTTTCACATTATCGAAGTCTGAAAAGAGCTAAAAGAAGACTCTAGGGGGTTCCTTTTTCGGAGTTATCAAAGCTTGAAAAAGAGATAAAAGTGCACTGTAAATCCTTTTTCATTTTTATCAAATGTTGAAAAAGAAGGATAAAAGTATGATTTGTGGTCAAATCATTCTTGAATAAGTGTGCACGCTAAACTCACTGTATCAGCTGTAAAACCTGTTTAGAGAACCATCAAATGGATTAAAAATACCTATTTCATAGTAAAAATGAATAAAAACCATAGTCACAGCATTAAATGTGATTTAAAATAATCATATGACTAAATAAAAGATTTTTTACCATTCCAAAGTTACCATTTTAAAATTAGGACCTCTGAACTAGTTTTTCCCTCAAAATTCAGCGATCGATGGCAACAGTTTCAGTGGATGATTTCTCTTTCCGTTTGATCCAGGTTGGAACTATGAACCTTCTCTTTCTTTTAGTATCATATTTATTTCATTTCATGGTAAATTTTTAGGGTTTTGATCCCCTTAGGGTAAATATATTATGCTCCGAGGGAAACACACCCTTGAATGTCGAAAGGTACTTTTTGGTGCACTGAAATTGAAGGCCAGATGCACTGCAATGCTCTGTCTCTTTACCTTAGTTGCGTTGGGTACGTTTCTCATGTTTGTTTCTTACTGTGTGCCCATAATTTCCCAATTTTTTTGCATGAAATGGATCCTAGTGAAGCTTATGATATTGTTTTAGGTATTCATTGGATAAAAATGATGATTACATGGAGGGAAAGAGAACATGAAGAACATAATATGATTTCCCTAAACAATCCAGGTACAATAAGAGCCCTTAGAGATTTCAGGTTGCTTAAATACTCCAGGGTGTCAAGGATGAGGCAAAAAATGGAACTATTTGAGTTCCTACTTCATTCATGGGATCTATTATTGCAGGCTTTTCACATTGGGGACAAAGTGCTCCCAATATTTGTTGAGGACATTTAATTTATCACTAGATTATTGAGGTAAGGTTATCCCATTTCCCATGTAGGATTTTCTCTGGAAGGAGAGACAGTAAGGGATTACAGAAGCCAACATTGTCATCCAGGTACTGAACCGAGTAAAGATGGGAAAATAAATATTTGTGATGTGCGGGATCTGCCTTTGAGAACCATCCTTTTTACTATCACAAATATTGTCGTTTCTACGACACTACATGTTTCAAATAGATAATACATGTAGTATGCACTTGAGCGTTTAGAACCAATAATATTTAATTGGGTTGAAGAAGTACTCTTTCAAATGAAAGAACAAATGACTAATGAAAAGGGTGGAAGGAAGAAGAATTTAAACTATGGCTAAATCCTGATTTCCTTCACCTTAGAGTGGATTCCATTGATGCACCCACAACATGTAACACTTAGCATATCTGACCCTAGAGATCCATAGATGCAGAGATGGGTTGAATTGATGGCTAGACATGTTGGTCAATCATCCATCATATTCTCTTCTGGATTCTTCACCTGGTTTAGATGACAGATGATTGCCATAGATTAGTATGCATATGCAGTCGTAGATTTTCGCGGAGATCAATACTTGATTCTACTAGATGATGCTAAATGGGGTGCAATAGGTAAGAATGTTTTGACCATGTTTTTTTATTTTTCTAAATTTTCTACATGTTTTTGTATTTTGATGTTTTCGAAGAATAAACTAAATTTTTGATGTACGAAGATGTGGGTTGGGTTCGACTAGTGGGTCAGCCAGAGCAGGGAGCATATGAGCCAGCAGAGAGAGATGTTGGGAGAGAAGTCCTTCAGGATTTAGATATGACAAAGAATCTTGTTGAACTAAAAAAACATGTGGAGGGATTGACTCTTGGGATTCCGGATTTCTGGATTGAAGAGTTACGTAGGATACTGCAGCAGCATTCCTAACCGTTGGATGTGGTTATTTCATAGGATAGCTAGATCAATAACTTGTTATCACGAGAATCATTAGTTTAATTTGACATCTTTTGCATACATTTTGAGGTCAGATGAACAATGTGTCTTGGGAAATTTTTTTTGTAAAAACCTATAAGTATTTATCTATTTGTTTTCAATGTTAACCCATGTTTATTTCGCAATCCTATTTAATTATGTGATGTGAATTGAAAATACTTCTTTACATGTGTTGCAAATCTCTGTTTAAATCATAATTAACTAAGGAATCAGTTATTTTGTTCAAATTTATGGAAATGTGTTGATATTTAATGTAATCAAAATGTCTTTCCAAAAGTCAAACTCTTAGGAACATACGATGCAGTGTTGGATTTCAGACAATATAGACGCTACTAAGTTGTAGTACAACAAGTTGTGAGTCTAACCTAATGATGATGTGGTTAATACCAAATGAAATGGCATCATAGAAAAGTTCGATCAACGTGCTATACTCAGTGATATTTTTTGTAGATCAACCAATAAAAATCCCTTGAATACTCACTAACTTGTTGTCTGGAGCAAAAATGGCCCATGCTGCATAGGATAGGTTTTGCGTACTACGACTAGCACCATCAGCATAACCAATGAATGGTTCCAAAGATTCAGACATCTGCGATAAAATGTAAATTGGATTACTAAATTCAAGAAAAATCTATAAAAACAATCTAAGACAGTAAATGAAAATCAAAAGCATATATACAATATAATACAAAAGTTTACTATGCTCAACTAAGCATAGTAACATTCTCTTCATATTATCAACAATATATTTATGTATCCTGAATGGATACGTCTCTAAGAAGAAAGCTCTGAGCTAGGGTTTACAACATCCTCCACAACAACATGGCTCTGGGGCTGGAAGATCCACCCGTGACCTCTCCTCTCTCAGCGGTCTCAGAATTAGGCGACCACTGGTCCATACCCAATGGATCTTCCAACCGGGGAGGGGTTTAACATGCCCCCCCTACAGGCATTCAAATCCATGTCAACCCTGACGCGACGTAGATGCCATCCTCTACCGCACTACATAACCACAGTAACTCATCTGATGCGCAACAAGACAAACCCACTGAGCCCTTAAAAAAAATGGCTCCACCTAAGGCAACCTCCGCTACTTGTCAACCTATAGCAGTAGAACGCCCAAAGATAGATCTTCCAAGCCACTGCATCAATGCACAAATATAGTACATGAAGGATCATGCACTCATTGGAAAATTTGTTGGCTTCTGGCCAACTGAGAAAGCCCTGCATGGCTGGATAAATTCCAAATAGAAACCAAAAGGACATGTTACCCTTCAATTAGGGCCGAAAGGTTTCTTCAATGAAATCTTCAACTGCATCGAAGACAAAAATCGTATCTTAGATGGAGGCCCCTATTTCTTCAACTCAGCAAGCCTTTATCTCAGAGATTGGGTTGAAAGATTCAACGCCGACAAAGAGGACTTCATCTGGGTGTTGGTTTGGATCAGGATGTACTCCTTGCCCCTGGAATAATGGGATGAAGAATCGCTAAAGGACATCGGCAATGGACTTGAGGAGTTCATCAAGATGGCAGAGGAGACCAAGCTCAGGTGATACACCTCATACGCCAGAATATGTGTCTACATGCACTTGGAAAAGGCCCTCCCAGACTCGATAAGCCTCTATCATGATGAATTTTAATGGTTACAACCTATTAATTATGAACATGTTCCTTTTCGTTGCCAAAAATGCCATGCACATGGTCACTTATTCTGAGATTGCCCTCTAAATCCATCCTCCAAACCCTCAGTTACCACTGAAACCTCTGATGCAGAGGGGTTAAATAAATTTCCTTCCCATAAAAGACATCACAAGAAATCCCCCACCACCACCAAAACCCCCATCCAAGCTTCCAACATCCCCTCTACCAGTAATAGCTTTGACATTCTAGCAAAACATTCTTCGCTTGATCCTGAAAATCCCAGTAAGATTGAACCCTCCTCAGCCCCTTCTTCTTCGGCTCCCCCTTCTAACTCTCACAAACCTCATGTGCCTCTGAATCCTCAGCTTGAATCTCTACTTCTCCCTACCAATCCCAACTCTAATACGAAACTAGTCATCTGGCAACCCAACAATATGGACATAGATGGCTCTGCTGCTGAAGGAAGTCATCCTAGTCACATGGAAGAGGAACCAGAAAGTATTGATATAGGAGAACTGGATATCTTTGGGCTTGAGCAAGCCTGCATGCAAAAAAAAGGAATATTACAAAATAATAGCCAGAGAGATAGACAGTCTAGAGATGGTTCTTGTTCCGGCACAACAACATCAAAGATCTCTGGGAATACAACCAGGTAGTCAATGGGATGGGAAAAAAATCCTCAAGGAATCCAAGAAAAGAGGAAGGAAAATAGACCTGCAAAGGACCATCATAATTGGGGAAATTTTGATGGAATTTTTAAGATACCCCAAGCTCACCAAGTTCTACCGGCCACTTGAAAATAGTTCCCAATGAAGCTCACCTCTTGGAATATAAGGGGAATCAATGGCCCCACAAAATACAGAATGATTAAAACACATGATTCAGTAGGAAATACCCCAGGTATTCTTCATACAAGAAACCAAATGTAATAGTAATACCCTAGGTTCTATCCTCTCCAGATCCTGGCCAGGAAGTCACTCAGTTGCAGTAGATGCTTCAGGAGCCTCAGGTGGCCTAGCCATAGCCTGGGATCTACAAGCGATTTCAATCACTGATGCTCATGCAGTGCAAAATCTCTTACAATCTACCTTCAATCTCATTGGAATCAATATACATGGGCACCTCACCAATGTATACTTCCCTTAAGACTCTATGCAAAAAATAGTGTTGCTCAACACAATGGAAGCCCTCAACTCAAATCGAACCCACCCACTCTGGATTACGGGTGGGGACTTCAACATGATTACCAAATTAGAAGAGAAGAGAGGAGGTTGGGCCAAGCTAGATATGGATAGCACCCACTTCAAGAACTATATTCAAAAGAACTGGTTAATAGATCTTCCTTTCTCCAACGGCATGCATACTTGGAACAACAAATGCTCTGGATCTCAACAAATTGCCTTTAAACTAGATCATTTTATCATTTTAGACAATGCCATCCACATTGGGGGGGGGGGGGGGCATCCATGCATCCATTATGCCTCTCTCAGGCTCTGACCATTGGCCCATCTCTCTCAAATGGATATGACCTGGAGACTCCACCAAAAGACCCTTCAGATTCAAAGCCTTCTAGCTAAGTCATCCAGATTTCAAGGCCATGGTCACCAATGTATGCCAATCTTTCACTCCTCTGGTTGGATCCAAGATGTTCCAATTTTAGCAACATCTCAGAGACCTCAAAACTCACATCAAAAGATGGAATCACTCTAATTTTTGGAACATATTCCAACAACAAAAGATCCTAGAAAGCAATATGGCGGAGCTCCAACAATGCATAATCCAAGATGGTAGAAATGAGACACTGGTAACTCAGGAATAGACCCTCCTCAAACAACTGGATGAATGGAGAAAGCAAGAGGAGATACTGTGGAAGAAAAAATCCAGAATAAGATGGCTAAGAGAAGGGGAGAGAAACACCAAATTCTTTCACCGATCAACAATTCAAAGAAGAATGCACAATAATATCACCCAGCTACAAAACCAAAATGGAGAAATGTTGGAAGACCATCAGGACATAGAGAAAGAGCTACTAGCTTACCTCAAATCTGTGCTTCAGGAGAACCAAGACAACATGCAACTGAAAATCACCAAAGTCATCCAACAAATACCCAAAATTATCAATGAATAACACAATCAGATGTTACTTCATCCCGTATCGCTCCAAGAAGTTGAAAAGGCAGTGGCTCAATGCAAATATGGAAAGGCTCCAAGTCTGGACGACTTCACCTCCAACTTCTTCCATAACTTGTGGGACCTCATAAAGACTGATGTCTGGCAATTAGTAGAGGAATCCTGCTCCATGCACTGGCTTCTCCCTTCCCTCAATGCTACCTTCATTTCTCTCATACAAAAAGAAGACCATTCTGGTACACCAGATAAATTCAGGCCCATTTCCCTCTGTAATGTCATTTACAAATTCATCTCCAAGGTGATCGCCAATAGGCTCAAGCCCCTACTGCCCCTGCTCATTTCCTCTGAACAAACAGGCTACATGGACGGTCGTCAGATCCTTGATGGAATCATTCTTACGCATGAAATCATACACTCCCTGAAACAAAATAAAAAGGCATGTATGCTTCTCAAAATTGATCTATCTAAAGAATTTGACAAGTTAAGTTGGAATTACATTCAGCAAATGCTATTAGCCTTTGGCTTCAACCCAACATGGATCAGGTGGTTTATGAATATAATTCCTCTTCATTCTTTTCCATTCTGGTCAATGGAATTCCCTCTCGCCCCTTCTCACCTTCACGAGGCATTCGCCAAGGAGATCCCCTCTCTCCGTTTCTCTTTTTTCTAATGGTAGAAGGGCTTGGTCGCCTCATCCAACAATCTCTTCACACCTAGAAACTCTGAGGTATTTATATTCATGGTTCTCTGGCTACCACCCACCAATATTTTTTTGATGATAACATGCCCTTCGGGCACCCTTCAGTCCAAGAAGCTCTCACATTCAAATCCATTCTTAATACCTTCTTGGATGCCTCTGGTACCTCTGTCAACGTCGCCAAATCTCAAATCTTCTTTTTCAATACCCAGATCACTACCCAACACAATATTGCTAGGATCCTTGATTTTACCATAGCTCATCTACCCAGCAAGTACCTTGGGGCTCCCCTGATTGACTCTGCCATCAAACACTCTTCTTGGCATTCACTTCTTGAAAAGCTTGAAGCTCGACTCTCCTCTTGGACCTTCTACTCCCTAAATCTAGCCACTCGTCTCACTCTCATCAAATTCGTTCTACAATATATGCCCCTCTATTTATTCTCTGTTCTTGCAGCCCCAAAATGGGTTCTCAAGAAGATCAAGATATTGCAATGCAAATTTCTCTGGGGATCCTCGTGGCAAAACAGAAAATGGGCACTGGTCAAATGGACAACAGTCTGCAAGCCAAAGAAGGCTGGTGGTATTGGTCTTCGTGATCCGTACCACAGTAATGCTGTCATGGGAGCTAGAATCTGGTGGAAATGGATGTCAGCACCACATACACCATGGAAATTACTCTAGACAATGAAATATTCTAATAATAGACCACCCGAAGATCTCATACGACTGACAACTGTGGAAGCAGGCTCCCTGATCTAGAATGCAGCTAAACAACACAGATTTATGATACAAGAGCACTTTTTAGGAAATCTAAGATGGAAGTACGGCCCACTTCTGGGTGGACTCATGGCAACAATGACCCAGACTAGTCAACATCATGACACCTCAGCTACAACCGGACATGATCGAAAGCCTAGATGGAAATGTTAAGCACTACTGGATTGCAATACTAACCCAAGGGTATCGGCAGTGGAAACAGGCAGCTCACTTCTTAGGCCGCAGGTAAGAGAACACACATAGGGATATAGATATAGAGTTTACCAGTAGGAAAATTATATACTCAGAGGAAAAAGATCTGCTCTGATAGGGATATACACCTCGGGGCAAGTTCACCACCAAAGAAGCATACACACTCTTGACACAAGGCCAAGAACCTATAGACCCCATCTGGGAAACTCTATGGTCTCCAAGGATATGGCCCAAAGTCTCCACATTCATGTGGTTCCTCTGTCACAAAAGAATCCTTAATTTGGGCAACCTCGTCAAACGATGCTTCATAGGGCCTCCAAGATGTCCAAACTGCATGAACCACAATGAGACTATTCAGCATCTCATGGACACCTGCTCACTAGCAAATCTCCTCTAGGAAAAAATTAGCTTCAGATGCAAAAAAGAGGGCAGAATACCAAGGGACTTAAACAACACCATTTGTAACTAGCCTCCCGCTCCTTATAATAGTAATCTGTTAAACTCTCTGTGGAAGCTTCTTCCAAGACTCACATTGTAGACAATCTAGAAATAAAGGAACAAACGGATCTTCAAGAACTAATGCACTCCTTTGGATATAATATGGAACAACCTTTGCTGCAACATCCAAGAAACTCTGGTTCTCCATCAATGGCAGAAGGAAGATCTTCCCAAGAAAAAATTGGAAAGGTCTATCTGGGAAAACTGGAAACTCTCGCTACCTCCATGTCCTCTCAATGAATGTACACCCACAACACACCTGGACTCTCCAAGTCATTGGACTCCCCCTTCGTTTGGGATTTTGAAGATGAACTTTGAGAGGGCTTCAAAGGGCAATCCAGGAGAAGCAGGGTATGGAGGAATCTTCAGGGACCACAAAGGCACTCCCTTGCTAATACTCTTCAGAACCATAGGATGGGATTCCAACAACTCTGTAGAACTAGAAGGCTTGTAGCAAGGTTTGTGCTTGGCTCAACAACACAACTACTTCCCTATTGAGATAGAAGGTGATTCCCAAATCCTCATCAATGCGGCCAATCAACTTTTCATGGGCGCCTCTGCCTCCAAAGTAGCTGATAGCTGGATGCTTGCAGCGAGACTGGATCTTATAGCAAAATGGCTGCAGCACCACAGGGCCATCTCCTTCAAACATGTCAAAAGATTTGGCAAAAAGGTGGCAGAACTTTTGGCTAACAAAGGAGTGGACAGTCCTCAAATCCTAATTGTCGAACCCCTCACTATTCTCAATGATAGCACTCTTATTTAGGAATGCACTAACCTGGTGCACAAAAACACCAGAATCCCAGATGCAAGTGATTAATGATAGTACTTTGGAGACGGGCTGCTGGGTTGGCAATTGGCATGGCCACATGGCCACCCACAAGCCCTAACAACGAGCATTAAATTGCTCTAGCCATCACCCCATTCACCATTTAATTCTCTGCAGAAGTCGAGGCTGCCATCGTTTCAAAATGGAAACCATTCCTCCTCCGCCTGGTTATGTTTTTCATCTGCCTGGTCGCGTGCCTCCCCTGTCTCAACCTCTGAGAAGCTACTGTCCCCCTAGAGTCGCGGAGCAAAGCTCCTGCACACCAATAGGGAGACGTTGTAGTCTTATTTGCTGTATATAAATTCTCCCTGGCCACCACTACTCGCAGAGCATCCTTTGTCATTTGAATTTCTCGCCAACGAATTGCTTCACCTCCACCACTGTGCATCTGGCTCTATGGCACCACCACCCTACTTCTTCTTTGGTCCAGAGCACCCACCACCCTCACTGCTTCACCATGCCTCATCTCTAGCATCATATGTGCTGTAGGCGTGGCAACATTAGAGGGTGGGCCACTCATTCGTTGCCCTCTTCCCATTCTGACACTTCGCCTTCCTCCCTGGAGCACTTCCATGGCCAGTATCCTGCTACCCGCAGTGGGTGTGGCCACTCCATTGGTCAGTCTCGCTCCTCTGCTTAGCCCCCTGATGCCTCGACCACTCCTCTACCTCTGCCCCATCTGGACTCTATAGCCACCCCACAGTCCACCCACTCAGCTCAATTCCACTTCCACTGCTCCATGAACTGTCCCCATGTCATCACCACCATTACAGTATCCTTCAAGGAGGAGTCTGCCAAGGTTTCTAGCTTCTGCCCGCCCAAAATGTAGAAACACCCCCCCCCCCCCCATGACGCCTCCTCTGTAGATTTTAAGGGTGACCCTAGTTCTAGCAGCCACAGTATGCACTCGGATAGTAGTAGCAGCTCTGGAAGTATCAGGGATGATAGGAAGCATGGAAAACAGGCTCTGGGCAAAGCTAGAGAGACCAAGGAGCCCCAGCATGCAGCACCCGCCACCCAGGACGTACAGGCCAATGACACCGACGAATACAGGTGTCTCATTGTAGAAGAGACTCCTCCTACTCCTCATGACACCTAGGCTCTCAAGTTTTTTCTGGTCACAAGGTTTTGTTAATTTCTGGTATCTATGTTTGGCACAATATGCAAAAAATTAACATTTTTATCTGTATAACGCTTGTTTCCTTTCACAAGGTAGTGAATCATACTCTTATTGGACGGGTTCCCCTTGTGAGGGAAATCCCATTTTTGCTTTTTTTTGCGAACTATGCCTTTGAATCAGGCTAGAGCTGCAGAGGCCTGTGCCTCCATGTACACTATGTTACACTAATAGAAATTAATCTTACTTAGAAAAAAAAAAAACTAAGCATAGTAATGTTTAAGATACAACCCATTTCGAGGTTGTGCCAATGGAATTCCATCATAATCTACTGACTCATAGGTGCCCTTAGCCAGAACTCTTTTGACAATGTAGGGGCCCTGCCATAGTGGCTCAAATTTTCCTATACCTAACAAATCAACTTCTTGATCATAAATTAACACCAACTCACCCTCAGAGAAGATGTGAGCCTATACATGTTGGTCGTATTGCGCCTTAATTCATCTCTTACTCGCTTCGTTGGCCAATGTGGCTTCACGACGCATTTCATCTAGATGGATGAGGTTAAAAATACGCTCTTCGTCATTATAGGTGTGAGGTAAAAAGTCAAAAATGAGTTTTAATGATGGAATTTCACATTGGATAGGCAAGATAGCTTCTAGACCATACACCAATTGAAAGGGGGTGAATCCGGTTGCATTTCTCACCGAGGTTCTATATGCCCACAAATTCGAGTACAGGATTAAATGCCAATTTTGTTTATGACTCCTATCATTCCTTGAAGCATTCACTTAAGAATATTGTTTATATCTTCAACTTGTCCATTGGATTGTGGATAATAATGAGTAGAACTATCATGCGACAGTCCTAATTTGGCAGTCAATCATTCATCATGTGATTGCAAAAATGCTTACCATTATTTGTAACTCTATATTGTGGTACACCAAACCATGAGATGACATGACTGAAAAAGAACAATGCAGTTGTTTTGAATGTGTTATTGAATGTATGCATCGCTTCGGCCCACTTGGTAAAGTATTATACTACGACAATAATATAACCATGCCCCCCGAACGAATGAGGGTTCCATGTCATGAAGTCAATGCCCCTTTTTTCAAATGGTCCCACAGTGATAACAGGATGCATTGGTGCTGGAGGCATCTGGATTTTATGATCAAATATATGGCATGCATGAAAACTTCTGACCACGAGGATGTAGTCGCGAAATATGGTAGGCCAAAAGTAATTGGTGCAGAGAATATTCTACGTGGTAGCATATCTAGACAAGTGTCCACCACAAGCCCCAACATGACAATCATTTAGAACTTTCTCGGCCTCCTCATGAGTGAGGCCCTTCAATAAAATTGTATCGAAACGACGATGATAAAGTGTATCGCTGACGATCAGATAAATCTTTGGCTTGGTATTGAATACATCGCTATTGTGAGCGAGAGGTATCGGGCCAGAAAGTCTGGGTTTGGAGACAAATGATAAAATCCACATACAAAGGGTTAGATGACCTGATCAGAAACAAATACTCATCAGGAATTGATGGTTCTGATGTAGCTTCAGTACTGTCAGAGGAAAGGTTGCAAAGAAGCTCAGGAAAAACTAAATACTTCTTTGACTTTGATTTGATGAATTCCAAATCCAATTCCTGCAGAATGACGATCCATTTTGAATATTTCCCCCCTAGAAATTACGTGATAGAATTTATGTCATGGGTTTGCAATCCAAAATGACAATGGTCTTCCGGAGCAGGATATAATGGCAAAATATTTGGACAAGTTGAACAGCCGCCAAGGAAAGTTTTTTGACATATGAATACTTAAATTCCGTATCATTGAGATTACGACTCAAATAATATATCTGGTGTTCTATCCCATCTTCTACTTGGACCAATACCATAGCAATGGTCGTATCTATCACGATGATATATATGAAATAATCACTTTGATAATTGGGAGGATACATTAATGACACCTGGACCAATTTATCCTTGACAACATCAAAAGAAGCTTGTGCAACCTTATCCCAATGGAAGGGAATCCCATTTTTCAATAGATGAGTAAATCATTTAGCCATTTCAGTGTAGTTGGGTATGACCCTCCTTAGGAAATTAGCCTTTCCTTGAAGTTTCTGTAATTGAAGTAAATTTGATGGCGTAGGAAAATCAAGAATGGCCTAGACCTTCAATGGGTCGATTCGAATTCCTTCTTTTGAGACGATGAATCCAAGAAAATGAATAGAACCAACACAAAACACACATTTGTGTGGATTGAGGCATATTTTTTAGTGTCGGTAGCGAAAAAATATAGCTCTCAAATGCGTCTGGTGATCAGTCTCGTTTCATGAATGCATGGGTAAATCATCTAGATACAATTGAAAAATGTGCTTGATTTCATTGAAAGCATAATCCATTGCTCTCTGAAATGTTTCCCCAACATTATTTAAACCAAATGGGAGTTTATGATAAGTGAATGTGCCCGAGGGACAGATGAATGTTGTCTTATATTGGTCCTCTGGGCGGATATTGATTTGATTGTAACCAGAGAATTCATCCATGAAAGAAAAGATTTCACACCCGACACAATCATCAATAATCTAGACAATAAAGGGAGTAGGATAGTTGTCTTTTGGACAAGCAATATTGACATCCTGATAATCGACACACACGCTAATTTCCCCTTGTTTCTTCATGACATCAACAATATTGGAAACGCAATCAGTAAGCGGAACAGGGTAAATAAAACCAACACACAAAAGTTTTTCAACTTCTTTAATTTCAGTAGCCTTCTTTGGATGAACAAGACGAAGGCGTTGATGTACCGGTATGACATCAGGGTACATTTCAATTGTGTGTTCAATTATACTAGTATCTATGCCTGACATTTCCTCATATGTCTAAGCAAATATATCTTGAAATTCATGAAAGAGAGAGTGATAAGTTTTAAGTTTGGATGGAGAACAAGACACGCCGACATTAATCTTTTCTACAATGCTAGGTTTGGTGGAAATATCGATAGAAATGGTTTCTTCAATATTTGATAAGTTTTTCTTGGATTCGATGGCATTAATTGGAAAAGAATTCGAAAATAAAGTTTTGATCGATGGGTGATATAGTTAAATAAGATTACCTTCTTTGTAATCCTGAGGATGGGAACGATGATGATGATCTTCCCATGGTTCTCCTTCTGGCATCATGGATTCCACAATTCTCTCATAAATTAAGAAAGTGGATGAAAAAATATTAGATGGAGTACTAAAATCTAATGAACGATCGACCCAAACGATCGACGGCGATGGTTTAGGATTCGCCACCCAAGCCATGTAGATTGATTGGTATGCTAGCTCAATTGGGTTGGGCATCAGGAATTCATCCAGCGTAACAACTTCAGAATAATTGGTAATCTTCCTTAGGTTAGATGAAGTGGAAGATATCATGCAACAGGACTCTATTCTTGCAATTTCTGCCAATGTCGCAGGCGGTGGTAATGCAAAGGTGACCACTAGGGAAGAATCATTTAAGAGTCCTACACCAATGTTTTGAAATGCTAGCTGGGGTGTGTGAACTCACAAAATTCTTCCAAATACCTGGGAACTAGAGGAAAAGAAGGAGAGTTGATTGATGACTATGATAACACCTTTATGAGGGAAGAGATCATTCTAAAGTAAGTAGAAACGATCGCAGTCATAGCATAAACCCACAGCCTTCTCAGTAAAATGTTGTAGTCAAGGGGTCCATCAACGACCTCAACTTCAACAGTTACATTTTTTCCACCTAGTTTGACATGCAAGTTATTGATGATACTACAAGGATTATTTGTATGACCATCAATAGCTTTCAACATCGTAGGTGATTGAGATAGGCATGGCGAGCCAAGTGACTTCCAACAGTTTAGAGACATAATGCAAGTAGATGCTCCCTCACCAATAATAGTGCGATGAAAGAGGTTATTGAGAAAATTTACTTGGATGGAGAATGCTAATTCTTCTTGTAATTGTGGAACATAGCCCGTATGTGTAATATCCCAAAATAGGGAAAATATACAATGTTAGGAATATCTTATAGTATTCCCAAATTGGAGATCCAACAATACATAAACATAAACTGGAGTAGCAGTAATAAACCAACTCATAAAATGTAAGAAGAAATCATAGCCATCTTATTAATGTTATAGCAGCAGAATGTGTACAAGATCTTGACGAAATGATCACTCAAGCTTAGGCAAACCAATCTCAAAGGAACATGTACAAGAAATATGAAATACACTGCTATACAAAAAAATGCCAAGGCTATGACTGTGAAGTTTATAAGAGGCACTGCTACAGAATTAGTTTCAATACATAGATGTAGAAATATATGGCTCAAATAATGTGGGGAGAAAAGCTCTAACCCCTGAAGAACAATGTCAAGTCAATCCTAGAAGGATTGGCTGAAATATACACAATGGCCAAAATGTCGGAGTTGCAGTCTCAAAACTGAGTAGCAGCTACAACTAAAGAAATGGATGAAGATAACTGAAGATGATGCATATGATGAATGGATCTCATCCAATGGATCTTTTAGGTGAAAGTCTGGTCCAATCACTGAATATCTCACCCTCAAAACTACTAATGCAAACCCCCACTGTAAATACTCTTAGAAATAAGGCAGTCAAGGAGAGGGACTACACTGTAGGTGATGGGAAATGCTTGGCCTGATGCCAAATATGTGAAATCAGCTCCTGAATCTTCCTCGCTTACCTCTCAGAGGAATAGAAGCTCCCTCCTCTGAAAGATAAGCTCTAGAAGTGGTGTTGTGGAACCCTCCACTGCAACACCCTGCAACACAACATTTCCTGCTACAGGAATAACGTTGTAGCTGAAGGAGGTGGCCTAGCCTTGAGCCTGAATTGGAGAAATGAAGTAAAATCCCTCAAGAGGCCTCTCAAGAAGGGAGAAGGATTCCTAAACAGGAATTCCTTGTGCTAATCAGCACAACAATCTCAGTTAAACAATTGGAGAAATCAAATAGTCATGCAGACCAAAATCTATATTCAATAGCATGTCCTCCTATGGCTGCCTTGTCCTCCCTTTATAAAAATGAAAGCCTTCTTACCTTGGCCCCCACACATTAGGGTTTCCTCCACCAAATGATCTTCCATCCATTCATACTGCACTGTCTTCTCAAGTGATCCACTCTCTCTATGGCAGCGCTATTGATTTGGTCAAACTTGACCTTGTCCTCATGCATTTGCTCCCTTTTCACACTGGAAGGTGAAAAACCTAGTTACTCTGATGATCCCTTTCACACTATGAGGGATTTTATTCCTAATCATGGGTATCCTTATCCATTTATTCACCTCCTAGATGATATAAGCAAAATCAATTTTCCAATTAGCTTCATGCTAATTTTGGGAACATTATAGCATGATTAAAGAATACAACATTGGAATCTGTCGGGTCGATTCCACCAATTGCCGACAAGAATGCCTGTTTTTGGGAGGGACAATTTTGAATTACCTCAAGCATCGACATAGTTGAAGGTGACTGAGCCAAATATTCAACTATATTATAATTTTTATCTGCTCGGGCTTGAGGATTGAATGTTGATTTATGGACGACTCCCTTCGATAGCTTTATTGTTAATTCTGGAATAGAATTTGGCAGAATTGATTCATTAGAAGGATTTATGGTCGAGGTAGTAGGTTGATCAGTAACCTGATTACCATAATATTTATTTCACGTAGACACAAAAACATCATTTTTTTTCTTTGTGACAGATAGTATATGCACTTGGGAACTAGAAGCTGGATCCGTAGCAACCATGTTTGTGTTTGGATTCGGAAAATGATCTGTCAACACAAGAGATGCAGTTGAGGTCTTAATAAATTTTGAGACTTCATTGCGGTGAGGACAGTCTCAAACAATGTACTCGTCATTACATATTATGCAAGGGTAACAATTTTTCCGATTATTTTCAGTTTGTTGATCATATGATCGTTCCTGCGGGGTTGAATTTTTATTTTTCTTTGTTTTCCCCTTTTTCTTGCTTCTGGGTTGCTTGTCACTTTCTCCTTTGTCAGATGACATGGCATGAATTTCAGAAGAAGGTGCAGTATCAGATGTAGTAGAGTATTTTGTTCTTGTAGAATCGATCATACCGTCACCAGCGTGAGGGTCCTTAAATGGAGGAGGAACGGTAAAATTAGATCGCGGTACGTTGGGAATTTTTTCATAGAGTGTACCAGACTGAGTATTTTTCATAGTGTACTAGACTGAGTATAAATCAAATATAAGTACTGGGAATGAGAAATGACCTTCTCTTCAGTGATGATGCCACCTTTAGCTACATCCTCAATGATAGATGGTAGCAAGGACATAATAAACCACTCAGCGAGGCGCTGATTAGGAACAAATGTTTTGACCATTCTACGACAATGACACCACTCATGAATATGATTAGAAATGTGAGTAGCATTAGTCTGTTTAAAATTGGTCAACAGTACCGTTCCAGTTTCATATCATATGGGTAACTGGAAGTGGGTCAAAAAGGTAGTAGCTAAGGTAGTGAAATTATCAAATGAAGCTCGTTTTAGTTCAATGTACCACTTCGAGGTCGGACCAGTGAGCGTATGCTATAAAAGATGTATTCAAATGTAGTCATCATTTAAGGAGTTGGATGAGCACCACAAATGACAAGTCATAACATGCGTCGATGGGTCTTATCCGGGGTTTCCATTGAATTTAGGAATGTCGGAGGGTAATTTATGTGGTATCACCGACTACCAAGGAGAATAGATAATTGGATCATTGGTAAGCCAATTTAAATCGGGTAATTCTAATGTTGCGACAAAGGGAAATTGTCGATTCATGTCAAGTTGAGCATAACCATGATATGATTGAATTTCTTGGGCAACAGGCCTTTGAGTACCAGCATAAGGCATTTGTTGCCAATAACCCAGATAGGGGTTGTTTTGATGACCAAACTCTTGAGTATTCTATTGACCAAAACCTGGGTAAGAAACTTATTGTTGGAATGATTGTTGTGGAATTTGAGGTTGTGGCTGCCAAGGTGACTTCCCACCAAGATTATAGCCCAAGCTAGAATAGCTTGGACCAAGTTGTGAATAGGTAAGACCCGGTTGTGCTTGTGACATCCCATAATAGGGTAATCCAGCTCGTGAATGAAAAATTCTAGATACAGGTGGTTGTTGTAAACCAGTCGAAGGAATTGGAGTCTGAGGGCCCAAAAATTGAGGGTAATGGTTTGAAGGACCCATCTAAGATGGTTGAGGTACAACAATATGAACCTATAATAGGGGTAAAGAAGTATTAACAAGTGGAGTAGATGTGGGTGAAATAGGTTGAATAGGTTGATATGAATGCACAACCGTTTGTGGTTGAACGGGCATGATAGGTTGCCACTGAAAAACAATCATTCCAACATTTGGGTGACCATAAAATGATGAATTAATGTCAAAATGGGTGACCATAAAATGATGAATTAATGTCAAAATGGGTGACCATAGGTTTCCCCCCAGCATGAGGAGTATAATAATATGGAATATATTGTTCTCCAAATGGTGGGAGTCTAGTTGAGTTTGTACTAGATGGAATGTACCCAGATGGAACAGCTTTATGTTGCACTGAATATGTATATAAAGGATCAAGCCATTCAATAATCATTAGAGATGTACCAGATATAATACTAGATGATGACATGGATGAATTCCATGGATGTGAGGATGCACCTAAATAGTTTCTAGATAATGACTGGTAACTTGGTGGGACGAAAGGACCAACATATAGATGTGACTCTGGTGATGTGGTAAACATCGAAGGGGCAACAATAGTGGATGTTTCTGCAACTGTAATAGATGGTACAAGCGAAGATGTTGACTCAGACATGGTCATACGACCCAGTGTATACCCTATAGGATCTACGGGAACTCGAATTGAAACATGATCAACAGAAGCAGTGTAATTCAACCGAGGAATAGTCTCATAAAGATAAAGCCTAGGTCCAAAATGGGTTGGATTTGAAGGGTGTGTTTCTTGTTGAGGTTCTTCCTTAATCAAAATCAAACTAGGTGGAAGTATTTCGTCATCAGGCCTGAGATATATTTCAGGTGGTTGACTACGCGATATGGGAGACTCAATGGCTATGATCGATTGAGGAGTGACCGATACAGGAACAACTTCTAGTTGTTTTTCTTCAGGATATAGATGTTCTGGTGAAGGAACGATGGGATCCGAATCAGCTTATAGTTGAACAACGTCAGGTTCAGTAGGTATGGTCTCACTGATTGGATGGATCATGTCCACAAGTAGCTATGAGGACTCCGTTTGATGACAGTGGATGAGCCAAGATGTGTAGAAATGACTCGAGACGACTCTGGTATGTGTGATGAAGATGACTCACCAGAGGTACTGATGGTACTGGTATCTATAGAACGATGTCACCTTCGCCGACTAGAAATGGCTTCTGGTGGTAAAGGTGGTTTAAGTGCTATTCTACACGAATGACGAGGAAGGGATGTTATTCTTCCACGATGAATGATTGATTTTATTAAAAAAATAAATAAACAAAATAAAATGGTGATTCTAGGCAAAAGGTTTACCAAGTAATTGTGAACTACAGGATACCTCTTGGCGAACTAAGAAGTACGGGAAGGAAATCTCCCTGAATGTTGTGTTTGGTGTATCACAAGTTGCAAGGTAGCCAACTCAGTTACCCATGGATGGTAAGAAACCTACATTAGTCCTCCCAAATATACTCGAAGGTACATGGAGGCCCAAGTCCATATTAGCGTTGTCTAATTCAAAACCGCATAGTGAGAGACCCCGTTATACTTTTCATACTGGAAAAATGCTCGATATACCCAAAGGTATATGGATGAGCTCCGATATACTTACGTACATGGAGTGGGATTTCCCACTCGGAATGTATCGTAGACAAGTTAGCGACAATTGATATTTTTAATGACGCCGAAACACGTCTCTAGCCTAAACCTTCTAAATGCTATCTTTAATGTTACAATGCTTTCTTAGGTTGATTGATGTAAATTTTATGTTGATCTTGTTTAAAAGTTTGTCTTTGAGGTTCACCACGTGATGTAATGGGAAATTCCTAAAAATGCAAACTAAATGACAAGAAAAAATTTCAATTTAGATTTTTCAATGAAATTCCTAACTACTAAGGGGAAAGGGAAATCAGATTTTGAGCATACAAAAAAGAGCACAAACTAAATGAAGATTTCCCTAACTTGTTCCTATGCAACACAAACAAACTCTAGATTCACATGCATTTTTTTCTTTTCAACTCCCTTTAATGTGAATGAGATAAAGGAAACTATATGCACAAATCAATAAAACAAATTTTTTTCTTTTGAGAAATGAGGAATGAAACAACAATTTCTCTTAGGAAAATGAAGAATGGAACTACAATTTTCCTACATGAAATGAGGAATGAAACAACAATTTCCTTTTTGAAAACAAAATTGATATAATGCAAAATTAACTACTTTAAATTTGATTTTCCAATGATAAAGAAAAAAACTAATGAAACATTGAGAAAATTACTTTTCAAAGGAGGAAGAACAGGAAAGTTTAATGGTCTCTAAGAGCAATCAGACATCTAAGAATAGAACAGAAAATTAGCTGAAACTGAGAGAAATGAAAATTTTTGATGGAATTTGGTTGGCTGAGGGGGAAACACAGCCTCTTAGGGGAGACAATGCATTGCAGTGCACCCTTGAATGGAACACAGTGCACTGCAGTGCAACGTACCCTGACCAACAATGCATTGGGCGCAGCTAATTTTGAAAAACAAGGAGCTAAATACACTTCTAATGAAATTTGTTCATTCAAATGACTGATAAAGGAAAGTAGATGCTACTGATGATGGTAAACAGAGGCAGAAACACTAAGAATGATGGAAACAGAGGGAAAAACTCTAGGAATAATGGGATTAATCCACAGTAGAGTTGCCAATTTGTCATGCGGAATTTTAATCTATTGATAAACTAAATTCACTGAGTGTGGTGTTCCTTCACTTAGAACAACAGAAGAGAGAAAACTATTATTTTCTCTAAGATGAATAGATATAAAGAAAGGGGAAGAGCCTACTTGTGATCCTTTTTTATCTCTTTCTCCTTCTGTCATTGTTGTCGTCACTCTCGATCTAACTCAAGCTACTAGATCGATCCTTGCCATCAAATACAGAGAACAACAAAAAACATGCAATATACAAGTATCTAATTATCTTAACCAAATCAAACCGATTAGATCCAAGAATACATACTTAATAAATAATACATTTTACAATATATAAACATATGTATGGGAAAATGAACACATATCTTTATTAAGGAAGTAGGAGGAGAAGATTACAACAAATAGATCGATTTGTCGTCAACCTGCTCCAATTTCATTCCAGCCTCATCAAATCCAACATCATCTCAAAAACATATCAGTAATTCCAATCTCTTATAAAATGATAATCAATCATCATAATTTTGCACAAAATTATTCCTCCCTAGCACTTAGATGAGTGCTCAATTTATAGGGAAACTGATGGTAGTTTCTTATTGAATGGATTTTTAATAATAGGTAAGACATGTTTCCAAGTTCGGAGGTGGTGGATGGACACTTGGATTTGAAGTATGACACCTATGGACTCTTATAGAAGGTATTTTCCATGGGGAGATTCCAAGAACAATGATGATTTCTCTCACAGGTGACCAACACACCCTTGAGTGTCGGGAAGTGCACTGCAGTGCACCCTTTAATGGAGGCATTTGAACTGCAACACAACTAGTCCCTTGCAGAGGAGCATTGGTGAGCCAGTGGGTCATATAATATATATTTAAAACCTTGAAAATCTCACAATTGAAGCCATGAAAGGAATTTATTCACCTAGGGCATATAAAAACTGAAATTAAGGGGATGATAGACCCTATTCATTGGTCCTGGGGGATGATGCCTAGTTTGACCAGGTCTTGGAGGATGATGCCCAAATTGACCTATAACAGTTTTAATTATTTAATTTTTATCTTCATTTATATGTTTTCAGATGGTGTTGTAATGGCCCTGCATGGCGTCGTAATGGCCCTACATGTCGATCTTTGGCTCTGGAGGGATTCTCTTCTAACCTTCTCAGGTACCCCTCTTTTTTTTTGGCCTTTTCATGTCAATAATTCGTATAGTAGTCATCAATTTTGGGAAGCTAATCGTATGGCCTAAAATAATTTTCTTGTGGGTGGTGAGTCCGTAAAGCTCATCTGCAATGGTTCGGGTGGTGAGTGGGCCAACTTAGTTTTTTGGTTGGTTAAAGTTATTAAATGTTACATTGTCATAGTTATTCAGTCTATTGCTGGTTGTTATGATGGTGTTACCCTGATTAAAAGGGGAGTCTTCTATGTAGTCGGGGCTAGTTCTGTGGTTCTATTGTGTGTGGTCCATCGAATTAGGTTTATAGTCAATAAATTGAATAGTTTCCATACAAAATCTTGCAAGGTTGTGTCCTACTGGTTTGTCAAGGCACTGTCAATTCTTGTAAGGTTGTGTCCTCTCTATCTGTCAAGTTTGGGTCTAGTGCAAGCTGTTATCTCTCTTGGTAGGGATGTCGAGTCTCCGATGCCTCTCGAATAACACCAAGTTCATCTTTCTATCTCAGGTAGCTTTAATATTTTCATTCTCTGTACTACTGTAGGTATTCCTAGAAATTATCACCTGCACATATATTTGCTAGAAGACCGAGGTATGAAGATAATGGTGAAAGCCCAGTCGACTAAGAAGGAAATAAAAGCTAAGGGGAAAGCCAAAGTTGAAACATCCAGATGAGGCCAGAAGTCTGGTAAAGAGGTAATGGAGAACTTATTCCAATCTTATTTGGAGGACACTCCATATTATATCAAATCCTTGATTCACGGGTGGGAACAAGATGCAAGGGAAAAAGAGGAAGTGGAAGCTGAACTGGCCAAGGAAGAATTGAACCCAATTTTAACTGAACTAGGAAATACCCACAACATACTGTCTCTTTTCCATCACTCGATTCACACTTACAGATCCTGAAATGTCTTTTGGTGAAGGCAATTGTCACAGTCCAAGAGATAGGGGAAGACCCACATGGAGCCTCAACTCTAGCAGAAATTCGTAGAGACATCCAGGAGATAAACTTACAACAACACCAGTAGAGCATCCGACTCAGACGTATTGATAGAAAATTAAAAATCATGCATTAGGTTGATATTCCAGGATCAAGTGTTAAAGATCTCACTCCTATAGAGTATTCTAAGGAATCATTTCCTTAAATTGTGTTTTTGCGATGAAAACTGATAGCATTTACATTTTTAATATGTTTATGGAAGTAAAGATCGATAATATTCCCTTAAAGACAATAAGAGACAACTTTAAGTTGTTTAAGTTTTGGATGGTCTATAACTCTTTAAGACAACCAACAGACTTGGTTTCCTACGGGCAGGTTGAGGTCAAAAGCTGTAAATTTCTATAACCTGCATTTTGTTTTATGAATAGAAAATAGAAAGGAACTACTAAGTTTACCAAAAAAAAAAAAAATCTCCACCATCCACCTAATAATTACTAATAATTAAATTAAAATTTTGGATGACCTACATGGTGTAATTAAAAAATAATTAAAAATTACTTAGATTAAAAAAATAATAAAGAATTAAAGTAAAAGAAATGTGTATTTTCTTTAAAGTAAATTTATATTTATATATTTAAATTATAATTAGAAATAAATAAAATAATGTAAGTTGATAATAATAATAATAATGATAACGTGTCGGCCATAATAGTAATAGTAATGGTAATAATAATAGTAATAGTAAACCATGAAATATATGCCTAAATACGTAAATATTTATTACATCACAAAGATTGATTGATAAATATATTATTTTTGTAAGCATCTCCACAAGTATTGACCTTATCCAAATCTTATTATTTATTTAAAAAAGCAATAGTTTATATGTAATTTAAAGTTATTTTTTAATGAAGAAAAATAGTAATTTTATTCAACATGAAAATCAAGAAACAAAATTACATTTTGCATATGTCCAAAAGCATTAGGCCAGATCAACCTTTTAGCCAATGCACATAAAAGGAAAAAAAGAAAAAGATAAAAATTACATAAACTTGTTTGGATAAGTGTGATAATACTATTTCCAGTTGGTTTCCATCAAACATCAAGGAACTTCTTTGTCTGAATCATAACTCTCATATGTATAGGTTCACTTTATGCCCCCTACTTATGAAAACCTTTTGCTGCTCTACTACTATGATCTCTACTACTCCTTGGATATTGCTATTTTCCTTCATCTTAATTTAAAGAAAATTTCATTATAATAATAATTTAAATTATAAAATATTATTATAATTAATTATACATTTTAAATCCACCACAATGGATGGATGTGATAGTTGGTTATTCTAAAATAGACTTTAATAATAATATTCTATATTAAAAATAATTTCAAAGTTTAAATCCTAAAATTATCAGAGGATAAATCCTTTTTATATTCAAGACAATTGATAATAGAAGTAATCATGCACTATTAATTATTTCATATGTACACATAGAAATAGTGGATAAAGGTTGTTTCGATTGTTTTGATTGCTTTCTAAGTTTACCATTAGATCCTATTTTCTAGGAGATTATTGTGATCTCCCGAATGAATGTAATAATTATATATGTGTATGTGTGATTGCTATAATTAATGAATGCAACAGTGTGGCAACCTCAGGTGCTCCTCATCTGAGAGCTACAGGTTTCATTCTCAATTCGATTTGTATTCTGAATTTTTAGTTGGTATTAGAGCGCCAGGGTTGAGTTGAGCCCTTGTGGTTGATATTGATGAGGTGAGATTTTGTAGCTGAGAGAGATTGGAGAGCGTCAAGCCCCCTTTTTTAGTGAGTGCAGGTGTGAATATTTGTTGGAAGAATCAAGATCTTCCATATATGTGTGTGTGTGTGTGTGTGTGTGTGTGGAGCAACGCGATCACATTGGAAGGTTGCATTGTTCATTTGAGGATCAGTCATTGTCTAAAGGGAAATGGATCTTGGTGTGGATTAGTGGAGGTGAGTCGAGTTGGGATTTGTCAGGAAAAGAAAGGTCAAAGCTAACCTGCACACCCTCAGTTAATTATACAATGCACAGATTTGGTAGATTGTGTAGCTTTTCTTAAGAAAAAGTGAGAACATATGCGTAGGTTCTATTAAGGAAAAGTGCACAATTGTGTAGTTTTTAGGAATAAAAAGTGCGAAAAATTGTGCAACTTTTATTAAGGAAAACTGCGTAGATAATGAAAAACTTATAAAAAAATTCTCTTACGCACTATGTATGTGGGAAAAGTGCGCAAATCCTTTTTTTGTGGAATTTATTAATTGGTTGAGCTTAATTTGTTTTTTGTTTGAAGTTGTTGAGCCTGGGCATTGTTTGAGCCATGGATCACTTGATCAAGGATTTTTGGAACTGCTGATGGTGCTCGTGAAGTAAGAAGTTGGGTGCTATTGGAAAATGGGATTTTTTTATCAAGATGGCCAATAAATTGGACAGATCCAATTATGTTAATTGGAAATTCAAATGATGGAAGGTTATGGCGCTTGGACCATCACAAAGGGAGAATAAGCTAAACATGTTGCAGGCATGACCATTGCATCAATTCAATATTGGGAGACGCGAGAGAAAAAAAAAAGGTATTACAAAAAAATGTTTGTTAAAGATAATATAATCCCTCATATTTGTGACTGCAAGACATCTAGTGAAACCTAGAATGCATTGAAGGAATTATATGAAACCCAAAGTACAAATCGAGTCCTCTTTTTGAAAAGTAAGTTGATGTATATTAAAATGGAAGAAAATGAATTTGTCAATGCCTTTGTTTCAACAATTAAATATTTGGAAGATAAGTTGGGAGATATAGGAGAATCAATACCTAGTACTGATATGGTAAAAATTACTTTAAATGGAATGTCAGAGGAATATCAAATGTTTATTACGAGTCTTGCAGCAAGGGAGAAAGTGCCAAATTTTGAGGAATTGGTAGGTATATTGATGCTAGAAGAAGAGAGGCGCAAGAATTTGAGGCCTTAAAATCTAGACTTGGAACTTATGGAAAAGAAGAAGTTCTTCAAAGGGAAACAAGGACGAGGAAGTAAAGGTGGAATTCTATCACAAAAAATGCCATTTCCAAAACCAAATCAAGTTATGTCATTTTTCAAAATTTGTTTTAAAATAAAATGTTTCTATTGTGGTAGAAGTGGGCATCTTGCCAAAGATTGTTATAAGAAGAAAAGTGATTAATCTAGGCATAAACATAGAAGACAATCAAGACATTTTGCAGGAGAAGCCCCAAATTATAATCTCAAAAACCTTAAGTTGTTTGTGTCTAATGTCATGTTGGTTGCTGAAACGGATTATGCTAATACATGGTTTGTGGACTATGGAGCTTCGATTCATATGATATGCAATAAGGATTGGAACAAAACCTTCAAGGAAATAATAAATGGTGGAAACATATACCTTGGAGATGATCATGCATATAAGATCATGGGATATGGATATATACCCTTGACTTTACCAAATGGAATTATCAGGTGCATCCATAATGTTATGTGTGTTCCTGGGATCAAGGAAAAATGATCTCTGTGTCTACAATTACATAGTAGAATCTGAAGTTTGAATGCTTCAAAACACATTGCATAGTGGAATATTTTATGTATCACTGCAAACTTGTTACTTCAGAAGTTAGAGTTGGAGGCATGTACAAGTTTGACGTTGCAAGAAAAAGTCATCAAGCACTGAATTCTACAACTATGTCAATAGAAATTCTTTGGCATCAGAGGTATGTTCACATCAATTATCATGATTTATTATTGTTGCAGAAACAAATAATGGTTGAAGGAATACCCATGTTAAAGAATGAGTATTCTTCTTGTGAAGGTTGTGCATTAGGAAAAATTCACCAAGATGATTTCCCCTCTAATTCTAATAGGAGAAGAAGAGATGTATTAGAACTTGTGCATTCTGATGTTTGTGGATCCATGCAAACCATATCCCTAGGAGGTGCCTATTATTTTATTTTGTTTATTGATAATTGCATAAGGTACACTTGGGTGTACTTCCTGAGGAAAAAGGGAGATGTTTTTGAGTATTTTAAAGAATTCAAAATTATGCCAGAGAAGAAAACATGGAAGTTCATAAATATCCTACAGTGAGATCAAGGGGGAGACTACAGGTTGGGGAACTTCGTCAAGTATTGCAAGGATCATGGAATAGTGAAGTAACTTACAATACCCTACACTTCACAAAAAAGGTTGTTGCAGAAAGGAAAAAGAGAACATTGGTGGAGTGTGCATGGAGTATGATCAAAGGTAAGAACCTCTAAAATGATTTTTGGGAAGAATAAATTAGTACTATTTTTTATTTAAAGAACATAATTCCAAAAAGATATCTTGATATTAAGACCCCATTCGAATCCTTTTATGGTTTTAAACCAAAATTTCATCATTTGAGGGTATTTGGGTGTAAGGCCTTTGCACATATTCTGAAGGATAATAGAAAAAAATTGATGCTAAATGTATCAAATGTATTTTGTAGGATACTGTTTAGAATGTAAAGTTTATAAAATGTTTGATCCCTCTACTCACAAAGTGTTTGCAAGTAGAGATGTAATTTTCCATGAGCAGGAAGATGAAGGTAGCAAGGATAACAACTGTGAACTTATGTCACATTCTTCCTGAAGTTGAAGACAATAAACTAGAACCAAAAGCATAAGACAGTGAGAAGAAAAATCTTGAAAAGAATCCAACAATATGGACATCACCAACAGTAAAATCTCAATTAGAAGTGGAGAAGTACTTTTATAGAACAAAGGTGCAAACAATGAAGAGAGAAGGAGATCTACTCGACAGATTTGACTACTTGAAAGGTATAAGGACTATGCACTGATGAGTAGTGTTTTGAATGTGTTAGAACCCATGATTTTTAATGAAGCTAATGAACATGAAGATAGAGTATGAATATATAATTAAAAACAAAACCTGGGAATTGACTGAACTACCTAAAGGAAAAGAGCCCATAGGATGTAAATGGTTGTACAAACCCAAATTTAAGGTAGATGTTAGTATAGATAAATATAAAGCTAGATTGGTGGCAAAAGGGTACTCAAAAAATAAGGGTTTTGATGATGTAGAAACATTTTCACTTGTAGCCAAATTAAATACCATTAGATTGTTAATTTCATTAGCTACAAAGTACAATTGGAATTTGCACCAATTAGATGTAAAATATTCATTTTTGAATGGTGATTTAAAGGATGAAGTGTATTTGACACAACCTTAAGGGTTTGTGAAAAAGGGGTAGGAACATTTAGTTTGCAGATTAAACAAAGCTTTGTATGGGCTAAAGCATGCACCTAGGGCATGGTATGAAAAGAAAGATTCCTTCTTTCTTTAGCAGGGTTTTATGAGCAGTCAAAGTGATCCAAATATGTATACCAAGTTTGATGTAAAGGGGCATGTAGTACTGATTTTTGTGTGTGTTTATGATGTAATTATTATAGGAAATTCAATCAATTTGATTGATGAATAAGGTGTAGATGTCACAATTATTTGAGATGAAATATATTGGTGAGTTTCATTACTGTCTAGGTCTTCAAGTTTGGAGGGATGTTGGAAAATTTTGTTACTCAAGGTAAGTATGTCAGAGAAGTACTTAAAAGTTTTAATATGGATCAATGTGATAGTGCTTTTGTTCCAATGCAAAAAAAATGTGAAAATTTATTTCGATGATGGCTCAAAGCAGGTAGATGGCACATTGTGTAGACAACTGGTGGGAAGCTTGAATTATCTTACTACAACCATACCTGATTTAACATACTTTGTTAGTGTGTTAAGTTAGTTTATGGCGAGACCTATAGAAAGCCATTGGAGAGCAGAAAAAGGAGTGCTCAGCTATCTTAAAGGAACAATTGATTTTGTTCTTAAATATACTAATTCATTTGATGTTGAGTTGAGAGGTTACTCTGATTCAGTATTGGATCTGAGGTCATCTCATGGAGCAACAAGAAGTAGCCTATTGTATCTTTGTCATCTACAAAGGCAGAGTATAAAGCTTTGTGTTCAACAACTTGTGAATTTGTTTGGTTGAGGCAAGTTCTTCAAGAGTTGGAGAAAAAAAAAGAAGGCTACAGTGATCAAGTGTGATAACCAGAGCTCGATCAAGTTGGAAAATAATCCAATATTTCATGCAAGTACAAAGCATGTTGATGCTCAATTTCATTTTATTAGAGATAAGATATTGTCCAAAGAAATCTTATTTAAATATTGTAATACTTGTGAAAATTATACTGAAAGTTTCACAAAGCCCCTTGAGAAGATTAAATTTTAATCATTTAGGGAGATAATAGGTGTGGAGGTTAATCCTTTCTACATTAAGGGGGTAAATTAGAAATAATGGAGAATGGTTGTTCTGATTTTTTTTCTAAGTTTAGTTTTAGATCCTATTCTCTAAGAGATTATTGTGATCTCCCAAACATAATGTAACCATTATATTTGTGTATGTATGATTTATATAATTAATGAATACAATGTTGTGGTAGCCTTAGGTGCTCCTCACCTCATATTTGTGGGTTTCATACTCAATTCAATTTTTCTTCCTATTGTTTTAGTCATATCGTATTGCAAACCTCTTAGAGAACCTAAGAACAATTTTAAAGTAGTGTAATGTTGTGGGTCGAGAGCTAGTTTTGAGTGAACAAACAATTTTATTATTATGTAACCCTTAATATGTAATAGATCTAGAGAAACCAACATGGCGGATTAGGTTAGCATCTTTGAGCACTTTGTGGCATACCAATATTCAAATACCAAAATACCAATAAAAACGAAAGGACTTCTCTCACATCCTAACATCTTCTTTCATCTCATGAAAACAATGACCAAATCACTTAGAGAGCAGGCCTGCATCTACATATCGTTTTGCAGATATGATATGCACCCTTAGGGTTTCCATGTAGCTTATACTCGTCACCAAAATTGATTTCCATGTTCAAATCAAATTGTAAAATGAAAATCACAAACTTATGATACATTGATTTTTCATGAAACAAAAGAAATGGTGACATATAACCTGGGGCAAACCTGATGTTGAGAAATATAATTTTTTAAAAATATTTCTTGTGAGAGATATATGTTCTCCTAGCCCCCAAAAAAAAAATTCACTGAAAACTTCCTTTCTCTCCAAATATCAAGATTATTGCAGGACTAGATATTTGAAAGATGAAATCTTTAATATGACTGCAAAAGATAATGAAACTCTAGAAGAGTATGTTGAACAGTTTCAATACAATTTACAAAGTTCTCCTTATGTTGTAGTATCTATAGATGTTTTAAAAGTAAATATGATAAAAGGGATGAATAATGAATGGATAGATAAATCAATTTTAATGGGAAAATGAGATATTTATCAGGAAAATCATGATGACATTATTCAACTGTGTATCAGGTGCTCCCGAGGCAGTACGTGCATCAGGCCAACTGGACAAGATACTATTGCAAGAAATAATAAAGCTTCTGGTGGTATCATAACTCGAATGGAAATCGGAAATCTCTTAGAGGATTTCAAAACTGATATCCTGGGCACCCTCACAACATAGTTTAGCCATCTTCTGCCCACGATGTCGAAAGAAGCATAGTCAGAGGGAGTGTTCGTTGGACATGATCCAGATGTTCGCTATCTGCACTAAGGATCATGCCACTGAGAAGTTCCCATCACTTCTAGGATTAAAGGTAGTTTTTAAAGAGGCATAAGAAGAGCCATAACCAATATATTTAATGAACCAATGTCGACAGTGGCAAGCCCGACCCATAGGTATGTCACAAGACCCATCTCTGTTCTTTTCTTCCCCACCATCTAATCAACAACATAATTATGGAACAGTGTGGAAAGCCCAATCACCTTCCTCTACTTAGAAGTCCCAACCATTTCTTATGTCATCTTGGCCAAAGTATCCCTTTCCAGATACTGGTTGGCCAAAATATCCCTTTTCTACTCCTTTTTGGAAAAACAATCCGTACCCTTCTCAGTGGCCTGCCTCCACTTCACAAAATCCAAACTGGTCTTCAAATTGGCAACGACCTTTGGGGATAACCAATTCAACTATGGGGACGGGTCCTCAACCTCAACCTATATTACCAACTCCATATCCATTGCGGAAAAATCCTCAACCTATTATGCATCCACAACTACCAACTCAACCAAACCCAAATCCTAATAACAAAATAGTTAAGCTGATACATATTGTTGAAAGTTTAGATCCTGAGATAAAACAAATTGAATGCAACAAACTTAGGCTGATATTAAGATGCATTATTACCCCTGAGGAAAATAAAAACCAGCAACAAGATAAGACAGAAACACCAGCAGTAACTAAATCTTCGACTGTGATTAATATATAAATAAAACAGGGAGAAGACACAGTCGAGCATCATGATCTTGAAAAAATTCTAATCACTTCTCCTTCGTTCCCTGACATATTAGTAATAACCAAACCCATTGTTTATCCAAACTTTGATCTCTTAGGGGAACTCAAAAATTTATATATTAAAATTCCTCTCCTCTAGGCTATCCAAGATATTCCTATTTATTCTAAAATGATTAAAGAGCTATGTGTGAAAAATCCTGCAAGGAAACCAAAAGCTTCACCAACTGTCCATGTTATATGGACTTTATCTGATCTTCTTTTCGGAAGGGAAACATCAGTAAAATATGAATATCTAGGGAATCCCATAGTTACAATTCAAATATTTGGTCACTTTTTTCCAAACAAAGTAGTCGACTTAGGTGAAACCATTAACATTTTAACGCCTAAAACCTTTGAGGCACTTGGTATCAAAACTCTATAACCGACTATTAACTTGATAAAACTTGTTGATCGTTCAGTCGTTAAACCCGAGGGAAATTTACACGACATTATTGTTTATGTTCTCATGGGAATACCCAATGGATTTTCTAGTTATCAACTCGAGAATTTGATTATATGGACACCCTTTAATTCGTCGACCTTGTTAGCAACAGTCGATGCTTATATGGGATGTCGTACGGTTAGCATGACCATTAAAAAAGGAAAATTTGTAAAAAATATTTTTTTATATCCCCCTTCTAAGCCAAGTCTTCCCATTTTGAAAATTCATAAACACCCACCCACATACCTGGAATAAAATATTCCTTGCCCTCTTACAGTAGCAGAAGTGCTTGAGTTCAAGAATCAGACTGAAGATGATGTAATTAATAATTTTATTAATCAGTCAGCTACTCCAAATAATGTGAAATGTCAAATTTTGAACGATATTCTTGATAATGAAGCCCGGGAAGACCCTTCGAAAGATACTGACGATCAGCGTATAAAAATAATGGTTGTTCATAACAACATGCTTGTGGAAATTGAACCAGGTAAGATTTTGAACATTAATGACAATATGGACAGTAACCAACAACAAAAGATTATTTAGGTTCTACAAAAATATAAAGGGGCTTCTGCCTGGGACTATCTAGAAATGAAGGGCATAGACCCTCAATTATGTACACACCACATCTACACCGAAAAGGACGCCCATCCTATCCAACAACCTCAACGGAGATTAAATCCTCATATCAAGGATATCGTAAAGGAAGTATTTCATAAGTTGATGGACGTGAGTTTTATTTATCCTATTTCAGATAGTAAGTGGGTCTCTCCATTGGTAGTTGTTCCCAAAAAGAATAGGAAGTGGCAGATCTGTGTGGACTAGAGGGAATTGAACAAGGCCACATAGAAACACCACTTCCCTCTTCCATTTATTGATCAAGTTCTTGATACCTTGGCAGGAAAATGATTCTTTTCCTTTCTTGATGGCTTCAATGGCTACAACCATATCCAAATTTCCCCTAACAACCAAGACAAAACTACCCTTACCTACCCATGGGGTACATTTGCCTATAGAGTTACCTTTTGGTTTATGCAACTCCCTAGCTACATTTTAGAGGTCCATACTCAATATTTTCTTTGATTTGATAAATGAGTGAATTGAAGTTTACATGGATGAATTCACCCCGTATGGGAAAGTTTTTGACCAAGCACTACAGAATTTAGAGAAATTTCTGGAATGATACATCGCTACCAGGCTGTGTTTAAGTAATGAGATATGTCACATGATGATGATAGAAGGTGTAATCCTAGGACACTACATCTCTGTGGCTGGAATACAGGTAGACCCAACAAAAATAGAGGTAATTCTCCTACTACCTACACCCTGCACCAAAACTAAGGTATGTAGCTTCCTTGGATATGCAGGATACTGCATATTTATAGAGAATTTTTTACGAATTCTTGTGCCTTTGTATGCTTTAACATGAAATTTTGAATTTAAATGGTATGATAAATGTGATATTGCTTTTACAGATTTGAAGAAGTTATTCTCGCCTGCACCAATATTGCATGGACCCAATTGGGAGTTTCCTTTTCATATCTCTTTAGATGCGTTAGACATAGCAATAGGCGTTGTCCTTGGGCAAGAGGAGGACAAAAATCCCTGTGTTATTTATTATATGAGAAAAAATCTCACTTCTACTGAACTGAATTATACAATAACATAAAAATAATTTTTATCTGTCATTTATGCCATTCTATAATTTAGACATTATATAATAGGCTACACAATTTATCTGTACACTAATCATTCCACCATTAGATACTTAGCTAATAAACCGATTACTAATGGTTGGGTGATCCATTGGTTGTTACTTTTGTAGGAGTTTGATATTACCATAAAATACCATCGAGGGATGGAAAACCATGTTGCATATTTTATGTCCCGAGTTCCGAAAATGATTGATCTACTAGCCATAGATGATCAGTTTCCAGATGAAAATTTGTTTATCGTAGCAGTAAAGGCACCATGGTATGCAGAAGTAGCAAAATATCTAGCAATAGGAAAACTACCAAAGAATCTTACAGCTAAAGAGAGGAAGCTAATTATCCAACGCAACACCTGATTTTCTTGGATTGGTGGATAGCTTTTTCATACAGGGTCTGATATGAAAATACGTATGTGCATCCATGAAGATGAGATTTATGGCATCTTGAAGGCTTACCATGACGAGCCTTGTGGCGGACACTTCACAGATCGTAGGACTGGACATAAAATACTACAGATTGGATATTACTAGCCCACTATCTTTAAAGACGCCAAGAAGTATGTCTAGGCTTGTGATAGGTGCCAGAGGATGGGCTGCCCTGGTCAATACGATGAAATGTCGTTGCAGCCACAATTGGTAATGGAACCTTTCGAACGATGGGCGTTGGATTTTTTTGGCTAACTCAATCCACTATCAAACAAAAAGGCCTACAATATACTGGTTGCTACAGACTATGTAACAAAGTGGGTAGAAATAGTAGCCTTGCCAAGAGCTATGGAAGAAACTGTAATTAATTTCCTTTTTGAGTTATTTTTGCAGTATGGTTTACCCAGGGAAGTGATAGCAGATGGGGTGCCACAGTTTATAAGACATAATATTACAACCACTCTATGAAACCATCATATCACACATAGAGTCACTTCTCCATATCACCCGCAAGATAACGTGTAGGTTGAGAGCACTAACAAGGTCATTGAGGCGATTTTGACCAAAACATTTTCAACACATCAGCGGGATTGGGCTGGTAAACTTCTAGAGGCCTTGTGGGCCTATCGTACAACTTGGCGAAGTACTACTGGTTATTCTCCGTACCAACTCGTATTTGGCAAAGAACCTATTTTTCCTATCGAATTTGAAATAATTACTCTTAGAACAGCCCAAGAAGTGGGACTGGACCTGACAGAAGACTAAACTAAACGACTTCAACAAATAAATGAATTAGATGCAGCATGGTTACTTGCTTACAATGCACAAAAATTATTCAGCAGCAATAGGCTAACTTGCATGACAGTCTTATAAAAAATAAGGCGTTCCAGGAAGGAGACTAGGCACTCCTCTATGATTCCAGGTTTCAAGACTTTCCGAGTAAATTACAGACAAGATGGCTTGGCCTGTATGAAATTCAAAAAGTGCACAACAATGGCACTATAAATCTGACTACCATCGATGGGTCTGGCTTTTCTTTCTAGGTGAATGGATACTGGGTACGTCGTTACCGAAATTAGCTCACTAAACATTCTTTTTTCCAGCAGGTACGCAATGATCCCACTATGAAAATTTTAGCTGCCGAGAGTGATGACCCGACAAATTTACTTTCATGAAAATCATTTCTTTCTAGGTGTAAATAATGTGTATATTTTCTTTATATAGCTAGTATATAATTTTTGTTTATGTGTCTTTTTAGAATAAACATTTTTGTATAAATGTGTGGTTTTTTTTTTCTTTGAAATAGTTGCTTACAATCAAAACAATCACCATTCATTTATCGTTGTTTCATGTCGTTTTTTAGCAGTTTTTGTTTAGTTCTTGGGAAAACTATTGTTCCCTTCCAATTGAATAATTGTCATTTTTTTCCTTTATTTTTTCTTGAGTATTTCACTGGTTTTTTTCCTTTTCTAAAAAATGAAAAAATTTTGTTCAATAGAATGAGCATCCACTATTCAGTAAAATGAACAACTGATGTTCCATTAAACGAACAAATATTTTTCAGTAAAAATGAATAGTTGTTTTTCAATAGAGTGAACAACTTTTGTTCAGTAAAATAAACAATTTTTTTTTAGTTAAACGAACAACTATTGTTCAGTAAAATGAACATCTGCAGTTTCTTTTTTCTGATTTGTGTTCGATACGTATTATTCTTTTTTGATGATTTTCACATACCATTGCTATTAAATAGAGTGAAAAATTGATGTTCAGTAAAATGAACAATTGTTGTTTAGTTAAACGAACAACTGTTGTTCCAACATCTGCACAGATGCCATTCAATTCTACATCGAACAACCGTATTTTTTTCACATGCTTTTCTATGTAAATCATCTTTTTGGTTGGAAATTTATGCTAAATTTGAAGAAAAAGAAGTTATATTAACAAAATTATGGCATTTAAACCTTTGATGATTATCTTTATTCTGAAATTGAGATGTTCCATCCATTTAATGACTTGCTGGATATCTTCTCTTTGGATATATCATAAAATGATTCACTATCTCAATACCATGTTGGTTTATCTTTCACACTTTCAATTGACAATTTCCTTTGGTACGATGATATAAGAATACAAGCATAACTTTCATTGGCATTCCTTTACTTCTCACACCTTCCCTAACTCTAAAGGAGTTAATGAGCCTCCCTCCACTTATAATATAAATTTGAAAAATATAATATAAGTTTTCTCAAAGGGAATAGGGGGTCTCATCACGAGGCAACCTACCATGATCATAAGGAACTTAACAAGTGACATTCCCATAATTGCCACCACACCAGGGTAATGGCCTTCTAGACATTTCAATTTCCAGAAGGACAGGAGGTCTCATCATGGGCCGGACTAATAATTTTGTTATACCCTAGTGAATGGCACTGTGATTATGTGGTTACCATGCCAGTACAATGATCCCTTTGTAGAAATGAAAAATCCTAAATGGAGGATCCTAGCTCATTTTTGGGGTTAAAAAGCAACCTTGTCGAGGCTATAGACACTTGCCAACAATAGTGGCCCTGCTTATGGTATTGAAGTTTTTTTTTACATTGTCCATTATTCTATATCCTACTATTTCCTATTGACTCATTTCCAAGGATTCATTTACCATTTGACTAAATTTTATATTTGTATTCACCGATATGCATGGTAAACTATATTTTTATGTGATTTATATTAATATTGTTTGATAAATTGATGCCATCAGTCATTATCATTAATTTCCTTGTCAGTTTCATCCTACCTTTTCACCAAAGGAAAATTATTTCTTGTAATGATTATTTCTTTGCTTTATTCCTTTTTCGCTCATTTTCTAAACCAGTTATATAATTTATAGTTAGCACTACTCTAACCTTTCCCTGTCGTATTTCTGTCGTTCTGACTATTTTCCTGCCACATTTATGAAGCCACCTCGTCCTTTTATCTTTTTCTATGCTCTGCGGACGTGGACGCCCTTTTCTAACTGGAGGGGGGAAGGTATACATTATGGAACAACATGCGAAATAATTACCGAAATCTGCCAAAATTTGTTGATGCGACAAATAGTATTATTTCCTTTATATCAAAATAAAATTTCCCAATTCAAAATATTTGTATGTGGTATTTGTTGTTGTTCCAAACTGTCTAAACTGTGAGAAAGTGCATGCAAAGGTGCAAATTAGGATACAGTAGCACAAAAAAAATGGGAGAAAATTATGTCTGTAGTGAACCCATAATATTGCGATTAACAAAGAAGGCTTGCAAAATTCTTGAGCACGCTGGTTGGCTTCAATACCTCGTTAAATTACAGGGATTCCATAGTGAAATAGCACTAGAATTTCTGCAAAATTTGCATAATGGATGCACAACTTTAAAATGTATAAGTATAAAAGTTTCTGAATCAGTCATAGCTGAAGTCTCTGGACTTCCAGTAGAATGCATAAAATGGACCGACAAACATGTTCTATTGCATGAAATGGTCGCAGTATGTAACGACCCAAAGGAAGAACTGATACACAAAGGCAAGGGAATTCATCCCACCTCTTTAATGGAGCCATGGAGAGAACTAGTGACCACCATTCAGAGATACATAACTTGTGATGGTCGTCAAGATGTAGTAAAGCCTCAACAACTTAAACTATTAGAAATACTTAGACAGAAAATCCTAGTTAACCTGTCGTTCTTTTTAAATTCATTATTGCATGATGTTTCTAGTCGAGTTATAAAATAAAAAAATCCACATTCCACCATCAACCATAATGGCTTGATTAAGCTCATTATTATTCATGAACTAGCCCAACATTGATTGACCTGAGATAGTTTTGTAAATCATACTTTACCCCTATCAGAAGAAAAATCAGATGCATAGGCAGGGGTAGATGATAGGAATATCAATAACTCAGAATGACAGACTGTAGAGGCAGAAATACAAAAGAGGGCAGGAAAAAGGAGGACTTCTTCCTTAGCCTATTTCCCAGAAGAACATAGATGTTCTATAAGGCTAAGCTCACGAAAATATACCACAAATCCAATAGATGAAGCAGTGTTGTCTCATACACCCCCTGCAAACCCTCAAAACACCTTTTCATTAGACGACAAGGAGGAGGTGGCCCGAATATTAGAAAATTTTGGAACACTCTTTGAGGAAGGAGGCCAATTTGAACACCCTCAAGGTCAAGATCATACCCTTAACCAATCTACCTCTGCAAGTATTTTTGACCACACAAAAAGTTTTCCATCTACTGAAGAAATGGAACATTTGCAGGAACAAAGGGGAACTAATTCCCTCTATAGAAGAATATCCTTAGGGAGAAACTCATGGAGAAAGATATTTGAATCAAAAAATCAATCAGGAGATATTGTTCCATTAGAACATGACCCTAACATTCGCACAACCTCTATTTTACCTAAAATAGACACAATTGTCCCTTCTCCAATAAAAAAACCCCATAAATAAGAAGAAGACGACAAATGGTGCCAGTCTGAAAACGTTGAGTAAAAAGAACAGGAAGTTGAAGAAAATGATTAAACGATTAAAGAAATGGTTGAAGGAATCATATAAGTCCAGAAAGCATAAAGTGGAATTAGAAACCATTGGAACCAAAACAGAGAAATGCCCCACTAGGGATATTGAAACTCAAACCGAAAATATTTGTGTTTGTTCAAAACAATCTCAAACAGACTTTTTTGTGAATTTTATGAATGTTTCCATTTAAACAGATTTTGTAGAAAATGCTCAGATAAATTTTTTTATTCCTAAGGAGGTAACTGATATTGTAGAGAATTCTATTCAAACTTATCTGGTGACAACTTATGAAAATTTAGCTCAGATAGAAGAAACACCTGATTATGTTCCTCTAGTAAGGGAAGCTATTATCCTAAAATTGCAAAATGAATTAACAAGGACACAACATGTGTTGGCTCAACACAAAAAAGAAGTGGTACCTTTACAAATGCACTAGGATTTATTGAAGAAACTTGATACACTTACTGCAAGAGAGGATGAGACTTTTTCTAGTCTCATAAATGAGTAAGGGAAAGTGAAGAAAGTGCAGAACTAGCTTCAAAAAACCAAGGAGAAAACTGAAACCATTTTTTCTATTTATTCTGATGTTTTTTCTTGTCGATCACCAACCACCAATTATGCATTATTTTTACTGGAGAGATACTTATTACTGAAGATTAAATCTGTTAGGTTTGGTAAGCCAACTAAATTCAAGACTACTTCATAATTTATTCAATGCCGCAAGGAATAGGATGAGAAGGTAAAGCGCCTTCTCTGTGAGTTATACTTGCATAATTTTTTCTTGGAAGATGAAAGGGATGATAATCCTAGCCCCTTCATTGGGGATGTTCAATTTCAAGCCTTCCTTTCTTTTGCTTCTAAAAATCTTGAATGCGCCAAGGCTTATAGTAATTTCCAAAAAAGGGAGCATGGTATAGATTTATGGGTTAGAGGATAACCTACTAAACCTTTACACCTTTTCATTCGACACAAAAGGTTCATGGAACAACAAGGAGTTATGGCCACATTGGAACCTCTCCATAAATATGTTTTATAAGTTCAAAGAGAATATTTCCAGGATATTAAGGAAGAGGCCGTGTTGGTAGTGAAACATAGGTGGAAAGCTTTTACTGACAATGTTAAAATCTGAGAGCCGTTCGGTTACAAAAATTTCAAGGTTGGTGTTGCTCCTCTAAATTTGTACAAAAATATCATCCTATGAATGGGTCTTACCTGGCTAGGATTTCATTGCAAGTGTCCCATTATCTGGTACCCCCCTGAAGGATATTATTTTGATTATGATTTACCAGAATGTCATGAGAGCTGTGCTTTTGCAATGTTTAAATAGAAGGATGGTTTTAGGCTATATCAAGAAGAATTTTATCCTGCCTACTTTCTGACACAATTACACCTCAACTATCTTATTGCACGAGGACATGAAAAAAGTTAAGAAGGGGAGTATGTTGAGCCACAGAAAAAGGTATGTTTTTATCCTCATATTAGCTTGATTAATAATTTACTTTTATGTATTTATCTTAGTTTTTGGGAAGAATCTAGAAGAAAATATTGTGAAAGTTGAATAAAGTCAATTGTCAACAAATTGTATGATTTTAGCATAAAAACTAACTTTTTCTTGCCTTTACGTGCAGAAATCAGAATTGGAAAATTGTTGTTCAATCGATGGAACAACAACAACCAAAGAAATAAATAAGACCACTTCTTGATCATGCGGGCTAGCGAAATAAAAGGAGAATCGAGCTAATTCTATAATGGAAATCCAATTATTAGTTGTGAAATTCTCAGGATCTCTTGATCTTGAGGATTTTCTCTCATCTATTAGCTTCCCATTAGGTTATATAAGGTCGATAGGTGAAAAATAAATTGCTGTTAATTTCTGAGCTTTAACTTCTGTTTGGACATTATTATTTGTATTGAAGATAGAGTATTTTCACTACAGCGATGTTGTATCTTTATTACTATGATTAATGATAAAAATAGTTCTTTCCTCGTGGTCATGTTCTGAGTAGTTTCGGCAGTAACTTATGGAGGCTTTGGGCCTGGTCACTAGGAGATTTGCAAGCTTCTTTTGTGCCATAATTATTTCCTTCATTTATGCATTACTATATCTTGTAGAATTGAGTTATTTCAATTGTTGTGTGATGTTATAATTAATTTTCATAATTTACCTTTACCTTTTGGGATAAATTTCAGATGCTGTTACTTTTACAATTGCATATTGTTCTTTAATGAATTGTATAGATTAGTCCAAGCATTACATTTAATTGTTGTTATTTTCGAGTGATGCCATCATAGATATCGACTAATTAATTACCATAATTCTTAATTAAAGGCTTGAATAATTGATTGTTGTTCTTTTACTTTTATTTCTCTTTTCATTAGATAAATTGTTGTTAATATCATATTGTAGTTCTTTAAGTGTGTTCCCTCAATTCATGCGTTTGGATTCAGTTTCTTTATAAACCAGTTGAGATTAGATCAAGATTTATGGTTTGGAAATGCTTTAAAATTTTATTTTGAATTATTCTAGATTGAAATTTGATAATTAGAGATTGGTTATTGCAATGATTTAGAATCATTTTATTCCAAAATAGCCTTTCATATCACTTGCATAGATAGTGCCAACACTTTTGAAATAAACAAGCGTATCTTTGGTTGATAATTAATGTAGGTATTAAGATTGATTTTCATAGTCATCTTAGTGCACCAACAAGAGGCTCTAGTAGCATCTGTTCAGGAGTAGCAATAACATATCTGGAAAATTTCAACACAGAGCTACAACCATACAACATACCATTAGTGAGGGATTTCAGCATTGATTCAAAGGAATTCTCTAGCTTTCCTTGACGAAGTCTAGGTGCCTTCATTCCAGCACCTTAAATGTACTCATTTCCAACAAATTAATAAAATGGCTCAGCTCAATTTCATGGCTCAATTTCTGTTCTAATGGCGTGATTTTTATTTATTTTTGTTTAATCTCTTTTGATGCCTCTTATTACTGTAATTTTTTGGAAATACTGAGGGGGGGGGGGTGAATTAGTATTTCTTATCAATTAGAACTTTAAATATTTTTAGAGCACTATTTAATCTTCAATTATTTTTGATGTTTATCCAGTAACAATTTAGTAAAAAATGGAACACAATAGGAATACAGATTTTAGGTAGAAAACCCCCTTCGGGTAAAAAACCACCAAACGCTTTTCTAATAAATTCTTTAATATTTAGCCCCAACTGAAATGAAAGGTACAAATTCCTAGAATTATAGAAAAGAATTATTCTCCAGCTCCAACTGGAAGGACACCCCAACACCCTGGTTTATTCAATAGTCAATTTAATGGATTACCCGACATCCTAGACCGACCTACAACCCTGAAGTGTTCACGGGCTCCAACTTGTCAGTGACTTCATGCACCAACATAGCACCTCCCTTCCATCCTATAATTATTAGAAATAAGGCAAGAGTGTGGAATCTCGTACCAAGGACAATGATCCACAATACAATATGATTCACAATTATTTTATTGACTAGACCAATCACCCAATCACACTATGACCTAAACCCAGCCATAAAATTATCCAACAATGACACTTATACCTCCCAAAAATGCCTCTCAAACTCTACACAGATTGACTCTTTTACAATAATGAGTCTTTTACAATTTTACAATGATGATTTTTACAACATTGACTTTTGACACGACCTGATACTTGACTTGACATTGCTTCTTTGAACACTAGCAGTTGCTGAGGTATTTTTGTGCTTGCTTCAAGTAATGGTACTTTGACATTGCATTGTGCTTCAAGTATGTGTTTGAGTTGTCCTATTGTGTCCTCATTCCTACACATGCATTAATGAACAATATACAAACAAAATAATTACACTTTCCTTCAAACCATATGTCAGAGAAATATTCAAAATTCAAATGTAAATACGTTCAACATTTATGAACAAAACCCAATCAAACATACATACAAAATACTTACACTGTCCTGCAAAAACACATGTCAAAGATGATATTAAAAGTAAAATTAAAACACTAATCATATATAATTTGTTGTAGCAGATTTACCCTTGACTGTTGATGTGTTTTCCTTATTGCAATGATCTTTGAACGCATATTTTTTCTTGCCTTCTGGAAGCTCAATATTGAACATGCTATATATTTTTAATTTAAGATCTTTGAGGTCTAAAATTGTGACCTACAGTAGCCATATGAGTCCTCTTTCCAACCCCACAGGTCTGATCTATATTGGATTATTCAAGAAATATTTATTCCCAATCTCCTATGATGACTTGATTATATACTGGTTCAGTACAACAAAATTGTACGAAGTTCCACGTGTCACTGTTTCAACATTTGGTCCTGAAAACGATACCCATCACACTACAACTCATCCTCTTTCTATCACTTTTTATGAAATTTGGATCCAATTCTCAGAGATAATGTTTTGACGATTTTCCCAAGGTCACCTATTTGACATGAAAATCAGGAGCCTGTAAAAATCCTAACTTCCTCAGATCATATTTCCAAAATTATAGCGAACCAATATCTGAAATTTAGGCATGTGCTTCATGAAAATTTGGCTTTAATGGGTTTTTTTTTCAGCCTCTGAAGATTCGAAGAAACAAAATTATAGCGAAAATTGCATGATGACCTGTTTTAAGTAGCGAAATCCTTACATGAGGAGGATATGAGGGTCACAATTTATATAAATTCTTAGGTTGAGAGGGTCTTCAACAAGTGAACGTTGGAGGGATTTTAGGAGCTTAAAAATTTATTAATTTTTGACTATTTAGTGACAAAAACCAATGATTAGGGTCATGCCACAACCCCATGGGGTTTTAGCCCACTAACTAGGGTTACTAACTTCAAACACGAATATCTCTCAAACCGTGAATAATTATGCGGCGTGCCATATATCAACGGAAAATTATCAAAAAGTATAAATCATCCAAAATATCCTTGAATTGGAATAGAGTAAGTTTTCAAGTCAAAATTCCCATGCAAGATCGAGGTAGCCCCTAGTGCTGCTTGGGTTGAAATCAATGAAAACCACTGATCAACATAATTTACCATTAGGAATATTACAATTGGTCTTGAATTATTACAAATTTATGGCCAAATTCCTTTTGTTGTTTCCCAAGAAGATAATTCAACTCTCTATCCTCCCTTTTGAACTTTGTCAGTTCAGGATTGATATGCAATTGTTCAATTGTTTTCTGCATTTCCTGAATTTGATCATTTTTAACTTGTAAATATTTATCATATTGCACCTTTAGGGATTCAAACTTATTTTTTAACTCTGTCAATTGTGGCTTCCATTCATTGATCCTCTACTTCTCAACCTCAAGATTATGCTCAAGCATGACAATTTTCTCTTCTTTCTCCTTTAGAAGTTCTTGAGAATAGCCAATAATGAAGGACTTTCAAAATAAAGGGAACGTTTGGGGGCTGGGCCCATCACAACTCCACCATTTCGTAATTTTTATGAAATACAACTTCGATAATATTTGTTCTGAAAATGGGAAAGAACTTAGGTTTTATAAAAATTTGTTTTAGAAGCACTCATAACAAATTTCCCTATTTTCCTTTATTAAATAAAACAAACTATTTTATCTCAAAAACCAAGTATACTAAAAGGGTCCCCATTTCTTATTAGGAGCTAAGTAAAATAAATGAGGGGTTGTTGTTTTTGTTACAACAATTAGCGATACACTGAGCGAAATAGTTATCTCTGTTAAAGAAATGAAATTTAAATGAATAAAGGAATAAAATTTGAAAAGACTAGAATGTCAAAATTCAGATTTATGATACAATTTTTTCTAAATAAAATAAAAGTCATCACTTGCAAACTTCATAACCTATTATTGATGAACGACTATTTATCTTTTATAGTCGTTTTATAATATTAGTTTTAATGATGAAATAAACAACTGTTGAAAGCTTTGCGTTAAGATAGAATTATTTGTCACTGGTAGTGCCACTGCTGCCAACAAGCGTCCATAGCCCCGACAAGGTTACAATTTAACCAAGAAATACCAGTATCCCATCCACTAGAAAAAAATTTAGTGGCTTTTAGTTCAGATTTATTTAAATTTTATTTTTCCTTGAAAGCCATTGTCTGAGCTTGGTGACCAAATATTGACAATGTCATTCACAAGTATTAATGATATCGAACAAGCTGGCCCATAATGCGATCTATTGTCTTACAAAATTTTTCCATAATCCATTATCATAGCTTGGTGACTAGATTTGATAATTTTAATATCATTAGTTCCCCATGATCATGGTAAGTTGGCTCTTAATGAGACCCCTTATCTTTCAAGTTTAATATTTTTGAATTACACTATACAAATATTAGATTTAGTGGATGGGGAGGTAAATCTTGCCCTTAAGGGTTGTGGATGAGAGTGAGAGTCATAAAATGCTAAAACCGTTTTCATATTTTTTATCTATTTCAATAACTATTCTAGAATATGACTAGTCATAAGACAAAATTTTCTTACTAGTAATTAAAACTATAAATAGCTCAAAAAACAATGGAAATAAAATTAGAGATTAATAGTCACTTCTTGGGAATTTTCCTTTTTATTTATGAATTTCATGAAACTGATAAAAAAATATATAACAACACAAGTACATAGCTAAGATAGTATCATACAAAAAACTATCCTAAAGACACATGAGCAATTACATATGATTCTTTACATATTTACAACAAAGCATGAGTGCGCAAGAAAAATATTTTTTCAATATTAACCAATTTACACAAAGGGATTCTTTCCTTCTTTATAAATATTGAAGAATAAAAGTAGATGGGCCAAGTTTTTCAACTATATGAAATGGTCCAACCCAAAGTATATGGAGCTTTGTATGTTTACCTTTATCCTCATGGGATTTATCCCATTTCAGAACCAAATATCCAACTTCAAAAATATTTTTCCCAACTAAACTTGCATCAAACCATGATTTAATAGTGTTTTGGTGTTTGGCATGCATATGTTTTTCCTTATATTTCCCTTCTTCTAATTTCAGTACCTGAGACAATATTGATTGGAGAGAAGAGTGGGGTTTTTCTTCAATTTATTTCACCATGGCTAATGAAGGTAAAGCTACATTAGGAGGAAACACCACTTCTTTTCCATAAAATAGATAATAAGGTGAGTAATTAAAGCTTTATGCAAGATACTAAATCTATGAGTAATAGTGTGAGATCCACCTGATCTCACACTATTTAAATTTATGCAAGATACTGAATCTATTCCACTTGTTAATCTTTTGCGGAAAATTTAATTGCACACACATGTGAAGCATAAACAAAAATAATCAATCGCACATAACACAGTTTTTATACGGGAAAGCCTAAAGCTGAAAACCCCAACTATATATTATGTAACATGGAGATCATATGACAATATCATACAAACATACAAATTTTATCACAAGCTCTCAGTACAGTACAATCATCATACACTAATCAGGACCAATCTTGCAAATCCATGCACTGATCTTTGCCTTCTGCTAGCCTGCCTCCACTACACAATCCAAGCTGATTACAAAGACCAATTCAATGTAATCCCACTATCATTGACTACGTGATTATCATTGGCAACTCCAATGTATATGTAGATGCAATCCATGCATCGCTATGGTCACAACAGATAGTTTATCTTGCCCTTTCACCTATCTCTCCACTAGGTCTCCACTGAAACTGCCATGCACTGTAGTTAACTGCTGTATTGTTCAGTTGATTAATGAGTTATTATTTGTGAATTAATTTACTAATTAATTCACTCCACTCTCACTAGTGTATCAATAAGTTAGACTAGATACAACTAGCTCAACTGAGTCTAACTGAGTTAAACTGAATACAACTCCATAACTACTTCTTCCAACTGTGTCATAACTTTGCCACTTGAGTTCTAACTGAGTCCTCCATGCATTAGCTCCAGTAAACACTTAGGAATTGCGTAATTCCTTCTGTCAGTTGATGTGCCACATCTGTGCACTGAACTGAAGTGCTCCAAAAGAATAAGTTGTTATTTAGAGTCTGATTATTAATAAGAGCTAATAATAATCGACATGCATCTATTTTTAGATCAACACTCTATAAATAGACTTCGCCCAATATTATAAAAATAAAATTTCATCTATTTTTCACATTTGACCAACCATCTACAAATAGCCTCCTGCTACATATAGAGTATGCTCACCATGTCTAAAAATAGACATACACTTAAAAATAGCCTGTGTGGGCCCCACCTAGTTTAGGTGATTATTTTCCAACTAGGATCAAGGATGATGTTTTAGGATGCCTCCTTCACTGTTTCTTGTTGCAAAATTCAAGAATAATATATTTTTGTTTCTTAAGATAATGTGGACAAATCTCTCCTATGATATCTAACCCCCAATGTTCAAAGGGTTGTTCAATATTGACTAGTTGTAAAGGAAAGGTTGCTTTCTTCCCTCTTCCTGAAGTGGTCTGGAATATTTTGCATTTTCTCACATAAGAATGTGTATATTTGAACAAGGTGGGTGAATAATATCCAATTTGGATAATTTTGTGGGCAATAGTATCTCCACTATAATTTCCACCAGTTGGTCCATCATGTAGTTCCTGCAACACCTTTTTAGCTTTAGCCTTTAATAAACATCTAAGAAAGATGAAATCATAATTTTTTTTGAAAAAAACATCATTAATAAATTACTATTGATTGGATTTCAATCTCAATGCTATTTTCTTTTTTAAATCTAGTTCAACTGATGCATAGCAATTTTTAAATAGAAAATCAAATCAGCATTTTGAGATTCAGTATCAACAAGACATACCTCTGAAACTTGAATGTTTTTTCCTGAATAAACTTCTGATGGATTGTTAGATGCACCAGTTACCAACCTTCAAAAAAATTGACCTCTAACAATCTTAGATGGTTTGATTTCTAGGTCATATTATTGTAAATTTGTGACTCGGTTAGCTCTCTTTTCTCCCATTTCCTTTTGGATAAGTAATTCCCTTACTGCTAGGAAAGGCATAATCACTTTTGTGTGCTATTTTAAGAGAACAGGTCTAAAATGTTTAATTGATTTAAAGATTAAAAAATCATGTTTTTATTCTTATGAATAATTTAATTCTCCTCCCTGTAATGTAGAACTATAAAAATCAATAGGAGCTTCAATTTGTTCTTGATTCTGTTGAGTTAACACTGCTGTGTAAGAATGATTGGAGGAAAACGTATGTAGGAAAAATTCTCTGGAATAATTAAGAGATGATAATGAAGGAGAATCAATAATGGTTTTATTAATTGATTCAAAATATTTTATCTCAACTTGTCCCCATATATAGATTTCTTTATTTCTAATCATGTTCTCTAGAGGCATGACACTTTGTGAAAAATCAAGAACAAAAAATTTAACAAAATTTATTTGACCAAGGGAAGATTGCATCGACTTCTTGTTATGAGCCAATGGAATTTATGATATGGATTTGACTCTTTCTAGGTCTATACTAATACCATATTTTGAAACAATAAAAACAATATGCTTTCCTTCACTTAGACAAAAGAATGATTTTTTAGGATTTAAAGATATTCCAAATTTCCTACATCTTTCAAAGATCTACTTTAAGTCATTAAGATGGTTACTTCTTTTCTTTGAATAGATTGTGATATCATCTAAATAAGAAAAAAATGATTTATTAATCAAACCTTTGAAAGCAATATCCTTACCTCTTTTGAATGTAGCCCCAACATTGATTAAACCAAAAGGATTTTTTTGATAATCGTAAGTTCCCCATTTCGTTCTGAATGTCGTCTTCAATCTATTTGCAGGGTAAACAAGGATCTAGTTATAACCTAAAAATAAATAAATAAATAAAATAAAATAAGAATAAAATAAATAAATAAATAAAATAAAATAAAAATGACATAAGCTAAATACCTGCAACAGACTGCAATATTTGTTCCATCGGAGGTAGACATAAGTTGTCATTTTCATATGCTCTATTCAAATTTCTAAAATCAATACAAATTATAGTATCGCCATTCTTATTTCTGATAGGGACACAATTTGACACCCCCTTGGAATGTATGACCGGAAAAATGATTTTATCTTCAAGAAATTTATTCAGTTCGGCCTTGATATGTGTTTCAAGGTTTAGGTGGATTTTTTGTAAAATTCTGTTGAAATGGCTTTATATCAGGAAGCATAGGAATGGTATATTGGATGTGTTGTCCTTTGAGATGATTGTGGTCAATAATCATGCCAAATCATCTATAATATTTTGTTTGTGTTTTGTAATTTTGGAGGACTAATGTATAAGATAAATTTTAAGAAAACAATTATTGATTAGATCTTGCAGGTAATATTAGTAAATACATGTAAGGGTTGCTTGTTTATCTCACATAGTGATTAATATTTTGTAAATTGATTAAGTGGAATTATGTAAGAATATATTATTATTAAATATTTAGATTGAATTCTTCATTAAATCATAAGCTTGAAAACCTTTAAACAATGTCTAAAATCTCAGCAAAATATATCTAACATTATCAAGATGCTGACAATTTATAAATGAAAGGGACTTACATCAACAAATTGTTAAGTAAATCATTCTTTATATTGATAATAGCTTCAGGAGGAATTATAAGGTTGCTAAAACACAGTCAACCTCACCTAGTTATCTATGATAACAATTAAATATATGAAGAAACAAAATGTATGAAAACTTGAAAAACTCACAGAGAAAATTGAGTTGTATGAGACAAATTCAGGATCCTTCTTGTATTATTGATGATATAAAATACTTTTACAATTTCTGCTTGAAAAAATTTTCTCATCCAAGGGTGCAACATTTATTAACTCGAAATGAGAGTTATTTATACTAATTCACAAAACATAGAATTATCTTAAATGATTTACAATATTAGGATAAAGAACAATAAAAGAAGGAGACAGATAGATGGAGTGTCTCTGTTTTCTTGGAAGTTGTTGATAACTTGGCCCCTTTTGATGGAAGTTGTTGCTAACTGGACCCTCAAAAATCTAATGTGTTGTGCTGACATGCTATAAAATTCATTCTTTTACTCGATTGTCTCACAAAACTTATCCCATTGATCTTGAATCGGGATTTCTACATTCATCATTTTCCTGAAAATTTCATCTACTTCAGTATATCTGTGAAAAGTTGGTCTTTGAATGAAGAAGTGTTTTATTTCATGTTGAATGATCAAATCAAACTGCAGAGCTTCACAGAAAGATTTCCCTGTAATCTGACCTTTGATACCTGCAAATTTTGACTTGTCTATTACAATTTTATATAACTTTGTGCAATAATATTCTAACTTAATCAATTTATCATCTAATCCTATGAATACTGGAAGTCATTTATGATTTAAAACATTAAATTTATTATGAAACTTTTGAACAACAATATGCAAATATTCACATTTAGTCTGCAATTGATTGATTAAGTTCCTTTTCTGCAAAAATTTCTTTATCTCCAAAATGGTTGCAGTTCTATCCAAAATGTTGATTGCTTCCAACTCCTCTCTATTCTTTGAATTTAGAACCTTGATCATGTCAGTGGATTCACTTGGTTTCTTCTTGAGTTGATATTTTTTCTCTTGAATTGTTGTTCTGAATTTGGTGATGAGCTCCTGTTGTTCGAAGATGATCTGTATGGATGGCCATACTTTAGTGATAGACCTGTTGATGTCTTCCCAGATGCTCTGCTTAGCTTCACCCAAAGTTGCTATCATTAGAGATTCACTTTCTAGTTCTTTGATATTAAGTGATAACTGATGAGTCTTCTGTATTTCTTCTACTAATAAAGTATCGTTTTTAATTTTCTGAGACTCAAGAATTTAAAACTTCTGCTGTAAATTTTTATGTGCCTATTTCTGAATGGCCAAATCTTGTGCCAATTTCATTGCATAAATTTTAGTCAAAGCTATTGAAAGTTCTGTACCTGCAAAAGATGTTTGAGTTGCTAAATTAGGATCAGTATTCACCTGGAGTGATGATTTCTCTTTCAGTACTAGTTCTTCAATTTTTTCTTCCATCTTTCTAATTTGCAGATTTTGATCAATGATCAACTTTAGTATTTCCTCCTTGTTACATTCATTTTCTACAATCTCCTTAGTCTGTGGAACTTTAGTTGAGGGTAGCTTGAGTTGTTTGCACAGAGAAGAGATGTCTGAATTCTTATTTTTAATGATTTACTCAACTTCCTTGCAGTCTTTTAGGTCATATCTAAATTTTACTACAAGATCTTCCATTGACTTCTTTTCATTGTCTTTAGCCAATGAAGACAATTTCGAAATCTTCAACAAAGATTGGTTATTTGACAGTGTTGATTCCTACTTGGAAAGAGACATGGTTGTTGTGGTCATTGCTGAAAATAACATCTCTCCTGACTGCCTGTGCATGTCCATATGGTCAATTGGGTGAATCTTCTTTGCATCCAAAGAGAAGAAAATCTTCTTGTACTCACCATGAGTCTTTGGAAATGGCACTGTTGCCTGCAAAAAGGCCATCTGCATCCTTCCTTTCTCATTTTCAAAGGTAGTGAGAATTCTGTGATGTGATGTAGATTTTTTTTTTTTCCAGAATTGACGATAAACATCATACTTCAATGCTTCATTCTTGTGCTTGATATCTAGGAATCTAGAGAAAATATTTTTCTCTTCAAAAGAGTTGGCATCTAAACGCTAGATAATTTCCAGTGGTTCTCTTGCAAGTGATGATGATGGAGGAGTTTGAGGAACATTGGTGGATGTGGAGACTTCAGTATCTCCCAAATCTATGATCTCTGGTTGTTTCTCCTCTGAAAGCAAGGTGGAAGTGAGCTTTGGCTTTTTGTGCTGCAAGATAAACTCTTTCATATTCTCCTTGGCATGTGGAGGCTATTCTCTAACTCTCTTATGCTGCTTACTGTCAGGCACTCATGTATCGACATTTGAAGTTGAAATGACTTGGTCATCTTCCTCCTGAAGAGTACCTTCCACCCATTCATCTTGGTTCATGTATTTTTCTATTTCTTCTCTGGAGGCATGAGTGTAAGAAGTTGTCTTGAGTTCAAATCTCAAAGAAGAAATAATTCCATGGGGGTTATATGACCAAGTAAAACTTGGTTGAAAACCCATATTCTTTAACATTGCATCTGCTTCAACACCAGCTGCTCTGGTATTGCAGATGAAGGATCCAATGTTGGCCTTGAGTTTAAACTAAGTTTTTCTCTTTCGTGAGACAAAATGTAGCTCATCCATGTTTAAAATTTGTCTTATGTACTCCAAGGAGAAAAATCTCATAGGTACATATCTTGAAAGCTTGTAGGATGAGAGTTTGCAACCATATACCTTGATCTTTATGTAATTTTTATACAGGTGCCAATCACATGTCTTTGCTTTCTCACTGAGGTGCACAATCATTTTAATGTTTTCTCCAATTCTAGGCTTTGATTGAATTGTAAGGAGCTGCCTTACTGGGTGAATAAATGATTCTATGAATTCTGAAAAGGAAGTGGCTGTTGATGACGCTTTGACCAATTATATCCAGTGAATCACTGATTGATTCACTCCCTGTGAATCCTATTTTTTGAAGTTGATAGGAAAATTATGCTTTCTGAAACAAAATCATATGAATAATCATAGAAGAATAATTAAACACTCCTTGTGTGGTGAAGTTCATTAATTGTTCATGTATAATTTCAGCCAAGAATTGGTTGTAATTATACATAAAAAATGGTGATTTATCTTTACTGAAAATAGATAAGAACCCCAACATGATGGTTTCATGAACAGTTTCATCATTTAGGTATCCTAACATGTGAGAAAAAAGGGAGATGCAGTTCTTGGAATCTATAAGAAATATGGATGATGCATATGGGGGATTTTGTTTTGGTAACTCTGCATTCTTAGGTAGGAAATGTCAAATATCTGAGCTCTCTAAGGGAAATATAATTTATGATAAAGGTCCATGAGAGCACTAGGTGAGAAATGGGATAAGGAATGAAATGAAGGGATGAGAAGCATTTGGTTTATGTTTTTAGGGGAAATGGTGATCAAAATGTTTCCATTCTAAGCCACCACTGACCTGGTTATAGGGTCATATTGTTTTTGACACAAATCAATTAGATCGGGAAATGGATGGGTTTGAGGGAATGAAAAAAAAGGCAACATATATTCCCAGAACCTGATAGGGTCCTAGTTATCTATGCTCTTTTGTTTTAGCCACAAATGTAGCTCATAGAAGTTGAATTCACAATGAAAATTTGTGATTTTGAAATAGGCGTCGGCTAGGGGTATGAGGTCGAGGTTAAGTTGTGGTGTTGCAGTAGCGATGTCTTCTGCAACGAGTTTGGAGACCTCAGGAATGACTTCAGTAATTGGATTGAAAACCTGCACTTCCTCTATTACCTATTTTTTGGCTTTACCCTTAGGGTCGTTATTTTCTTTCTTTTGTCCTTGAGTGCCATGTTTGACAGGGTATCGATTAGGACAAGAATTTGAAGATCAGGTTACATAAACGATGACAGGGGTTCATAAATGGGGAGAGTTCATAGAAATTAAAAATTTCCATGGAATACGATGCGAGGTTAAGAGCAATTTGAACGAGAAAGTAAAGTAAAGAAAAGGAGGCTTCATGTGATTTTATAAAGTGCATTTTAGGTTTAACAGTCTATGAATAATGGTCTTAGATATGACTGTAGGATTTTAATGGGTATGAGGAGGATTAATGGATAATGGGATGATTAAAAGTCTGGGATTGGGTTGAGTAGCCAACGGGGTGATTAACAGGCATAAGTGGAGTGTTTGAGGGTACTCTCCTTGATAAATCAACCACTTCGAGGGGGAAACCTCCAATACATTACATAAATGAGCAATTCTTGGATGCTACAAATGACAAAAACCTCCTTCTATATACAGGAGTCCATGGGGCCATAATATATCCTAGCCAACCTAAAAATAATAATTCAAGGGCAAAATAATAACAATATTGGGGTTACAGGGGTACAAAAATAATAATAAGGGGGTTATACTAATAACAATAAGGGACTAAAATAGTAATATAGGGACCTAACATGCCCCTCTCCTTCAAAATAGTGTTGTCCTTAATGCTTGAGTAGCTCTGGGTGCTCCTGTATAAAATTCTCATCCTCCCATGTAGAATATTCAGTGGGTAAGTTCTTCCACTTGATGAGATACTCTAAAATTGATCGATTTCTTAGTTTTCGAGTTCTTGTTTTAGTGACCGCTTTAGGTTCCAATATGATTTTTCCTTCCTCATTAGGTTCTATCAATATTGTTTGAACTATAATATTTTCACCTATAACCTTCTTTAAACATGAAACATGGAAAACTAGATGCACTCGTGAAGAAGCAGGAATCTCCAATTTGTATGCCATAGTACCAATCTTTCGCAACACCTTGTAACGACCATATTAATTTGGCGATAATTTATTAACCTTATTAGCTTTCTTGAGGGACATTTGTTTGTATGGTTGTATCCATAAAAATACCCAGTCTCCTACATCAAAACTTCTCTCATTGTGATGTTGATCTGCTTGTTGTTTCATTCGATTTTGTGCCAAATTTAGGTTATCCTTTAAGAGTTGGAGAACTTCTTGTTGATGCTCGATATGATATTCCACTTCTTGAACCTTAGAATTTTCTGTTAAATATGATGTGACAGACGGTGGATGACATCCATAAAGTGCCATAAATGGGGTCATTTTTGCTGTAGTATGGAAGGAAGTGTTATACCACCATTCAGCGAGAGGTAACCATTTGACCCATTTTTTTTTTTATCAGATAAAAAACAATGAAGATATCCTTCCAAACATTTATTCACTATCTCAGTTTGACCATCGGATTGAGGATGATAAGATTAACTATGAGCTAGTTGAGTACCCAAACAAGAAAATAACTTCTGCCAAACATTTCTAGTAAAAATGGGATCTCTGTCACTCACAATAATCTTTGGGTTACCATGTAGCTTTTGAATTGTGTCCATAAATGTAGTAGCAACTGTACTAGCTTTAAATGGATGAGATAATGCACAAAAGTGTGCATACTTGGTAAGTCTATCAACTACCACCATGATGACACTCTTTCCCTTGGACTTGGCTAAACCTGTGATAAAATCCATCGAAATATCTTCCCAACGTTGACTTAGAATGAATAAAGGTTGTAGAAGACCCGGGGCCTTAATTTTCTCAACTTTATTTTGCTAGAAAACCAAAAATTCTACTACAAAATTTTGAATATCAGATTTATGGCCATCCCAAAAAATTCTTTCTTCACCCTATGGTAAGTTTTTAAAAATCCTGAGTGACCTCCTAAAGGAGAAGTGTGCAATTCCAAAGGAATATTTTATTTTAGTTGGGAACTCTTATAAAGATATCAGGAATCTTTGTACCATAAGGAATCGTTTTTCCAACTAAATGTATCGGATGTACTAGGATCTTGCCGCAATTTTTGAATGAGTGTCCACACTTCTTCATCCTTCTTCCATTCATCCCTTGCTTCGATTATCCAATCTAGTTGGATATTAGAAATGGCACAAAGAAATGCTTCCACCTCTTCATTCTTTCTTGAGAGTGAATCTGCAACAACATTTAGCTTCCCTTTTTTGTAGATTATTTCAAATTCATAACCCAACATCTTTGTGATCCTTTTTTTCTGCTCTTCTGAAGATAGTCTTTGTTCCAAAAAGTGTTTAAGACTATCATGATCATTTTTTACCTTGAAGTGTCTTCCCATTAGGTAAGGTCACCATTTCTTTAGTGCATGTAGTATTGCTAACATAAGCAGGCCATGAATAAAAAATATAAATAGTGATTAAATTAGTTAATTAGTAATTAGGTTGAAAGGCCATGTCTGATAAGACATACTTGCGTAGGTATATAAGCAGACCTCATTTGTAACATTCAATCATCTATCTCATATCTCATTCATCATACTATCTAATATAATATCGGTATCCTCATGGATATCTTTGTATTCCAAGTCTTTTGGAGCATTTAACTTAAGAAGTAGCTTTGTTTGCTTCATTAAGTATTAGAGGAGTTCGATCTTCTAGCTGCTCATCGCTGCATAGAGCTACGCTCCTCGTTCCAGGCCTTTGGCCATCAAAAATTCATCAACATTGTTTCCCTCGAAGCGTTTCGCTACCAGTCTTGGAGTTTATCCATTTTCACTAGTAGGCCTTTGGCCAAAATTAAAAATTTTAAGAAAAAAAAGGAATTTTTTGAAAAAAAGAAGAAATAAAAGCAATATATATATATATATATATATATATATATATATATATATATAAGTAAAAAAATGAAAAAAGAAAAAAAAAAAAGAGATATATATAAAGAAGTACATATACGTACATAACAAGACAATTTAAAAATAAAAAGGAAAAAGAAAGAAGGAAGAGTAGATAAGGTTATTTTGATTATTCTTTAAGTGGTTTACAAGCTCATGGTTTTAGAAGCCCATGGAAATTGCCATGGTATTTTCAAGGTAAAATAAGAACAAAAGGAATAAAAAATCTTTGTGTGAATGGTAAGTTTACTTTTACGTGGAGAACATTAATCGAGTCAAATACAAATAATTGGACATATATTTTATAGGTTAATATAGGTGAATAGCCACATTTAGCTAGGGTTGTAACTTTACAAAAAAAAAAAAGAGTTAAAAAAAATCAATTGTTGAAAAAAAATATATATAAATAAAACTAGAATTTTCTTAGTCAAAGAACTCATCACTAAAGGAAGACTATATTTAAGGTTATATAAATGAAATAATTTTCAAACAAACGAAAGGAAAAACATTATTAAGGGTTTCTTAAAATACTAAGGAACCATTATTAAATCTGGAAGGTATATAAAAGGAAAAAGAGGTTATTAAAGGTTTAAGTATTGGAAAAGTGGAAAAGGAGATAAATCATTATATTCTAATATTTTATTTAAAAAAGGAATATATACATATAAAAATAATTTGATCTCTTTTAAAAGATATTTCAAGTATAAAAGTACACTTTAAAGGAGGAAATTCAAGGAGTTACCTTTAGAAACTTAGTGCATTGACGAACACAAAGGGAGTTAATTTTTGGAGGAATTTGAAAATAATGAAAGAAGAAAAAATGGAGACCAATAATGAAAGGTTTCCTAAAACGTTTAGTAAATGTGTTGATACACTGTTTAAAATTGAAGGATCACTGGCAGGAAGAGATATTATGGTCTCTATCAGTCTGTTGTGGCCAGTAACAACCCCCCTTTTTATTTAATATTAGTAATAATACTAAATAAATGGGGACCCTTAGTTAAAAAATCCAAAAAATCAATCATTATTTGTTTCCCTTTTCAAATAAAACTTTCTATCATAACTTAGGGAAATTCCTTAGAAAATCCTTAAGAAACACTTAAGTTTATGATAGATTACAATAAAATCTTTCTTTGAGCGAAATAGGGCATCCATCGCAAATGGTAAATATCTTTTGTAAAACTGAATCTTTTAAACTGCGACTTTGCGATATTGTGATAATGCAATCCCAAAAAGCCTATACGTTAAAATACTGGTCGCAAATCATGTATCGTAGAAAAATGTTAAACGAATACTTTTTATATGTGATATTTGCGATTTGCAATTTTGCGATTTTGCGATATTTACGATTTTGCTATTTTGCGATATTTGCGATTTTGCGATTTTGCGATATTTGCGATTTTGCGATGGTTACGCTTTGAGAAAATTGTGATTTGCGATATTGCGATATTGCATAGAAAATTGCAGGTCGCAATATCGCAAATTCTCAAAATCTCATTGTCCAATGTAAATCTTTTCATAAATCAATATCCGTTATGTGCTTTAAATGATTGAATTAATGAATGGATTGTCAATTATCAATAAAAAAGGATTTTGTTTTGATTGAAAGGTTGTTCCCGTTAGAATAATATATTTCATCTGCCTTTTGCATTTAAAACTATCTCATCACCTTTCTCATGTCATTACTCTCATTTAACTCGTAAAATCGCAGGCGCGAAGGAGCAAAAGACTATACGAAGCATTCACAGAGTATTATGGGAAAGAAAGAGAAGACTCCAAGTTCTGAAAACAAAGAAATGGCTTCACTGTATGCAGATACTGCTTGCAATAAGGATGCTAGTATAACCACCTGGGAAGGAATGTATAATTTGCTCGAGGAAGAAAATCCCAAGGTGATGCAAGTTGCGGCTACTGCAGGATCAAGTAATTCATCTGAAGCAACCCTTAAAGACCTGGCTTGTTCATTTCTGCACCGGATAGCAGCAAGACCAAGAATTCTTCCGTATTCAGACATGGTAAAATGGGTGTTGGACGGCACCGATATTTCAGACAGGCAATTTAGAACTCTAGATCAAGAGCTCATTGGGTCGTTCACTACGGAAAATTTGAGGCTGATGTATCATTTGCCAGAACCTCAGGCGACTTATAATAAACAATTTATGGATAATTTTTCCAAAGAACATGCAAATTTGGCGGAATGCACAAGGGAATGGACCAAAAGAGATGAACCATTGAAGAAAAACAAACACGGTATGTATAGTACTGGTTCACTCACCTCTCCATATTGTTTTGCTGCTGCTATGTTATGCAGGCTTTTTGGAAAGCCTGATATAAATATGGTCTTACTTGAATGGCTTCCATTGTTAAATTTTATTGTTAACGCTACTATTGTAGACTGGGCCAAAATATTATCTGACAATTTAGCCACTGCTATTTTCAATTACCGGTCTAAACAAATTGTTTCTCAGAGGGTTTATCCTCCTTTTTATCTATCTGCTTATGTTATGGACGCTATCTGCTTTGTTTCTAAATTCCCGTTGATGGGTTGGAAATGGACGATTCAAGATCCTTTGCCTATTCATGTGTATCACAAGGAATTGTGGGAATCCAAGTTTATTCCTCATTTTTACAAGATTTTCCACGGCATAATGTTGCCTCTGCACAAAACATTGTATAATAAAGATGCTCCAAGGTTTTCCCCGGAAGCACAAGTCGACATTCTCCCTGTCGCACGATGGTTTGGGGAAGAGTGGTTTACCTATGTGAGGGTTTTTGGAAGCTCTGTTTCTCCTCATGTTTTACCCTTATATGTTTCTGATAAACTTATAGCTCGGGAAATTGCATACCAAACCTGTGGTGAAGGAGGTTTGACAAAGGAATTAAGGGATAAGAAGAAGGCCATTTGGCCACAATTTCCCGTAGCTTGTGGGACATTTTCATTATTTGATGTTGGACATGCATTCAAGGAAGTAAGCAATATTACATGCTTACAATTGTTTAAATTTTCAAAAAGGTTATTCGACCCTAATGAAGTTGCTAAAAATTTCACCTCTGCAATCAAAGTAAGGATATTTTCCGGAGAAGAGGACCCTTTCAATGATATATTCCTAGGAAAATCCACACTGGAAGAAATTCTACATTCAACACAGATGCAGTTATCTCCAGAACAATTTCAAGAATTTAAAGTTTACAGAGAAAGAAGACTAACTACTATCCCTTTGGAAAATTTGTGTTTGGAACCCGCAAGGGAACCAACTCCTAGTGTCAGTCTCAACGGCAGTTCATGTACAGATAAGTCTAAGTCAAAATCTGAAAGAGAGACTTCTGAACGTTCTGATAAGTCTAATGAAGAGCAGGATAGAAATGAAGAATTAGTGAAAGATACTGCTCAATCGAAAGAACTTTCACAACAGCAAATTTTGACTTCTCAACAGATAAATCCTCCTCCTACCAATGTACAACAACAGTCAGTCACAATTGAATTAGACAAAGAATTGGAAAGCTTTAATCAATTGCTTAATGTGGAAGGACAGAATATACGGACCCCTGTACAGACAACAAAAGTTTTGAGCACAGGAATAAGTGGCACAGTCACAGAAACTGAGCATATACCTGTCACTCCCTCTTCTGAAATTGTACTTAATGTAGAGGATATTCCTCCTCTAGATGTATTCTACAGCCCAAAGTATAAATCATTAGTGAAGAAGCAAAGGAAAAAGAGAAAATTAGAAGGTGCAATTGCTACTGAAGCAGAACAATTAGATGTTTTGTGGAAGGATCCTACCACATATCCTACTGATAATCTTGCTAAGTTATCTCAGATTACGGGGGCTTATGATTCTGCAACTATTGACAAAGCATTTGAGATACAACTCTTATTAAAAGAAAAAGAAGAACAGATACAAGTTCTGCAACAGCAATTGCAACAGGTACAAACCAATAATGAACCACAAATGAAACTTGAAAAGTTACAGCAACAACTTCAAGAAATGAAAATTGGATATCAAAAAAGTTTAGCTGATAAAGAGAAACAAATACAGATTATCCAAGATCAGCACAAAGATGATCCTAAACTTCCAGAGTTTATTTCAGAAACTATTTCTTTAAACAATCAACTACTGCAACAAGAAGAAGTCTTATGCCAAAAAATCTTGCAATGAAACTCTTTTTGTCAAGAAAGTGATAAGATCACTAATCATGTCGTAGATTTACGAAATGATTATGATTTAATTAATGAAAAAGTTACTGATTATTTGGTATGGCAAAAGACAGAGGAAGGAATAGAAGCTGGTGCACCAATTATTAATGAAAACCATAAAGAAATAATTTTCAATGACTGGGATGCACAAATTACAGGGGCATAGAAAGCAGCAGAAGAATCGGCTACAGCAGCAAGCAGTCTTACTGATTTTTTAAATGAGAATTTGCACAAAGCAAATTTGATTTCAGAAACTGTTTCGGGATATCTTCCACAGGCGCATCAATTGCAAACAGAATGGACACAAAAGGTGGAAGAAAAAGAAAAATCAATCCAAGGATTGACAAGATTAAACTGGGATTCTTACTGGACATATTTAGTGAAACCACACAGTCAACACAGTGTGCTTAATTGCATCATTAGTTCTGCTGAGAAGATTGCGCCTACACTTGCCGATTCTGTCTTTTCAGGACAATTGAAATCTGAAGTCGGCCAACCACCTCTTCTCAAAACAATGCTGGACGCTTGCAAGTTTAAAGATCAAGTTCATAAGTATTTACTTAATAGTCTTTATTTTTAGATTTAGTTTTAGTTTTACTGTATTTTTGCCTAGGAAAAGGACGGTCATTTAAACCGAATCCTTAATTTTTGTAATAAACTATTTTTAGGTTTAGCTAGTAGTATTTAGACCCTTCTCATGCATTTAGAGAGGGGTCCTGAATTATAATATTTTTGACTTGGAGATTACATTTCTGTACTCCACTGACTCTTATATTTTATAAAGGATCACATCTGGTGATCTTATGCAGAATTATCTTTAAAGTGTTGCATTTTTGTACCTTGGATTTGATTTTGCATCAGAATTACTGGATTAGAGTATCAGATTTCATTTGAAATATTTCAAGATGGATAAGGTATTTTTATCTGTTCACTATTGATTTCTTTTGTCTTATGATATTTACTTTAAAATTTGCTATCATTTATATACATTTGGTTTTAACAACGTTTTCTTTATATATCATTTTTTAGTATAATTCAAATGTTATCTTTCATAAGTGTATGCAGATGATATACAATGATGAATACAATATGCTAAGATAAATTTGTTTAATTTCTTAAACAGAGTTATCTTTATTTGTTACTGCACATTTCAATTAAACTTTAATACATTTTTATGGTTATTGTTAAATTGGAATAATTTTAAGTTGTATTCACATATGATACCCGGGTTAGTCTTAGAATTTCTTTATCAATATTTAGTTTAAATTAGATAGTTTTATTTCAGTTATTTAGTCCTATTTTCACTCATCCAAATCAACCCATCACCAACCCATTAGTTATAAGGAAACTGGTTCTTTCAATCCAGTCGAAGCCACCATACCAAACGGATAAGGAGTTGTCCTAAGGTCCCGACCAAGTGGTTTTCCCCAATGTTTGAAGCAGAGATCTTCTAGGCTTCAACACAGTCCTACTAAAGGGAGTAATTATGTTAGTCCACAATGTGCTAACCAATTGGTAATTCCTGAATCGAATATAATTGAAACAAAATTTTGTGACATAAGTGACAAATAATACGACATAAATAATATACAACTAAGTATTGGATATTATACTTTTATCTCGCAATTTACCATGAAATCCTTATTTTATAACGATAGTGACATTGTGTTGGGTTCACCATGGATGGAAACCCTAGGGTAATTTATCCTAAATATGAAAAAGAAGTTTTTAACATTCTCCTACAAAAAGAAGAAAATAACGTTATAGGATGTTAACTTGAAGCCAAATTCAGTGATGCTTGAAGATACACAAGAAATCTCAAAAGTAATTCTTCAAGAAAGTAAAAAGGCAATCCAAAATATGCAAAAGGAAATTGAAAAAATCACAACTAACAAGAATGAATAATTTTCTCGCCTCAAGGACCACAATTAAAAATTTCTAACGCAAATTAACAAATTGAAGAAGGATAAGAATTCATTGGAAAACAAGGTGCAACAACTTGTTGAAAAAATGAACATTGATCTAGTAAAGGTCACAACTCAAGGAGAAGACAAGAAAGTTGCAACAGATACAGACTTTGAAATTGCAGTTCAGACGAGGAACATACTAATTGAAGGTCCTATTACCTACTCAATAACATCCTTGCCAAAAGAAAATCAAAGTCAAACCAAAAAAGTTCCCTATCAACATCCAAATCACGGGAGCAGACAACTCAACCAAGATATGTATTCAGAACAGAAACAAGCTGATATTCCGAAGAATACTAATGAATCATCCCAAGTTGTAAGTCATCGTAAGATTCCACAAAAGATTGATTTAGGATGGTCCGATCCATTCTCAGTGTGACAATTTTGTTTGTCACTTAGAGGATCATATCAACCTGTATCGACAAGGATGACTGCCCTGAGACGAGAAGATGTTCGTAGCAGGAAAATAAATCAAGGCCTTTCATCGACAAGCTTTGAGGCCAAATATTTTTTAGGGGAAGGCAATGTAATGAATAAAATAATATAAATAGTGATTAAATTAGTTAATTAGTAATTAGGTTGAAAGGCCATGTCTAATAAGACATGACCTTTCGTGAAGAGGCACCTGCGTAGGTATATAAGGAGGCCTCATTTGTAACATTCAATCATCTATCTCATATATCATTCATTATACTATCTAATATAATATCTGTATCCTCATGGATATCTTTGTATTCCAAGTCTTTTGGAGCATTTAACTTGAGAAGGAACTTTGTTCGCTTCAGCTTCCACCTCTTCATTCTTTCTTGAGAGTGCATCTGCAACAACATTTAGCTTCCCTTTTTTGTAGATTATTTCAAATTCATAACCCAACATCTTTGTGACCCATTTTTTCTGCTCTTCTGAAGATACTCTTTGTTCCAAAAAGTGTTTAAGACAATCATGATCATTTTTTACCTTGAAGTGTCTTCCCATTAGGTAAGGTCGCCATTTCTTTAGTGCATGTAGTATTGCTAACATTTACTTCTCATAAATAGATTTCTGTAAATACTTCCCTTCGATTGGGAAACTTTAAAAAGTAATGGGTCTTCCTTCTTGCATTAGAACAACACTAATTCTAGTTCCTGAGGCATCACATTCCACAATAAAGGTTTTTGTGAAATATGGCATAGCTAAGATTGGTGCTAGGCACATTGCCTCTTTAATATGTTCAAAGGCCTTAATTGCTTTAGGAGTCCGTGAAAATGCATCTTTCTTCAATAATGTTGTTAGAGGTGCTGCTATTCTCCTATAATTCTTAACAAACTTGCGATAATACCCTGTTAACCTGAGAAATCCTCGCAACTACTTTATGGTTGTGGAGACTTTCCATTCCTTAATGGCTTTAATTTTGTTAGGGTCTACCTTAACACCCTCGTGAGATACAATATGACCCAGATATTCCACCTCTTGTACTCCAAAGAAACATTTGGATGCTTTTGCATAAAAAAATTTCTCCTGCAATATTTTGAGCACCCTGTCAACATGTTGAACATGATCCTTCCAAGACCTACTGTAGATTAGTATATCTTCAAAAAATACTAGCACAAATTTTCTAAGGAAGGGTTTGAAAATGGAATTCGTCAACCCTTGAAATGTAGAAGGTGCATTGGTAAGGCCAAAAGGCATGACCAAAAATTCATAATGACCCTCATGAGTTCGAAATGCTGCTTTTGTAATATCTTCAGTCTTCATTCTAAATTGATGATATCCTGAACGAAGATCCAACTTGGTAAAATAAATTGCTTCATGTAATTCATCCAATAATTTATCAATCACAGGAATGGGAAATTTCTCTTTAACAGTGAGCTTATTGAGCTCCCTATAATTTGGACACATGCACCATGATCCATCCTTCTTGTGCACCAATACTACTGGAGCAGAGAAAGAACTTTGACTAGGTTGAATTATACCAGCCTCTAACATTTTTGCAATCATACGTTCCATTTCACTCTTTTGGACATAAGGATATCTATAAGGCCTGATGTTTTAAGGAACACTTCTTGGAATCAAACGAATAGCATGATCATGATCATGAATAGGTGGGAGTCCTTTGGGAGTTTCAAACACCTTGGAATGACTGTCCAAGACTTTTTGGAGATCTACAGAAATAGATGATTTTGATGTTGGAAATTGTAGTGAGCATAATTGTGCAATTACGCCTCCTTTTTATTTCTTCAGAAGATTTTTCTTCACATTAGAGCTTATTATCTTTCATGCCTTCCCTGCGATACCCCGTAATTCAACTTCCTTTCCTTCCAAAAAATTGAAAATTTCTTGAAATTAAAGTTCTATGATCTCAGAGATTGTAACCATTGTACTCCTAGTACAACATTAGCACCTCCCATTGGGATGGAAAGCATTGGACTATTAAATACATATTCCCCCATGGATAACTTGATATTATGGCATTTTCTAGAGCAATTTATAGTTCCTCCATTGCAACCATCACTTGACATTCTGGTGCTGGGTAAATGAAACAATTCAATTCCTTGGCTACCTTACAATGAATAAAATTATGGGTACTACCCGAATCAATCAACACTATTACCTTTTTCTTCTTAATATGTCCTTCTATCTTGAGAGTTTGAGGAGTGGTAATTCTCGCAAATGCATTACATGATATGGTCAGACTCATTTCTTCTTCTTCTAGGATTGCTTCCTGGTGTATATCCTCCTCTTTTGAAGTTTCTTTTTCATTTTCTTCCTCCTCTTGACAATCTATGTAAAATAATTTATTTTCAGCACACTTATGACCTTTAGTGTATTTGCTATCGCAACTATAGCAAAGCCCTTTTGCTATTTTTTCTTCCAATTGTTGTGGTATCAACCTTGTAGGTTGTGGAAGTCTAGGAGTATCAACACTTCCATATTTATAGATGTGAGTGGTAGGCTTTCTTGTCGCCATAATTTGCAATTTCTTTTCGTGCCAGCTAAATGTCGTTCAGGTGGGCTCCAGGTTTCTAGCTTGTAGACTTTAAGTTGGATGTTATCCTTTAAATTCCGTATGTAGGCATCAATATGGTTTTCCTCTGGAACATCAATTACCCTTATATTCAATTTTTGGAAGTCCTCAATGTGCTCCACCATTGAACCCTTTTTTTGAGATTTATCAATTGGCTAAGAGGTGTTTCTCTTTGTATCCTCATAATGTGCTATCATTTACTCCGTAAAAATTGACCAAGTGACAATTTTTTTACGGGTGAAAAGCCATCGATACCATACAAATGTATTATGTTCTAAATGTAAATTTGCAATGCATACCTTTTGTGTGTTTTTCACATTATTGAGATCAAAATATTGCTCCATCTGTAGTATCCATGTTACGAGATCCTTGTCATCAAACTTCCTCATATCCATCTTTGGAATATGGTGGTTCTTCCATCCAACATTAGAGTTTATGAAATCACGATTAACATCTATTTTTTGTCATCATGAGTTTCTTCTACTATCTTTTCGCCATTAGGAATCATTTCTTGTGTCAACTTTGTCAAACCTTCCATGTCTTCTTTTAGATCATTATTCATGTTTTCCATGTTGTCTTTCACTTTTTATTCCATGTCCTCCATATTAGCTTCCCGCCATCCATCTTAGCTTCCACGCCTTTCTTCAAACCATCCATATTTTCTTGCATGCCTTTCTTCAAACTTCCATTTCATTTTTTGTTGCTCTCTGCAAGAGTGAAATTTGGTGCACTTGCTCTTGTAATTTTGATAGATCATGTTGCAATTCTTCATCTTCATGAGTCATAGTAGCGTATTCTGAGGGCTTAATGCATGTTGAATTATTTTTATGAGGAATTTTAGAACCCAGTACTGAAATATATGCTCAATAAGCCCTTGGAATCACTTCAAACTAATTTTTTACACAAGACTTATGCAATTCAGAAAAACAAAGACTTTTGAGGAGCTCGATATTGAAACTGAATTATGTCTGTGATTTCAGACCTTAAATATCTGAAATTTGGCCCTGAGGTAGCACTCTGAATCCTCTTTTGAATGCCATAGGTCTAACCTGATTTAGATTCTTCAAGGCACATTTATGTCAAATCTCCCACAATGACCTAATTATGGACTGGTTCAGTAGAGTGAACTTGTACGACTTGCCACGTGTCACTGTTTCCTCCTTCGGCTCTGAAATTGATAGACAGGAAACTAAATTACATGTAATTGTGGCCACTCCTCTGTTGATTTTTCAGTAGAGCCATTTCATAAAACTTCAAAAGAGGAGAGATTATTGGATACTAATGTGTGTGATTGATCTTGATTTCTTTTCTTTCTTCCTCTTTTTACTATAGCATTATGTTGAGGACTGTAGAAAATATCCAACGGATGGATCTCCTCAATATAAAGAGAAAAATTTAGAGGTAGGAAAGGAAGGAATAATTTTAATATATTTCTCATCTTGAACATGAGATTTAACAGTAGTGTTCTTTGCTTTAGAACTCTGTTCAGGACTCCTAGGAGTATCCTGAATATTAATTTGTTCTGAATCTTTTACAGTCAGAGGCTCATCAGTTTTTGAATTTAGAGTTTGGCTAAACTCTTTCCAAATTTCATCCAATTTAGGATCATATAAAAATCCTTCTTCCTGAGAAGAAGAATAAACCACAAAACCTTCCATTTGAGGAGGTACTGTTGACCATGAAGAACTAGAAATATGAACATTATTACTTAAGAAATTTTCCTAAGATAGCTACAATAAATCCAAAGGAGGGATGGGTATTCTGGAATCTCTGTATTTCGCAAATTGAAACTTCTCTTTTGGGGTCAATTGATCTTCTTCTCTTTTTAATACCAGTGCATAAGGGGAAGATTGCTCAAATAAGTCATCCAACATATCTGGTTCATGAATAAACTGCCTAAGGTTTTGAGAAGTAGTGAAATTATTGACTATTAAAATAGGGTCATACTAACTATTGGGCACAATAGGTAAATTGAGGGCATGAATGGACTAGATTTATTTTTCGGTGTGCCTCTAATTTTCCAAGGAAAATATACCAAACTTAGCTAGAAAAGATGGCCACATCCTTTTATTTGAATCTTTCAGAGTTTTAGAAATACCACATCCTACAGTTTGATAGGTTATTTCTCTACTAAGAATTTTATCCAGAATGAATAAGGGAAGCACATAAGGGTGAGATAAACCTCCATAAAATTTTATATAGTTAAAATGTTCTTCCCCAAACCAATTTCCATCCTTCCGAAGGTCATATTTAGCTTTCGGAGACATTTGATGTGGCTTAGACCCAAAAATATCTTTATAAATTGGCAACATGAATCTGTGACAGATTTGATAAAAGTGGCTATGATATTTTGATTCCTATAGGACGTAATGATAAATATGTATGGGCTTTGGATCTGGGAGGTTCCATGTCCATCCCATGGAAGGAAAATAGAATCCATGATATAGGTAGACATATAGAAAGGAGGGATTTTATTTTCAGAGATACTGTGAAATTTTCTAAAAGCTAAAATATGAGAAACCTAATTATCAGAAAGTATGGTGGCCTAATCGAATATAGATCCCTTAGAGGCTCCATCAATAAGAGGTACCCAATCATCATGGAATTTTGACACATTAGATTTCTCATTCAACCTACACATCATAGAAACTACTTTGTAAAATGGACCTGCAAGAGAATCACCTGAGTACTTGCCACTTTCTTCCACTTTATGTTATTCGGGTCCTTTCTCCAAGGTTTGATTTTTTCCGATGGGTTTTTGTGCTCCTTTATAAAAGATTCACGATATTCCTTATTGTAATTATACCGTGGATTTGGTAATTGGAACATGCCCTACAAATCCTTACTTGAAAAAGACCCAATGATTGTTCCCTTGCTAGTATGAGTTCACCTATCAGAAATTTCCATATTCTCCACAACCCATCAGACCATATCTGTATAAGAAAGAAATCATGACCTAGTTGCAATTATATGCAAGAAGGAATTAGCAACATCATTATAAGTAGCTTCCGAAACCAAGACACTATTGTTAGAAATAACTATTCTTTAAGTGACCCTGGGATTATCATCTTCAACATGCTGATAAATTACTTCCCAAGAAGAAACCTCAACATCTCTATTACAGACAGTGTTGGAAAATAATATGGCTCCTGTATTCTTTTCATCAATATCTTCTACAAACAGGCCAGAAGGTTTTTGTGGGAGAGCCTTTTTCTTGGGTTTCCCTCCTTTCTTCATTTCTTCATGGTGCCAAGAATCATATCTTTCCTATAATGGAGGTACACAGGAAATTAGCAGAAACACTTAACCATAAATTAGCGTTGACAGAAAATAAAATTTATAATAGAAATCCCTTTTTGAACAAATATTGTGAGATGGAAGTGAATTAAATGTAATTTTTTGAGTTTTTGAGACTTATTAAAATCCATTAAAACCCACTAAGTACACTAATGGGAATTCATGTGAAATATGCCACGTTATATTATCAAAAGTGAAATATCAGAGTGCCATTTAAAATAGAGTTATGATATTTCAAATCTCTGAAATGAAAAGCTCCCGATAATGCAAAGTTTATAAAGACAAATCTTCGAAAAAAGTCTTGAAGTAAGTGTTCCAGTGAGAAATATGAAAATTTTATTGGGAGGATTGTTTTCAAAAGATTTGTAAAATAATGTTTCTGAAATATGGAATTCCGATATAGAATTACCCAAATTCGAATATTCGAATATTACATTAAAAAAAAGGTATCGTGTGTTATGATATCATAGGTACCACTTTTTGTAACATTCTTTTTAAAAAGGTTTCGGTAAAAGAAGTTTCAATAAGAGTATTATCGAAACTTGAGGGGATTTCAAAGGAGTATGTTTTTGGAGGTGTAATAAAAATGCAGTTCCGAAATGAATACTTTAATCAAAAAAATTCGAGGGCTGTAATTTTGGAAGATTCACTAAATTACACTTTACATTATTAAGAGATATGAAATACAAAACCTTGAAATATTAACAAAATTTTCGAGAGGTCGGGCTTCGGGGATGAATTTTTTTGTATGTTTATTAATAAAACTTACGAAATGGAGAATAGCCAATAATGAAGGACTTTCAAAATAAAGGGAACTTTTGGGGGGTGGGCCCATCACAACTCCACCATTTCGTAACGTTTATGAAATAAAACTTCGATAATATTTGTTATGAAAATGGGAAAGAACTTAGGTTTTATAAAAATTTGTTTTAGAAGCACTCATAACAAATTTCCCTATTTTCCTTTATTAAATAAAACAAACTATTTTATCTTAAAAACCAAGTATACTAAAAGGGTCCCCATTTCTTATTAGGAGCTAAGTAAAATAAATGAGGGGTTGTTGTTGTTTTTGTTACAACAATTAGCGATACACTAAGAAAAATATTATCTCTGTTAAAGAAATGAAATTTAAAGGAATAAAGGAATAAAATTTGAAAAGACTAGAATGTCAAAATTTAGATTTATGATACAAATTTTTCTGAATAAAATAAAAGTCATTACTTGCAAACTTCATAACCTATTATTGATGAAAGACTATTTATCTTTGATGCTCATTTTATAATATTAGTTTTAATGATGAAATAAACAACTGTTGAAAGCTTTGCGTTAAGATAGAATTATTTGTCACTGGTAGTGCCACTGCTGCCAACAAGCGTCCATAGCCCTGACAAGGTTACAATTTAACCAAGAAATACCAGTATCTCATCCACTAGAAAAAAATTTAGTGGCTTTTAGTTCAGATTTATTTAAATTTTATTTTTCCTTGAAAGCCATTGTCTGAGCTTGGTGACCAAATATTGACAATGTCAATCACAAGTATTAATGATATCGAACAAGCTAACCCGTGATGCGATCTATTGTCTTACAAATTTTTTCCATAATCCATTATCATAGCTTGGTGACTAGATTTGATAATTTCAATATCATTAGTTCCCCATGATCATGGTAAGTTGGCTCTTAATGAGACCCGTTATCTTTCAAGTTTAATATTTTTGAATTACACTATAAAAATATTAGATTTAGTGGATGGGGAGGTAAATCTTGCCCTTAAGGTTGTGGATGAGAATGAGAGTCATAAAACGCTAAAACCATTTTCATAGTTTTTATCTATTTCAATAAATATTCTAGAATATGACTAGTCATAAGACAAAATTTTCTTACTAGTAATTAAAACTATAAATAGCTCAAAAAATAATGGAAATAAAATCAGAAATTACAATATTAATGAAATTCTGAGTGACAACATAATAGTCACTTCTTGGGAGTTTTCCTTTTTATTTATGAATTTCATGAAACTGATAAAAATATATATAACAACACAAGTACATAGCTAAGATAGTATCATACAAAAAACTATCCTATAGACACACCAGTAATTACATATGATTATTTACATATTTACAACAAAGCATGAGTGCGAAAGAAAAATATTTTTTCAATATTAATGAATTTACACAAAGGGATTCTTTCCTTCTTTATAAATATTGAAGAATAAAAGTAGATGGGCCAAGTTTTTCAACTATATGAAATGGTCCAACCCAAAGTATTTGGAGCTTTGTATGTTTACATTTATTCTCATGGGATTTATCCCATTTCAGAACCAAATATCCAACTTCAAAAATATTTTTCCCAACTAAACTTGCATCAAACCATGATTTAATAGTGTTTTGGTGTTTGGCATGCATATGTTTTTCCTTATCTTTCCCTTCTTCTAATTTCAGTACCTGAGACAATCTTGATTGGAGAGAATAGTGGGGGTTTTCTTCAATTTATTGCACCATGGCTAATGAAGGTAAAGCTACATTAGGAGGCAACACCACTTCTTTTCCATAAACTAGATAATAAGGTGAGTAATTTTGTCTACCCATAGAGAAAAAATTAAAGCTTTATGCCAACTATTTTGACTTTCATCTATGGTTCACTTTATAATTCTTAAGATATTTTTGTTAGTGTATTAATCCATTCCCTTGGGGATAATAATTTGCAGAATATTTAACTTTGAAACCCATTTTTAGTGAAAATTTAGTAATACATTGCCAGAAAAGTACGAAGCAGTATCAAACATAAGAGCATTAGGAATGCCAAACCTGGTAATTATGTCTTGATCAATGAAATCAATAACAATTTCAAAATTTACCACCTTTAAGGGCACTACATCCACCCACTTAGTGAAATCACTAGTAGCAATGAGAATTGTAGAAATTATATGCACTAAGCATGCATATGTCCTAGATCCACCTGGTCTCACACTATTTAACTTTATGCAAGATACTGAATCTATTCCACTTGTTAATCTTTTGCGGAAAATTTAATTGCACACACATGTGAAGCATAAACAAAAATAATCAATCGCACATAACACAGTTTTTATCCGGGAAAGCCTGAAGCTGAAAACCCCAACTATATATTATGTAGCATGGAGATCATATGACAATATCATACAAACATACAAATTTTATCACAAGCTCTCAGTACAGTACAATCATCATACACTAATCAGGACCAATCTTGCAAATCCATGCACCAATCTTTGCCTTCTGCTAGCCTGCCTCCACTGCACAATCCAAGCTGATTACAAAGACCAATTCGATGTAATCCCACTCTCATTGACTGTGTGATTATCATTGGAAACTCCAATGTATATGTAGATGCAATCCATGCATCGCTATGGTCACAACAGATAGTCTATCTTTCCCTTTCACCTATCTCTCCACTAGGTCTCCACTGAAACTGCCATGCACTGTAGTTAACTATTGTATTGTTCAGTTGATTAATGAGTTATTATTTGTGAATTAATTAACTAATTAATTCACTCCACTCTCACTAGTGTATGAATCAGTTAGACTAGATACAACTAGCTCAACTGAGTCTAACTGAGTTAAACTAAATACAACTCCATAACTACTTCTTCCAACTGTGTCATAACTTTGCCACTTGAGTTCTAACTGAGTCCTCCATGCATTAGCTCCAGCAAACACTTAGGAATTGTGTAATTCCTTCTGTCAATTGATGTCCCACATCTGTGCACTGAACTGAAGTGCTCCAAAAGAATAAGTTGCTATTTAGAGTCTGATTATTATTAAGAGCTAATAATAATTGACATGCATCTATTTTTCGATCAACGCTCTATAAATAGACTTCGCCCAATATTATAAAAATAAAATTTCATATATTTTTCACATTTGACCAACCATCTACAAATAGCCTCCTGATACATACAGAATATGCTCACCATGTCTAAAAATAGGCATACACCTAAAAATAGCATGAGTGGGCCCCACCTAGTTTAGGTGATTATTTTCCAACTAAGATCAAGGATGATGTTTCAGGATGCCTCCTTCACTATTTCTTGTCGCAAAATTCAACAATAATATATTTTTTTTTCTTAAAATAATGTGGAAAAATCTCTCCTATGATATCTAACCCCCAATGTTCAAAGGGTTGTTCAATATTGACTAGTTGTAAAGGAAAGGTTGCTTTCTTCTCTCTTCCTGAAGTGATTTGGAATATTTTGCATTTTCTCACATAAGAATGTGTATATTTGAACAAGGTGGGTGAATAATATCCAATGTGGATAATTTTGTGGGCAATAGTATCTCCACTATAATTTCCACCAGTTGGTCTATCATGTAGTTCCTACAACACCTTTTTAGCTTTACCCTTTAATAAACATCTAAGCAAGATGAAATCATAATTTTTTTTGAAAAAAACATCATTAATAAATTAATATTGATTTTCTTTCAATCTCAATGCTATTTTCTTTTTGAAATCTAGTTCAACTGATGCATAGCCATTTTTAAATAGAAAATCAAATCAGCATATTGAGATTCAGTATCAATAAGACATACCTCTGAAACTTGAATGTTTTTTCCTGAATAAACTTCAGATGTATTGTTAGATGCACCAGTTACCAACCTGCAAAAAACTTGACCTATAAAAATCTTAGATGGTTTGATTTCTAGGTCATATTATTGTAAATTTGTGACTTGGTTAGCTTTCTTTTCTCCCAATTCCTTTTGGATAAGTAATTCCCTAACTGCTAGGAAAGGCATAATCAGTTTTGTGTGCTATTTTAAGAGAACAGGTCTAAAATGTTTAATTGATTTAAAGATTAAAAAATCATGTTTTTCTTCTTATGAATAATTTAATTCTCCTCCCTGTAATGTAGAACTATAAAAATCAATAGGAGCTTCAATTTTTTCTTGATTCTGTTGAGTTAACACTGCTGTGTAAGAATGATTGGAGGAAAACGTATGTAGGAAAAATTCTCTGGAATAATTAAGAGATGAAAATGAAGGAGAATCAATAATGGTTTTATTAATTGATTCAAAAGATGTTATCTCAACTTGTCCCCATATATAGATTTCTTTATTTCTAATCATGTTCTCTAGAGGCATGACACTTTGTGAAAAATCAAGAACAAAAAATTTAACAAAATTTATTTGACCAAGGGAAGATTGCATCGACTTCTTATTATGAGCCAAGGGAATTTATGATATGGATTTGACTCTTTCTAGGTCTATACTAATACCATATTTTGAAACACTAAAAACAATATGCTTTCCTTCACTTAGAGAAAAGAATGATTTTTTAGGATTTAAAGATATTCCAAATTTCCTACATTTTTCAAAGATCTAATTTAAGTCATTAAGATGGTTACTCCTTTTCTTTGAATAGATTGTGATATCAGCTAAATAAGAAAAAAATGATTTATTAATCAAACCTTTGAAAGCAATATCCATACCTCTTTCGAATGTAGCCCCAACATTGATTAAACCAAAAGGATTTTTTTGATAATCGTAAGTTCCCCATTTCGTTCTGAATGTCGTCTTCAATCTATTTGCAGGGTAAACAAGGATCTAGTTATAACCTAAAAATAAATAAATAAATATAAATATAAATATAAATAAATAAATAAAAATAAAATAAAATGACATAAGCTAAATACCTGCAACATACTGCAATATTTGTTCCATCGGAGGTAGAGGTAAGTTGTCATTTTCAGATGCTCTATTCAAATTTCTAAAATCAATAAAAATTATAGTATCGCCATTCTTATTTCTGATAGGGACACAATTTGACACCCCCTTGGAACGTATGACCGGAAAATTATTTCGTCTTCAAGAAATTTATTCAGTTCGGCCTTGATATGTGTTTCAAGGTTTAGGTGGATTTTTTTTAAAATTCTGTTGAACTGGCTTTATATCAGGAAGCATAGGAATGGTATATTGGATGTGTTTTCCTTTGAGATGATTGTGGTCAATAATCATGCCAAAGCATCTATAATATTTTGTTTGTGTTTTGTAATTTTGGAGGACTAATGTATAAGATAACTTTTAAGAAAACAATTATTGATTAGATCTTGCAGGTAATATTAGTAAATATATGTAAGGGTTGCTTGTTTATCTCACATAGTGATTAAGATTTTGTAAATTTATTAAGTGGAATTATGTAAGAATATGTTATTATTAAATATTCAGATTGAATTCTTCATTAAATCATAAGCTTGAAAACCTTTAAACAATGTCTAAAATCTCAACAAAATATATCTAACATTATCAAGATGCTAACAATTTATAAATGAAAGGGACTTACATCAACAAATTGTTAAGTAAATCATTCTTTATATTGATAATAGCTTCAGGAGGAATTATAAGGTTGCTGAAACACAGTCAACCTCACCTAGTTATCTATGATAACAATTAAATATATGAAGAAACAAAATGTATGAAAACTTGAAAAACTCACAGAGAAAATTGAGTTGTATGAGACAAATTCAGGATCCTTCTTGTATTATTGATGATATAAAATACTTTTACAATTTCTGCTTGAAAAAAATTTCTCATCCAAGGGTGCAACATTTAATAACTCGAAATGATAGTTATTTATACTAATTCACAAAACTTAGAATTATCTTAAATGATTTACAATATTAGGATAAAGAAGAATAAAAGAAGGAGACAGATAGATGGAGTGTCTCTGTTTTCTTGGAAGTTGTTGATAACTTGGCCCCTTTTGATGGAAGTTGTTGTTGAATGGACCCTCAAAAATCTAATGTGTTGTGCTGACATGCTGTAAAATTCATTCTTTTACTCGATTGTCTCACAAAACTTATCCCATTGATCTTGAATCAGGATTTCTGCACTGGTCATTTTCCTGAAAATTTCATCTACTTCAGTATATTTGTGAAAAGTTGGTATTTGAATGAATAAGTGTTTTATTTCATGTTGAATGATCAAATCAAACTACAGAGCTTCAAGGAAAGATTTCCCTATAATCTGACCTTTGATACCTGCAAATTTTGACTTGTCTATTACAATTTTATATAACTTTGTGCAATAATATTCTAACTTAATCAATTTATCATCTAATCCTATGAATCCTGGAAGTCATTTATGATTTAAAACATTAAATTTAGTATGAAACCTTTGAACAAAAATATGCAAAGCTTCACATTTGGTCTGCAATTGATTGATTAAGTTCCTTTTCTGCAAAAATTTATTTATCTCCAAAATGGTTGCAGTTCTATCCAAAATGTTGATTGCTTCCAACTCCTCTCTATTCTTTGAATTTAAAACCTTGATCATGTCAGTGGATTCACTTGGTTTCTTCTTGAGTTGATATTTTTTCTCTTGAATTGTTGTTCTGAATTTGGTGATGAGCTCCTGTTGTTCGAAGATGATCTGTATGGATGGCCATACTTTAGTGATAGACCTGTTGATGTCTTCCCAGATGCTCTGCTTAGCTTCACCCAGAGTTGCTATCATTAGAGATTATTTTTCTAGTTCTTTGATCTTAAGTGATAATTGATGAGTCTTCTATATTTCTTCTACTAATAAAGTATCATTTTTAATTTTCTGAGACTCAAGAATTTAAAACTTCTGTTGTAACTTTTTATGTGCCTGTTTTTGAATGGCCAAATCTTGTGCCAATTTCATTGCATCAATTTTAGTCAAAGCTGCTGAAAGTTCTGTACCTGCAAAAGATGTTTGAGTGGCTAAATTAGGATTAGTATTCACCTGGAGTGATGATTTCTCTTTCAGTACTAGTTCTTCAATTTTTTCTTCCATCTTTCTAATATGCAGATTTTGATCAATGATCAACTTCAGTATTTCCTCCTTGTTACATTCATTTTCTGCAATCTCCTTAGTCTGTGGGTCTTTAGTTGAGGGTAGCTTGAGTTGTTTGCACAGAGAAGAGATGTCTGAATTCTTATTTTTAATGATTTACTCAACTGCCTTGCAATATTTTAGGTCATACCCAACTTTTACTACAAGATCTTCCATTGACTTCTTTTCGTTGTCTTTAGCCAATGAAGACAATTTCGCAATCTTCAACAAAGATTGATTATTTGACAGTGTTGATTCCAACTTGGAAAGAGACATGGATGTTGTAGTCATTGTTTAAAATAACATCTCTCCTGACTGCATGTGCATGTCCATCTGGTCAATTGGGTGAATATTCTTTGCATCCAGAGAGAAGACAATCTTCTTGTACTCATCACGAGTCTTTGGAAATTGCATTGTTGCCTGCAAAAAGGCCATATGCATCCTTCCTTTCTCACTGTCAAAGGTAGTGAGAATTCTGTGATGTGATGTAGATTTTTTTTCCAGAATTGACAATAAAAATCATACTTCAATGCTTCATTCTTGTGCTTGATATCTAGGAATCTAGAGAAAATACTTTTCTCTTCAGAAGAATTGGCATCTAAACGCTGGATAATTTCTAGTGGTTCTCTTGCAAGTGATGATGATGGAGGAGTTTGAGCAACACTGGTGGATGTGGAGACTTTAGTATCTCCCAAATCTATGATCTCTGGTTGTTTCTCCTCTGAAAGCAAGGTGGAAGTGAGCTTGGCTTTTTGTTCTGCAAGATAAACTCTTTCATATTCTCCTTGGCATGTGGAGACTATTCTCTAACTCTCTTATGCTACTTACTGCCAGGCACTCATGTATCTAAATTTGAATTTGAAATGACTTGGTCATCTTCCTCCTGAAGAGTACCTTTCACCCATTCATCTTGGTTCATGTACTTTATTTCTTCTCTGGAGGCATGAGTGTAATAAGTTGTCTTGAGTTCAACTCTCAAAGAAGAAATAATTCCATGGGGGTTATATGACCAAGTAAAACTTGGTTGAAAACTCATCTTCTTTAACATTGCATCTGCTTCAACACCAGTTGCTCTGGTATTGCAAATGAAGGATCCAATGTTGGCCTTGAGTTTAAACTGAGCTTTTCTCTTTCCTGAGACAAAATGTAGCTCATCCATGTTTAAAATTTGTCTTATGTACTCCAAGGAGAAAAATATCATAGGTACATATCTTGGAAGCTTGTAGGATGAGAGTTTGCAACCATATACCTTGATCTCTGTGTAATTTTTATACAGGTGCCAATTGTTGAGCTCCAAAGATGTTCTTTCTTCCACCACATTCCACTCCATTTCCTTTTTCCATTATTAATCACAGGCTCAAATGATCAGTAGAATTAGTTAAAATTTCTTTAAGAATGAATATCATCACTAACTTGCTATGTTTTTATGATTTTGTCATTGTAGTACTTTTTAAACTAGATCTAGCTACAGAATGCAGACATTCTGTAGCTAGTTGCCGATTCTGTAGCTGTCTTCATGTCTACGTAGGTTCCAGGTGTCATCTTGGAGAAAAACACATATGGGCGTATTCCACATCATTCCCTCATCATTTTTTGCACTCCACGAAGTTTTAACGGAATTATGTAGGCGGTTATGCACGTGGGAACTAAAACTAGGAGACAGACTCCTAATAGGACAAGGACATTCCAGATGTCCTTAATTCTATTATGTGACCACCATCAGAGTCCTAGTTTGGTTTTTATTTGGAAATACAATTATCCCTAGGTTATCTCAAGACAGTTATGTAAATTTATTATAAATATGGCTCGGGAAACCGAGGGACAAGGTTAGATTTTGTATTTTGACTGCTAGATTTCAGAAGTACGAAAACACTCTGTTTTGAAGTAATTTCTCTCTAATGCAAGAAGTATCACTTTATTGAAAGCACTGAGTCAATCTTGAAGTATATTTTGCGTGCTACTCCGGTGGTAGAGGGCCCCTGCCTCCTGAGCAGCCTTTTTTATACGGTTTAGATAAGTATTTTAGTCTCGTTTTTTTCATTTCTAGCTTAAGCACGTTTCTGAAGTTTATGTTTCATGCTTGTTTACATTGATCATCATAGCTAGACTTACTCATATAAACTCTTCCAAAATATCGTCACGATGAATAAGGCATAGTTGTTGGTGTTGTAGGTTTTAGTTGCTGGTCTTACTCCTACAAACTCTTCCAAAACATCATTAACAATGAATAAGAAACAGCTATGGTATCTTATATTTTAATTGTATTTGCTTTCAAATCTTATGTTTATGTTTAATTGCATTGAATAATACAGCCATAATTGTTTTTACAAACTCTTCCAAACTGTCATTCACATTGAACAAGATGGGCTGTAGAATTCCAATAGACTAGCTGCATGTTAGTTTAGTCATAACACTCCGGAGGATGATTTCATTTAGTTTAGCTCTGTCACTACATTTCAAGTTTGATAATGGAATTTTAATTTAACTCTGTTCACTGTACTTCAAGTAGATTAGTAGCATTATAGTTTAGTCTTAGCTCACTATATTATCATTCCAGTTTAGTTGTTATCCATTGCATTTCAAATTGTATTAGTTGTTAAATTTAGATACCACGGTCTTCATTATTTACAAAAAATTCTTTTGTTCCAACCTCATATTATTACATAATCATCTGGATAGAGGCTAGTATCAGTCTAAGGCCTGGAGTATTTTGCAACCTTTTTACCATTTCACAAATAAGCCTTTTCTCAAGGACTATTCTAAAAAGAAACCTATAACTTTTGAGTGAGGCCTGGTGGTGCTATATTGAGTTGCAGAACAGAATTAGAAGTTAGTTTAGAGTAAAAATCTTATTGTGCTACAAATGTTATTTTCCAAATATGTTCCAATGAACCTTTAATCATGGATGAGATGTTGTAACATTGTAAGTTGATTGTTTATTTAGGAGAACTTCATTCACACTTAACTTGTCCATTTCTCAAGCTCTTCCAACACATCTGTAATGAATGAATTGGATAAGTTCAAGCTCATGTTGTGATTTATTTCCTTGCAATGAAGTCATTATCAAGCTTTTGATTTGTTGTTTTCCAGCCATAGTTTAGGCTTTGTTCTGTTTTAGTATTTGCATTTGTTGTTTGCCATCCATAGTTTAGGCCTTGTTCTGCTTTAATATAACCAATAGCTTCTTTTCACCAGCATTTAGTTCTTTCCCTTTTCAAACATAAAACCATAAAACCAAAAACATCAAAAAACACTAAACACAACATAGTGAGAAACAAATACCTAGGCACATATAGTGCACCACACTTCAGCAGTTTACCAACCCTGGTTGACAATTAATGAACTCAATTTAGGAACACTAGGTTGAGCACAAACATTTTGGCGTCGTTGCCGGGGAAGTGTAACTAGTTAGCCTTGTTTCTTAACTCCTAAAAACAATGATATTTGTAGAGAGAGAGACTCAAGGGGTAGATTCATAAGAAGCAGAACCAGAAGTTTGATTCCTAGAATACCACTTGTTTCATCAAGACCTAGAGCCAGCACAGCTCCAACTCAGACCCACATTCAATCCTTTACTAATCCTAGACTTCCAGAATACTTAAGATCAGATATTCCATTAGAAATATCTTCCACTTCATCCACTGAGCCTGTCTTAGAAGAAGATTCAAGGACCCCTGCTAGAGACACAAACTTTTCCACTTCCACAGAAGAATCAACTATGGCAAAAGAAGGGGGAGGAGGAGTCTTTAATGGAGAACAAACATTATTTGGAGGGGTTAGAGGTAGAGGAGAAGGAGAAGGAGGTAGAGGAAGAGGTTGAAGAGAAATGGGAAGCTCTTTTGGGTTTCCTATAGTAGATGAAGAAACCAATACAACTATGAAAAAAATTTCACCCTCTGTCCTTCCAAACTTCTATGAAATTAAAACTAAACATCCTAAAACCTTCCTATTTGAATTTGAAGTCCTATGTAGAACTTATGACTACTTACAATATGCTCAAAAACTTAAACTATTTCCTTCAACATTGAAAGGAGCATCATTGAAGTGGTTTATGAGTTTGATCAACAGTTCTATTACGACATGGGAAGATATGAAACAAGAATTTCTAGAAAGGTATTTGGATTATTGTATGCCAGTCAATAATAAGGAGGAAGTGTTCAAGATGATACAAAAAGAGGATGAAAACCTGGAATATTTGTTGGAGAGATTTCATTACAATATCAAAAGAGCAAAAATGGAGAACTTAAATCAAGACACCTTAAAAGTTCTCTTGTTGAAGACAATTAGGGATGAATGGTTTGATATCCTTAACATGATGGGAAAAGGGGATATATCTCAACTCACATTACCTGAAATATCTGAGTTATGTATCAACCTTTCAAGAGGGAAATCTAAAAATGTGAAAGGACCAAGAGACCCTGCTCTTGCAAGGGAAAGTAAGTCTGCTTCTGGAACAGTAAGTAGGGCAGAGATAGGGCATATGCTTGATGAATTCAAATCTGACATCTTAGGGAGTCTTAGTGAACAAATAGACACACTTAAGTTACAAAACAAGCAAAAAGTTGAATTTGATGCTTTAGCAATCTTTTGTCCCAAATGTAGAAAGAAGCATGCATTGAGAGAATGTCCTTTGGATGAACAATTTGTAGAGACCTGTGTAATTTGTTCAGAAAAACATGAGACCAAGAGTTTTCCTTCACTTCCTGGTCTTAAAGTTGTCTTTCAAGAAGATACTCCTACAAGTTCCACAAAATCTCTCAATTTTGTCTCTAGAAGGCCTTGGCAAGGACCTCAAACACAAGGATTTCATGATCAAATGTATAATCAACCCCCACCAAACTGGAATTCTTGGCAACAACCTTGGCCCCAATTTCAAAATCAATCTCAAGCTTGGGCACAAGGAGCACAAAATCCCTATGGAAGATACTCCTAGTACTATCAATATCCACCATCCTATCCACCATACCCACATTTTTCTCCTCAAAATCCTCAACAAAATCCTCAACAGAATCCTCAAAATCCACAACATCAAAATCAACCACTTCCATTACCATTTCCTCATAAATCAAATCAGTTGCCTGCTCAACCCATACCAAACCCCAAGAATAAAAATCCTCAGAATACACACATGATAGAAGGCCAACAATTTCCAACTTATTTAATTACTCCTCTAGACCTTAGTAATGTTCAACTTAGGTCTGGAAGAATACTTGAAAAGAGGAAACCTTCTGTGATCATACAAGAACAAGATAACTCTGAGGAAGATTCTCTACAGGAAAATAAAAGTCTTGAAGAAGACACATATTTTTAGGACCCAAACATTGAAAAATCAAAACAAAAAGAACCAATAATTTCAACTCCTGTATTAGAGCAGTCATCAACATCCACTCCTACACCTCCCTTTCCAGAAATATTACAAATTGATAGAGGTGTAGAAAAACAAATTATGGTGCCTAATTACGATTTCCTAGATGAGCTAAGAAATGTCTGTATTAAGATTCCATTATTACAAGCTATCAAGGAAATTGCAATTTTAGCAAAGACAATAAAGGAGTTGAGCATGAAGAAAACAAGAAAAAGAATAAGAGAGACAAAGAAAATTCAACTGGAAGGAAAAATAGCAGATATCATGATGGGTAAGATTGCTATTCCAAAGTATCTAGACCCAAGAAATCCAGTTGTTAAAATTCACATCAAAGTAATTGAGATCCAAAATACACTCATTGATTTAGGAGCAGCAATCAATATCATGAGTAGACAAATCATGGATAAACTGAAACTTCCTAATCTTCTCTTTACACCCACATTATTACAATTAGCAGATAGATCTGTGATCAAACCTGATGGGGTAATAGAAGACATTCCAGTGTCCCCAGATTCTTGGGAGTACTCTGTGGATTTCATGATCCTAACTCCTAAGAATAATCTAGGAGGGCATCCAATTATATTAGGAAGACCTTGGTTAGCTACAACTGATGCTTTCATTAGTTGTAGATCTGGTGATATTTACATCTTTGATAGTAGTGCAACTAAGAAATTCACTTTTTATCCTCCAGCAAGGACAATTATAGATTTAGATGATACTCAATGGCTAGATGATGAAGAATACTTACAACCTCTCTTCACAATTTCAGAAATTAGTGAAGATAGTCAAATTCTGAATACTTTAGAAAACTTTGAATCCTCTACGGAACATAAACATGAAAAATTTCAAGAAGAATCCAACATTGAGTTTTTTTCATCAAGGCAGATGTCTCTCTATTCCATGGATAAATTTGGCAGCTCTACAATTGAGATATTTCCAGGCAAAACTTTAAACATAAACAAGAACCTAGAAAAATCTCAACAAGAAGAGCTAGTCAAAATTTTACAGAGACATTCTTCTGCATATGCATGGGAGTAAACTAATATGAAAGGGATAAGCCCCAAGACTTGCACTCATCACATCTACATAGAGGAAAATTGTAAACCAATCAGACAACCTCAAATACAGATGAATCCAAATCTTAGGGAGATTGTTAAAGAAGAATTGCAGAAATTGTTGAATGTCAATTTTATCTATCCTATTTCAGATAGTCAGAGGGTTTCTCCTTTGGTAATTGTGCCAAAGAGAAATGGTAAATGGAGGGTATATATTGACTACTAAGAATTAAACAAAGCTACTCTTAAAGATCATTTTCCCCTACCTTTCATAGATCAGGTGTTAGATACCTTAGCTGGCAAAAAGTACTTCTCATTTCTAGATGGGTTTAGTGGTTATAATCAATTTCAAGTATCACTTGAGGATCAAGACAAAACCACATTTACCTATCCTTGGGGTACCTATGCTTACCGAGTATTGCCATTTGGATTATGCAATGCACCTGCAAAATTTCAAAGGGCAGTATTAGGAATATTTTCGGATCTAATACATGATTGTGTAGAGGTATATATGGATGATTTCACAGTTTATGGAAACACATTTGAAGAAGCCTTAGCAAACTTGGAAATTTTTTTTAAAAGATGTAGAGAAGAAAATATTTCACTTAGTCATGAGAAGTGTTTTATGATGTTTACTGAAGGAATTGTTTTAGGACATCACATTTCAGGGGATGGGATTAGAGTTGATGAGTCAAAATTTCAAGTCATCTCTAACTTATCTATTCCAAGTTGTCAAAAATATGTTAGGAGTTTTCTTGGATTTACAGGGTATTATCGAATATTTATAGAAAAATTCACCAAGATAGCATCTCTACTCTTCAAATTACTTACCAAAGTCTGTGATTTCAAATGGAATTTTGATTTCCAGTTAGCCTTTGAGACCCTGAAAACAAAAATTTCTGAAGCACCTATTTTAAGGGGACCTAATTGGAACTTACCTTTTCATATTTCAACAGATGCCTCAGATACAGCTCTAGGAGCAGTATTGGGACAAAAAGACATGATTCCTTATGCCATCTACTATACCAATAAAAATTTGACTCCTGCAGAGTTAAACTATAATGTAACTGAAAAAGATTTTTTAGCTGTTGTTCATGCCATAAAAAAATTCAGACACTGTATAACAGGCTATGAAACTTTTGTTCACACAGATCATTCTGCAATTAGATACTTAATGAACAAATCAATTACTAATGGCAGAGTCATAAGATGGTTATTGCTTTTACAAGAATTCAACATTACCATTCTAGATAGGCCTGGAAAACAAAACACAGTAGTTGATTTCCTATCTAGACTCCAAAACATCAAAGATGACACTCCAATTGAAGATCAATTTCCTGATGAATATATTTTTGCAATTTCTACCCAAACTCCTTGGTTTGCTGACATTGCTAATTATTTAGTTTCAAGAAAATTTCCTTCAATAATGAATGCAAGAGATAAAATAAAAATCATTTATGATAGTGCAAAATATTCATGGGTTGCTAATGAGTTGTACAAGACTGGTCCAGATTTTATCATTAGGAGATGTGTTCGGGAAGATGAGATGCCTGAGATTCTCAAAGCATGTCATGATGAACCTTGTGGCGGACACTTTGCTGATAAAAGGACAGCCTATAAGATCCTTCATTTAGGATATTATTGGCCATCCTTGTTTAAAGATGTTAAAGAGTATGTCAAAAGGTGTGACAGTTGCCAAAGGGTAGGGAAACCTTCTCCTTCGGGTGAGATGCCATTACAACCTCAGGTACATATTGAACCTTTTGAAAAATGGGCTTTGGATTTTGTAGGACCTATTAGTCCTCCATCAAGACAAAAGAAATATATATTAGTTTTCATTGATTATGTTACCAAATGGGTAGAGGCATGATGCGAAAATGGAAGGTACTTGAAAAGGGTGCAAGGTATCCATTTTCAATTATGTAAATGAGTGCAAACATATTCTAAGTTTAAATGCGAAAATGTGAGAACTTCATATTTCTATCTGAGAGATTGACTATGGGGACATTTCCTGGATATATCACCGTTCAAAGAAAGGATGAATCCAGAGGCTACCTGGCCCTCTTACAGACTCTACCTAAAGAAAATATAGAAGTAATCACTCAGATTTAATTAAAATAATCTTGCTTTAAACTTGATGTTATGCAGAAATTTAGCTTGCAAATGGTGTATGTCTTTTCACTATTTATGTATCTTAAGTGTAATTGTTTTTGTTGAAACTTAACATGGGAATAAGAAACAATATTCAGCAATATAATGTCAAAACACAACAGCAATATGATATAGGAGTTCACCCCAACTCTTGGGCTACATCTCTTGGATCAAGCCTCCCAAAATGGGCTTGTCCTCTTGTATTAAAAGCTCTCAAATGAAATACAAGATTAAAAGTGTCTCAATAGACAAATATGAATATATAAAATGATTCAGAAGGCATGAAAAAGCTAAGAATTCCTTTTCAAATTCACTAAACAGTGAAAGAATACCATAAACATTGATTTCTTCATCAATGTCCTACTGGTGCTTTGAACTTCTCTGCAACTTTTTGGGATGTAGAAGTCCTCAAATGCCTCTGAAACCTCTTCCAATGGCTTCATAAGGTCTAAATTATCTGAAATAGAGCTTTGGTTCACCTCAAACTGATAACCACAACTCCAAATAGCTCCAAACCCAAAATGGCCCTAGTGGCCCTGAAAACTCTCCTAAAGGTTTTCGACCTCTAAAAATCTTCAAACAGAGCTAAGACCTATTCCAATGGCTCTGAAATGTAGGAAATAGTTGAAAATGACTTTTTTTTCACCAAAAAAGGTTACCCACAGCTCAACCAAATTTAAAACCCAAAATGGCCCTAGTGGCTCAAAAAGCTTCTCCGAAGCTAAACAGGTCGAAAATGAGATCCAATGGCTCTGAAAACTGTGCCATTCAGTCCAAAAGGTTGAGAACATAAGAAATCAAGAAAATTTTCACTCCAAAAGGTTGAGTAATGAGAAATTTATGACCAAAACAACTTTGCCCCAATTTCCTCCACTAAATGTGGGGCAACTGCCAGTTAACTCCACTAAAAGTGGAAGTCCACCTAAATTTGGGAGCGCCTCCAGAATCTCCGCCATATTAAACTTCACTTAACTGAAGCTTAATTAAATATTAAACTTTATATTAGGCTCCTTAAGCGCTTTTAACATTAAGCTCCCACACTGGTCATATGATGAGGTTCCATGGGAGGAGGGCTGGCCCCTCCGTGCTCCGCCGAACCCACTTCACTAAAAGTGCAATAACTTCTTCATACGGTGTCCGTTTTTCGAACCGTTTGTGGCACCGGAATCAAGAAGATGAGACCTATGTAACCATCTTGGTTTCAATCAATTTTTAGAGCTTTCATTTTTGAGCTTTTTCCCAAGCTCAAATTTGAGCTCCTGATCACACCTCCCAAATGAGAGGCTTTTGGTCCCCAAAAGCTTACTGAAATGAAGAAATGAACTATAGTACATAAAATGAGAGAATAACGACATCCTCTTCTCTTCAGCCTCCAAAAATTTTCCTGAATTGTCAACTGTTCACATGGCAAATTTTGTTGAATGAGCCACGTACTTGCGCCGAATCTTGACCAAGTTTTCTCGCCATACCAATCTGCCATACTGAAACCAGTAATGACACTTGCTGAACTTTGTGCCATCTTTGCTTGCATGCCTTTCCAACTCATGGAATCTTTCACTACTTTGCACTGACACTTCATTCTCTGCACCAAATGACACCAAAGGCATCTTGTGCAACATACGACATCAACAACCAGTTGACAATGAAATGTGTTATACAAATGACACACAAAATCTGTAAAAAAAATGTGCACACTATCGACACAAGTCGATAAACATGTATGACACAATCGACACAAATCGATAAACAACAAGATACATCTTGACAAACATATGTGTATGTATCATGTACAATGAACTATATACAGTTCGCTAATTACACATACAACCTCTATGTACATGTGCAACTTCAACTCTTCTTTTCAAATACCAACAAGTACCTCATCCCAAAAACATGTGGGTGATTAAGAGCTGAACCAAAAGACATTGTTGCAACATAAGTGAGTATCATGCTCATCTTTTACACCTCCATGGCGAAATTTTGCAACAACAAAGAAATTCCTTCAACTGAAACTGCTTATACATGCAATCTTGCATCAACTTTTCAACTGAAATACATGCATACCAATCTGAAATTTGCATGTACAAAATGAGTAATGACTTACTGCAATAAGAAGTCCATCCACTTCTCACCAAGCCACTTCCATGGGGACTTTTGCTGCTGCAAATTTTCCTCATGTGAAACTTTCCTTTCCACATCAATAATGGAATCCATGATTCCACCTTCGCCAATATTTTTGTCCTCTTGCTGCATGTGCGTGGGACGACGAGTTGGATGCAAAGTCCAAAAATGAGAGACAACATGTCCCTTCTTTTGGCAAAAAGTGCAAATCATATGCACCTTCTTTGAAAGTAGTCTTTGCTTCATCTGCTTCTTGTGTGCCTTCTTCCTCATCCAGCATCTCGAAACATGATGGTTAAATCGACCACAAAATGTGCAACAAATCCTCTTATGTTGCTTTGCATGCTTGCCATAAGCTGCATGTCTACCATCTTCTTGCTGCAACAAAGGCTTCAAACAATGGTAAGGAAGATTGACATCATGACATTGATGTAATTGAGAACTTGGGAGAAAAGTTCTCTTCAAATTTGCATCACATTCTTGAATGCATGTGCTCAAAGCTTCGCCATTAAACTGCTCATAGCCAAGACCAATATTCTTGGGACGCTCCACAACACAAATAGGCTCAACAATGCCTTGTGCATGCTTGCCCAAACCTTTGCCTTCTTGATAGCCCATCTTCAACATCAATTTGGACCCAATACCTCTTGTATGTTTTTCAAAAGAACCAACATACTTTTCAATGGAGGAACTTGAAGACAAGTTGGAACGATTATCCTCTTCCTCAAGAATTTTCTTGGACAAAGCTTCTTGAGCTTGAAGAAGCTACAACTCCATATCATGCAGTCTTTGAAGAATGGCTTCTTTCTCTTCCTGCATAGCTAGCAATTGTGCACGAAGTTGAACACTTTCCCTTTGATCCTCAAGGAGAATCTGCACCATGTCCTTCACTTTAAAAAACTCATTCTTCATGTCATCATTGAAGAATCTCGTGAAGGAGGAAACTTCACTTGTAGAAGAAGATGACATTATGTAAATTTTTAAACAACCAAAAAGAACTTCCAAAGAAAATTCCTCAAAGCTTTCAATCAAACGACAAGCTTTTAGCCAAATGTCAGTAAAGACCCCTTCTCATTCAAGCAGCCATAAAACACAAAATTTTGGAGTTTGTTTTCCAAAGATAATCTTGAGTTAAATTGGGTAAGGAAAATAGTCTTCAATCCTTTCCAAGACTCAGCTAACAACAACTATCCTTCCAACTCAAGAAAACTCATACATGCAACCATTTTGCAACCCATAAAACAGTAAATCTCTTACACTGTTTTAAAAACTTTTGCACCATAAGGAATGCTCAACCCGAGCTCTGATACCTCTGATCTGAAAATGGAAGGTACTTGAAAAGGGTGCAAGGTATCCATTTTCAATTATGTAAATGAGTGTAAACATATTCTAAGTTTAAATATGAAAATGTGAGAAGTTCATATTTCTAATACAGAGATTGACTGTAGGGGAATTTATTGGATATTTCACCTTTCAAAGAAAGGATGAATCCAGAGGCTACCTGGCCCTCTTACAGACTCTACCTAAAGAAAATATAGAAGTAATCACTCAGATTTAATTAAAATAATCTTACTTTAAACTTGATGTTATGCAGAAATTTAGCTTGCAAATGGTGTATGTCTTTTCACTGTTTATGTATCTTAAGTGTAATTGTTTTTGCTGAAACTTAACATGGGAATCAACAAAAATATTTAGCAATATAATTTCAAAACACAACAGCAATATGATATAGGAGTTCACCCCAACTCTTGGGCTGAATCTCCTGGATCAAGCCTCCCAAAATGGGCTTGTCCTCTTGTATTAAAAGCTCTCAAATGAAATAAAAGATTATAAGTGTCTCAATAGAAAAATATGAATATATAAACTGATTCATAAGGCATGAAAAATCTAATAATTCCTTTTCAAATTCACTAAACAGTGAAAGATTACCATAAACAGTGATTTCTTCATCAATGTCCTACTGGTGCTTTGAACTTCTCTGCAAATTTTTGGGCTGTATAAGTCCTCAAATGCCTTTGAAACCTCTTCCAATGGCTTCATAAGGTCGAAATTATCTAAAATAGAGCTTTGTTTCACCTCAAACTGATAACCACAACTCCAAATAGCTCCAAACCCAAAATGGCCCTAGTGGCCCTGAAAACTCTCCTAAAGGTTTTCGGCCTCTGAAAATCTTCAAACAGAGCTAATACCTATTCCAATGGCTCTAGAATGCATAAAATAGTCAAAAATGACTTTTGGTTCACCAAAAAAGGTTACCCACAGCTCAACCAAACTCAAAACCCAAAATGGCCCTAGTGGCTCAAAAAGCTTCTCCGAAGCTAAAAAGGTCGAAAATGAGCTCCAATTGCTCTGAAAAATGCACCATTCAGTCCAAAAGGCTGAGAACATATGAAATCAAAAAAAAATTCGTTCCAAAAGGTTGAGTAATGAGAAAGTTATGACCAAAACAACTTTGCCCCAATTTCCTCCACTAAATGTGGGGCAACTGCCAGTTAACTCCACTAGAAGTGGAAGTCCACCTAAATTTGGGAGCGCCTCCAGAATCTCCGCCATATTAAGCTCCACTTAACTGAAGCTTAATTAAATATTAAACGTTATATTAGGCTCCTTAAGCGCTCTTAACATTAAGCTCCCACACTGGTCATATGATGAGGTTCCATGGGAGGAGGGCTGGCCCCTTCGTGCTCTGCCGGACCCACTTCACTAAAAGTGCAATAAATTCTTCATATGGTGTCCGTTTTTCGAACCATTTGCGGTGCCGAAATTAGGAAGACGATACCTATGTAACCATATTGGTTTCAACCAATTTTGAGAACTTTCAGTTTTGAGCTTTTTCCCAAGCTCAAATTTGAGCTCCTGATCAGCCAAGCCATTACTTTTTTCTACTGAAGCATCTGTAGTTAATTTTCTTTTTGGGGATATTTTTACTCGTTTTGGTGTCCCAAGGGAAATTGTTACAGATCAAGGAGCTCAATTCACATCAAGGCTAGTGGAACAAATGATGGAGAGGTACAAAATCAGACACAGAAAATCTACTCCCTATCATCCACAAGCAAATGGTCAAGTGGAATATACTAATAAGGTCATTGAAGGGATCCTAACAAAGACTGTTCATTTACATAGAAGAGATTGGGCAGATAGGCTTCCTGAAGCCTTGTGGGCCTATAGAACTACATGGAGAAGCACAACAGGTCATACTCCTTATGAACTTGTTTATGGAAAGCAAGTTTTGTTTCCCATAGAGTTCCAGATTCAAACTTTCAAAATGGCGGTTCAGCTAGGACTTGATCTAACAGAGGCACAAAAGCACAGATTGGAGCAGATTAATGAATTGGATGAGATCAAACAAGATGCAGTTCAGAAAACAAGTATAGTCCAACATAAAAGGACTAGATGGCATGATAAGTACATCAAGGAAAAGAAGTTTAAATAAGGTGACTGGGCTCTCTTGTTTGATTCAAAGTTCAAATATTTTCAAGGTAAATTCCAAACACATTGGCTTGGGCCATATGAAATTGTGAAATTTTTTGACAATGGGGAAATAAAAATCAAGACAATAGATGAAGAAGAGGTCACTTTTCTTGTGAATGGTCATATATTGAAGCTGTATCATAAGCCACTTTCAAGAGAATAATTTGTCAAGAAATTCCAGGAAAACAGTGATGTGAAGTTAATGAAGAAGAATCTTTCTTCTTCATCAACTTAATTGAATTTTTTGAAATCATTTTATTGAAAAAAAAAACAATAATAATAATAATAATAATAATAAAGTATAAACATGAAAACCAATCACTGATTGGCATGTTTATTTAGAAAAGGTGGAGTGAAAATCAGAATCTTTCTAACACTCTAGCTTTTCAAATCCATTCTTTCTGCAAGCAGTTATTACAAAATCATAAGTGCAGATCCATTTCACTTATGATCCATCTCACTTCATTCATCCACATTCCATTTCATTCATTCATCTACACTTCATTCATTTCACTCCATGGTCCACCTCATTTCCATCCCAGATTTTTAATTTTGATGTTTCACTGCAATTGAATAATACATATCATGAATTGCAGGCCACTTCTCATACTTCACTGCATTTCATAAGTTGTGATCCATTCCACTCCATTATTCACTTCATTCATATTCCATTACACCATATTTTATTATCCATCTTCACTCATTCCATAGAACATTCCATTCATGCTATAAACCATTCCATTTCATGTTTCAAGTCTTCTACAGGTACATTCTGCAATCAGTTAGACATTCTGCAGCCAGTTAGACATTCTGCAGCCAGTCAGACATTCTGCAGCCAGAGATCCTAAAAGCATTGTCCAGTAATCACCTGATCTGCAATAAAATGATCCTGCATATCCATGACAACAAGAAAAATCAAGGGAGTTATGAAGACTCAAAAATTAATGATTTTCAGGGGAGAACAAAGCATATAAAGATCACAGAAATCAGAGGAAAGGCAAAGGTAAAAGTTCTGATTATAATGACATATCATGAAAAAATTTAGTATAGTTAAGTTATGAATAATTCAAAAAGTTGTTTTAATTAATTTTGTTGATCATGCCTAACAAACCTCCCGTAGAAACTTTGGATAAAACTCCTTCTATTCCACCATTTCAAATCCCATATTCGATCATCATTTAAAAATCTAAACGGTTAAAGTGTTGAAGTGATTGGATTAGTCACGTCACTAGGCCAAAGCATTTAATGATGATTTTGAATTCGTTACAAAATATCTCCGCGGTCTTTTCTTCCGTGATATCTTTCAACTCATATACATCATCCTCACCTCATTATATTCATTCCGCAATCACTCCATATCATTCTTTCCCGTAGCCAACTCTTAACCATTTCAGTCTGTAAAACAGAGGAAACATCTGTGGGGCAAAAACATCTCTGTAACAGCCGTTGTCACCGTGAACAGAGGAGCAACAATTTGAAGGTTGGAAAGCGGAGTTATGGGTCTTATAGTGAGGACTGAACCAGTTGGCACTAAGTACTTGGAAGGTTATCCTCAAGTCAGAGAAATGTTACAACAAGCAGGGTGGTTGCAATTCTTTGAAAAATTTAGTGGGTTTCACAAAGAGGTGACCAAAACGTTTGCAAGATCCTTCAAAGGAGTTGAGGTCGAGATAGGAGATATTAAATTCACCATTACAGAAGCAACCGAATTGCCCAGACAAGGAGAAAGGTGGTTCAAGAATAGAGAATTTCATAACGAAGCATGGAAGCAGATACTCAAGTCACCAGGTATGGACGTTACCATTTTTAAAAAGGGTATCCCTAGCTCTACACTAAAGAACAAATGGAGGAACATGTTGCTTATCTTGCAAAAATTCATCACTTGTGAAGGAAGATATGGTACTTTCTATGTCTATCATATTCGGTTGATAATGCATTTCCTAGAAGAAGAACTTAATTTGCCCTTTTTCTTGCTTCAAAGTTTAAAGAAAATGGCCTCAAGTGTTCAAAATAGAATTCAATTTCTGGAAACAACCTTATACCACCATGGCTTAGTCAAAATTTTGATTGAACATCATTTGAGAAAAATGGGAGATAATTGGGAAGACTTCTTAGTGAGAAATCACTTTGAGGAACCCAAGGAACCTCCACCTAAAGAAAAACCTACAAAAAGAAGCAGAAGATGGAAAACCTCCAAAACTGAAACTGGTAAAACAATACAAGAAAGCAGTGAAGAAATGATTTCTGAGAAATTGACTCAGATTAAGAAGCATCTTAAGAAAGAGAGGATAATAAGAAAATTTTCCAGAGAGAAAGGAGAAGGGCCATCTCAACCGAGAAGGAGCCATAGACTTAGAGGGATACTAAAGAAAACAAAGGTTAAACAAACTAGAGTCATAAACATAGAAGATGAAGAAACACCTACTGAGGAGGATTTTGATGAAGAAGTTCCAGAAATTGACCCAGCACAACAACAAGTTTACAATTATATTGAGTCATTAGAGAGGAGAGCTTCAGAATCTAGAGACAGAACTCCTAGCCCACCAAAGTCTGAAATTGATATGATAAGGAGAGATAGGTATGAATTAGAAGTACTCAACAGGCATATCAAGAATGAGAATGAAATTTTGAGAGACCAGGTTAAACTGAAAACTGATATGAATTCAACTCTGTCTCTACAAATGCAAAAGTTGTACAAGGCCAGTGAAAAATTGAAGAGAAATAAAAAGTTAACTAGGGCACTCACAAATTTGAGATTCAAGTTAGTCATAAGAAAGCCCAGAAGGCCTTTAATTTTCAGGCAAAGCAAAAGAAGAGGGTTGGATTTCCTTGCAGAAGTCTCAGAGTTCATGGAATAGTTGCATGAGGACATGCAAGGACCTAGCAGTGGGGGTATGTTGAGCTCCAAAGATGTTCTCTCTTCCACCACATTCCACTCCATTTCCTTTGTCCATTATTAATCACAGGCTCAAATGATCAGTAGAATTAGTTAAAATTTATTTAAGAATGAATATCATCACTAACTTGCTATGTTTTTATGATTTTGTCATTGCAGTACTTTTTGAACTAGATCTAGCTACAGAATGCAGACATTTTGTAGCTAGTTGCTGATTCTGTAGCTGTCTTCATGTCTGCGCAGGTTCCAGGTGTCATCTTGGAGAAAAAAGCATATGGGCGTATTCCACATCATTCCCTCATCATTTTTTGCTCTCCACAAAGTTTGAACGGAATTCTGTAGGCGGTTATGCACGTGGGAACTCAAACTAGGAGACAAACTCCTAATAGAACAAGGACAATCCAAATGTCCTTAATTCTATTACGTGACCACCATCAGAGTCCTAGTTTGGTTTTTATTTGGAAAGACAATTATCCCTAGGTTATCTCAAGATAGTTATGTAAATTTATTATAAATATGGCTCGGGAAACCGAGGGACAAGGTTAGATTTTGTGTTTTGACTGCTAGATTTTAGAAGTACGAAAACACTCTGTTTTGAAGTAATTTCTCTCTAATGCAAGAAGTATCACTTTATTGAAAGCACTGAGTCAATATTGAAGTAGATTTTGCGTGCTACTCCGGTGGTAGAGGGCCCCTACCTCCTGAGCAGCCTTGTTTATACGGTTTAAATAAGTATTTTAGTCTCGTTTTTTTCATTTCTAGCTTAAGCACATTTCTGAAGTTTATGTTTCATGCTTGTTTACATTGATCATCATAGCTAGACTTACTCTTATAAACTCTTCAAAAATATCATCATGATGAATAAGGCATAGCTGTGGTGTTGTAGGTTTTAGTTGCATTTCCTTTGAAATTTTATGATTTATGCTTGTTTACACTAAGTGTCACAGCCGGTCTTACTCCTACAAACTCTTCCAAAACATCATTAACAATGAATAAGAAACAGCTGTGGTATCTTAGATTTTAATTGTATTTTCTTTCAAATCTTATGTTTATGTTTAATTGCATTGAATAATACAGCCATAATTGTTTTTACAAAGTCTTCCAAAATATCATTCACATTGAACAAGATGGGCTGTAGAATTCCAATAGACTAGCTGCATGTTAGTTTAGTCATAACACTCCGGAGGATGATTTCATTTAGTTTAGCTCTATCACTACATTTCAAGTTTGATAATGGCATTTTAATTTAACTCTGTTCACTGTACTTCAAGTAGATTAGTAGCATTCTAGTTTAGTCTTAGCTCACTGTATTAGCATTCCAGTTTAGTTTTTATCCATTGCATTTTAAATTGTATTAGTTGTTAAATTTAGATACTAGGGTCTTCATTAATTACAAAAACTTCTTTTGTTCCAACCTCATATTAATACATAATCATCTGGACAGAAGCTAGTATCATTCTAAGGCCTGGAGTATTTTGCAACCTTTTTACCATTTCACAAATAAGCCTTTTCTCAAGGACTATTTTAAAACGAAACCTATAACTTTTGAGTAAGGCCTAATGGTGCTAAATTGAGTTGCAGAACAGAATTAGAAGTTAGTTTAGAGTAGAAATCTTATTGTGCTACAAATTTTCTTTTCCAAATATGTTCCAATGAACCTTTAATCATGGATGAGATGTTGTAACATTGTAAGTTGATTGTTTATTTAGGAGAACTTCATTCACACTTAACTTTTCCATTTCTCAAGCTCTTCCAACACATCTTTAATGAATGAATTGGATAAGTTCAAGCTCATGTTGTGATTTATTTCCTTGCAATGAAGTCATTATCAAGCTTTGCATTTGTTGTTTGCCAACCATAGTTTAGGCTTTTTTTTGTTTTAGTATTTTCATTTGTTGTTTGCCATCCATATTTTATACCTTGTTCTGCTTTAATATAACCAATAGCTTCTTTTCACCAGCATTTAGTTCTTTCCCTTTTCAAACATAAAACCATAAAACCAAAAACATCAGAAAACACTAAACACAATGTAGGGAGAAACAAATACCTAGGCACATATAGTGCACCACACTTCAGCAGTTTACCAACCCTAGTTGACAATTAATGAACTCAATTTAGGAACACTAGGTTGAGCACAAACACCAATCACATGTCTTTGCTTTCTCACTGAGGTGCAGAATCATTTTAATGTCTTCTCCAATTCTAGGCTTTGATTGACTTGCAAAGAGCTGCCTTACTGGGTGAATAAATGATTCTATGAATTCTGAAAAGGAAGTGGTTGTTGATGATGCTTTGACCAATTATATATAGTGAATCACTGATTGATTCACTCCCTGTGAATCCTATTTTTTGAAGTTGATAGGAAAATTTTATGCTTGATGAAACAAAATCATATGAATAATCATAGAAGAATAATTAAACACTCCTTGTGTGGTGAAGTTCATTAATTGTTCATGTATAATTTCAACCAAGAATTGGTTGTAATTATACATAAACAATGGTGTTTATCTTGACTGAAAATAGATAAGAACCCCAACTTGATGGTTTCATGAACAATTTCATCATTTAGGTATCCTAATAGGTAAGAAAGAATGGAGATGCAGTTCTTGGAAGCTATAAGAAATATGGAGGATGCATATGGGGGATTTTGTTTTGGTAACTCTGCATTCTCAGTTAGGAAATGTCAAATATTTGAGCTCTCTAAGGGAAATATAATTTATGATAAAGGTCCATGAGAGCAGTAGGTGAGAAATGGGATAAGGAATGAAATGAAGGGATGAGAAGCATCTGGTTTATGTTTTTAGGGGAAATGGTGATCAAAATGTTTCCATTCTAAGCCACCACTGACCTGGTTATAGGGTCATATTGTTTTTGACACCAGTCAATTAGATCAAGAAATGGATGGGTTTGAGGGAATGAATAAAAAGGAAACATATATTCCTAGAACCTGATAGGATCCTAGTTATCTATGATCTTTTGTTTTAGCCACAAATGTAGCTCATAGAAGTCGAATTCACAGTGAAAATTTGTGATTTTGAAATAGGCGTCGGCTAGGGGTATGAGGTCGAGGTTAAGTTGTGGCGTTGCAGTAGAGATGTCTTCTGCAACGAGTTTGGAGACATGAGGAATGTCTTTAGCGACTGGATTGACAACCTGCACTTCCTATGTTACCTATTCTTTGGCTTTACCCTTAGGCGTCGTTAGTTTCTTTCTTTTGGCCTTGAGTGCCATGTTTGACAGGGTATCGATTAGGACAAGAATTTCAAGATTGGGTTACATAAACGATGACAGGGGTTCATAAATGGGGAGAATGTTTGGAGAAATGAAAATTTTCCATGGAATACGATGCGAGGTTAAGAGCAATTTGAACGAGAAATTAAAGTAAAGAAAGGGAGGCTGCATGCAATTTTATAAAGTGCATTTTAGGTTTAACAGTATGTGACTAATGGTCTTAGATATGACTGTAGGATTTTAATGGGTATGAGGAGGATTAATGGATAATCGGATGATTAAAAGTTTGGGATTGGGTTGAGTAGCCAACGGGGTGATTAACAGGCATAAGTGGAGTGTTTGAGGGTACTCCCCTTGAGAAATCAACCACTTCGAGGGGAAAACCTCCAATACATTACATAAATGAACAATTCTTGGATGCTACAAATGACCAAAACCTCCTTCTATATATAGGAGTCCATGGGGCCATAATATATCCTAGCCAACCTAAAAATAATAATGCAAGGGCAAAATAATAACAATATTGGGGTTACAGGGGTACAATAATAATAATAAGGGGGTTATACTAATAACAATAAGGGACTAAAATAGTAATATAGGGACCTAACATGCCCCTCTCCTTCAAAAAAGTGTTGTCCTTAACGCTTGAGTAGCTCTGGGTGCTCCTGTATAAAATTCTCATCCTCCCATGTAGAATATTCAGTGGGTAAGTTCTTCCACTTGATGAGATACTCTGAAATTGATCGATTTCTTAATTGTCGAGTTCTTGTTTCAGTGACCGCTTTAGGTTCCAATATGAGTTTTCCTTCCTCATCAAGTTCTATCAATATTGTTTGAACTGGAATATTTTCACCTATAACCTTCTTTAAACATGAAACATTGAAAACTAGATGCACTCGTGAAGAAGCAGGAATCTCCAATTTGTATGCCATAGTACCAATCTTTTGCAACACCTTGTAACGACCATATTACTTTGGCGATAATTTATTAACCTTCTTAGCTTGCTTGAGGGACATTTTTTTGTATGGTTGTAGCCATAAAAATACCCAGTCTCCTACATCAAAACTTCTCTCATTTCGATGTTGATTTGCTTGTTGTTCCATTCGATTTTGTGCCAAATTTAGGTTATCATTTAAGAGTTGGAGAAATTCTTGTTGATGCTCGATATGATATTCCACTTCTTGAACCTTAGAATTTTCTCTTAAATATGATGTGACGGATGGTGGATGATATCCATAAAGTGCCATAAATGGGGTCATTTTTGCTGTAGTATGGAAGGAAGTGTTATACCACCATTCAGTGAGAGGTAACCATTTGACCCATTTTGTTTGTTTATCAGATAAAAAACAACAAAGATATCCTTCCAAACATTTATTCACTATCTCAGTTTGACCATCGGATTGAGGATGATAAGATTAACTATGAGCTAGTTGAGTACCCAAACAAGAAAATAACTCCGTCCAAAAATTTCCAGTAAAAATTGGATCTCTATCACTCACAAGAATCTTTGGGTTACCATGTAGCTTTTGAATTGTGTCCATAAATGTAGTAGCAACTATACTAGCTTTAAATGGATGAGATAATGCACAAAAGTGTGCATACTTGGTAAGTCTATCAACTACCACCATGATGACACTCTTTCCCTTGGACTTGGCTAAACCTGTGATAAAATCCATCGAAATATCCTCCCAATGTTGACTTGGAATGAATAAAGGTTGTAGAAGACCCGAGGTCTTAATTTTCTCAACTTTATTTTGCTGGCAAACCAAAAATTCCACTACAAAATTTTAAATATCAGATTTAAGGCCATCCCAAAAAATTCTTTCTTCACCCTATGGTAAGTTTTTAAAAATCCTGAGTGACCTCCTAAAGGAGAAGTGTGCAATTCCAAAAGAATATTTTATTTTAGTTGGGAACTCTTATAAAGATATAAGCAATCTTTGTACCATAAGAGATAATTTTTCCAACTAAATGTATCAGATGTACTAGGATCTTGCCGCAACTTTTGAATGAGTGTCCACACTTCTTCGTCCTTCTTCCATTCATCCCTTGCTTCGGTTATCCAATCCAGTTGGATAATAGAAATGGAACAAAGAAATTCTTCCACCTCTTCATTATTTCTTGAGAGTGCATCTACAACAACATTTAGCTTCCCTTTTTTGTAGATTATTTCAAATTCATAACCCAACATCTTTGTGATCCATTTTTGCTGCTCTTCTAAAGATAGTATTTGTTCCAAAAATTGTTTAAGACTATCATGATCATTTTTTACCTGGAAGTGTCTTCCCATTAGGTAAGGTCACCATTTATTTAGTGCATGTAGTATTGCTAACATAAGCAGGCCATGAATAAAATAATATAAATAGTGATTAAATTAGTTAATTAGTAATTAGGTTGAAAGGCCATGTCTAATAAGACATGACCTTTCATGAAGAGGCACTTGCGTAGGTATATAAGCAGGCCTCATTTGTAACATTCAATCATCTATCTCCTATCTCATTCATCATACTATCTAATATAATATCGGTATCCTCATGGATATCTTTGTATTCCAAGTTTTTTGGAGCATTTAACTTGAGAAGTAGCTTTGTTTGCTTCATTTAGTATTAGAGGATTTTGATCTTCTAGCTTCTCATCGCTTCATAGAGCTACGCTCCTCGGTCCAGGCCTTTGGCCATAAAAAATTTGTCAACGTTGTTGCCCTCGAAGCATTTCACTACCAGTCTTGGAGTTTATCCATTTTCACTAGTAGGCCTTTGGCCAAAATTAAAAATTTGAAGAAAAAAAGGGAATTTTTTGAAAAAAAGAAGAAATAAAAGAAATATATATATATAAGTAAAAAAATGAAAAAACAAAAAAAAAGAAAAAAGAAAAAAAGAGATATATATAAAGAAGCACATATACGTACATAACAAGAAAATTTAAAAATAAAAAGGAAAAAGAAAGAAGGAAGAGAAGATAAGGTTATTTTGATTATTCTTTAAGTGGTTTACAAGCTCGTGGTTTTAGAAGCCCATGGAAATTGCCATGGTATTTTCAAGGTAAAATAAGAACAAAAGGAATAAAAAATCTTTGTGTGAATGGTATGTTTACTTTTACATGGAGAACATTAATCCAGTCAAATACAAATAAGTGGACATATATTTTATAGGTTAATATAGGTGAATAGCCACATTTCGCTAGGGTTGTAACTTTACAAAAAAAAAAACGAGTTAAAAAAAATCAATTGTTGAAAAATATATATATATAAATAAAACTAGAATTTACTTAGTCAAAGAACTCATCACTAAAGGAAGACTATATTTAAGGTTATATAAATGAAATAATTTTCAAACAAACGAAAGGAAAAACATTATTAAGGGTTTATTAAAATACTAAGGAACCATTATTAAATCTGGAAGGTATATAAAATGAAAAAGAGGTTATTAAAGGTTTAAGTATTGGAAAAGTGGAAAAGGAGATAAATCATTATATTCTAATATTTTATTTAAAAAAGGAATATATACATATAAAAAGAATTTGATCTCTTTTAAAATATATTTCAAGTATATGAGAGCTCACCAACGTAGGCTCTAAGGGGCCTAAGTGCATTGCATATTCAGGTAGCCCCATGCAAGGCTGCTCTGCAAAGCATTTCCTGACATTCACAGGTGTGTTGGTCACATTGGGAGTGAAATTCTCATTGTTCCAAAATCTCAACTTGGCAAGTGCCTTCTAGAAGAGTTCAGATGTGTCAAGCTTTAGATCCAAGTGTCCATTTGACATCTACATGATTAGAAACATGTCTTGCCTATTTCTGGAAATTTATTGATTGCAAAACAACCTATAGTTCATCTAAAAATTGAGCATAGATCTAAGTGCTTGATAAGGAAGAATTTGAGTAGGGAAATGCTGGAGAATTTTCAATTGAGAGCTAGATTTGGGAAGCTGTTGCTGGAGAGATTTATACTGTGATGAGGCTTGGGAACGTTGCTGGAACGTCACTTCAAATCAGTCACTAGGTTGTAACCTATCCTTCTATCATTAATAAAGGGTACTGCTTATTTTTCCCTATATGCATCTGTATTAGCTTTGATTTTCCATATTGCAAGATCTTGTTTGATGTATACGGTTTATGCTTTACTGATTTAGCTAAGTAGCTTGAATAGATATCTATATTATCGCATCTTCTATTGTTTCAGTGTTATTTCTTGCAGGAATCATTTAGCTCACAAACCGCTTGAATTTGAAGCTGCAACAGAAGCAACAGAAGGAGCCATTTGGAAGCGACTGAACAATTAAGCCTCCAATCCTCTCTGTGTATTTGTTCTGAGTTAGGAGAAATAGTCGTATAGTCTTTCACCTATTGTTCTAGGCTAGCACCTATCTAGGGAAGTGTGATTTATCTGTAATTCACAATTCCGGCCCAACAAATTGGTGACTCCACTGGGGATCGAATTTATCTTAGTTTTAGGTGTTTAAGCCTCTGATTTTATTTGTTTATCCACCCAGTAGTTGTTAAACATAAAGATTAAACTTTTTTAGAGCTTAATTTTCAAACGCAGTGAGTTAAACAGTATCATTTTTCTTTGTATACTGCGCCCAATGCACCCTTAGACTAGACACAGTGCTTTGCAGAGCACTGTCTCCCTTCCTAGCTTGTGTCGCAGAGCACTGTCTCCCATTGGAGACTACATTGACTCCTGAAAGTGACCAAATTCCCTTGAATTTGACTTTGCAACTTGCTTTATTTTTGTTTGTTGCTGTGTTCTGAAAAGTTTGATGCTCAATTGACCAGTGAATCTATATACTTCTTCCTCCTTTGGCTGAAAATTTGTTCAATGTTTGTTTAAGAAAGTTCTTCTTTATCATTGAAAAGTTGATTTAAAAGTATTTTTTATGGTCGCATTAAGAATCATTTGCTTTCAAAATAGGAAATTGTCATAAAATTTTCATTTCCTTGATAGGACAAATTGTTGTTGAAATCCTCGTTTTTCCTTCAAAAGAGAAATTGTTGTTTGTATTCTTCATTTCTCAAAAGTAAAAAGCATTTGAATTATTGATCTAGTGCACCTAGTTTCTTTTTTTCATTCATAACATTAAGGAAACTGAAAAGAAAAACTTGCATTTGCATGTAGGATTGTGTGTTTTTTGCAAAAGGAACATTATGAAATCTGCATTTAGTTTGAGATTCATTGATATGTTTTGTTCATTGATTTTTTTCTCTCACATTATTTTCTCTCTTCCCTTAGTAGCTTGGTTCTTCATTGAAAAAGCTGAAAGTGAAATTTTGTTGATCATTCTTAGCTTGGATTTTAGGAATTTCATATACATCATCGTGGTGAACCTTTGAAAGGAAAATTGTTAAGGAATATCAACATAAAATAAATCTCAATTTACTTAACAACGCGTTGGAACCATAACGATAACATTTAGAAGGTCTAGGCTAGAGACGTGTTCCAGTGTCATAAAATATAGTAGCTGTTGTTAACTTGTCTGCAATACATTCCGAATGTGATACCTCACTCCACGTACGTAAGTATATCGTATCTCGTCCACACACTTTCGGGTATATCGGGTGGTGTTACAATACGATAAGTATGAAGGGGTGCTCTCACTATGCGATTTTGCATCAGACAGTGCTATTACAAACTTGGTCCTCCACGTACCTTCGGATATATTTGGGAGGACAAATTTTAGGTGATATCCATCCATAGTGAACCGAGTCGACCGCCTTGAAATTGTGATACACCGAACATAGCATTCAGGGAGATTACCTACCCATAGTTCTTGGTTCACCAAGAGGTATTATGCAGTTCACAGTTTCTTGGTAAACCCTTTTGCCTAGCATTACCCTCTTTTTTTTAATTTTTTTTTGGTTAAATTAAATCAATAATCATGGAAGAACAAAATCCTACCCCCCATCGTTCGCGTAGATTAGCTTTAAAACCACCTTTACTGCCGAAAGTTACTTCTGGTAGGAAAAGGCGATCACGATCTGTCGAATCAAGTACAATTCATACCTCTGGAAAAACATCATATTTTAACCCAGAGTTAGCTCAAATTTTTTCCACACATCCCAGTTCATTTAATGTTGTCGTAATGGAGTCTTCACAGCTACCTGTGGTCACGATCCATTCAATCATTGAGACCATACCTCCTGGACCCAACATTTTTCAATCACAAATTGATCCAGATCCTATCTCTTCTTTTCCAGAAAATCTGAATCCTAAAGTCAAACAACCGGAATTTATTCCTCCCTTGGTCACCCCACAAATTTCTGTAGCCATTGAAACTCCTATATCTCACAGTCAACCGTCTGAAATATATTTTGGGCCTAATGGTGAAGTTCTTCTTCCTGGTTTAATTGTGATTGAAGAAATCCCACAAGACGATGCACCTTTAACTCCAACCCATTTTGGGGGGGACCTTTACCTGTACCAGTCTTCTCCTCAATCGTTTCCATCTGCTTTTGTTGATCCTATTGCCATTAAATCTCCCATCGATTTTCGAGGGTATACATTTGGTCACACAACCATTTCTAAACCAACATCTTCGGTTGGGTCTATTGTTCCAATTACATCAGCTTCTACCCTCGCTACTCTGTCGATGTTCACAACCTCACTAGAGACATATTTGCATGGTGGCCCTTCGGTCCCAACATGTTACAAATCATTATCTGGCACTTTCTCTAGTGCATGTTCACGTTCATGGTCTTTGCCAATGTCATCATCTGGTGTTTTAACTGGTAGTCTTATCGTTAGTACTGAACAACTTGATTCATTACATACATCATCAGGGAAATATCAAGTCGGTCCTTTTGGGTCAATTCCTTTAAGTACCATATCAAATGGACTCCCAGCACTCGGGGAACAATATTTTCCATCTTATTATCCTCCTTATGCTGGGGGGTAAATTTTGGTCACCCAATATGACAGTACTTAGTCACTTTTTGGTCAAACTAATGTTGACATGAATGTTTGTCAATGGTAGCCCACTCTGCCTATCCAACCACAAACGGTTGTACAGTCGTATCAACCTGTTCAACCTGTTACACCCACTTCATTAGCACTTGTTAATACATCTATACCCCTTTTACAGAATCAAAATATTGTACATCAACCTTATCATGCGAGCTCTTCAACTCAATATCATCAAATGTTGGGTCCACAAACTCAAAATCCTTTGGTTAATTTACAACAACCTATATCAGGGAGCATTTATTCACAAGCTAGTGTACCATTTTATGGGATGTGACAAACACAACCAGGTTATACATATCAACTGAATCCAAGTTATACCAATTTGGGATATAATATTGGTGGACAGACCCCTTGGTAGCCACAGGCGCAAATCCCTCAATCTTCATTTCAACAAGTATCATATCTAGGTTTTGGTCAACAGAATTCTCAAGAGTTTGTTATGCAAAACAACCCCTATCTGGGTTACCAGTAGCAGATTCAATATGCTGGTGCTCAAAGACCTGTTGCCCAATAAATTCCATCTTACCCTGTCTATGCTTAACCTAACCTTAATAGACAATTGTCTTTTGTTGTAACCTTGGAATTACCAGATTTAAACCAATTAACCAATGATCCTATCAATTATGCTCCTTGGTGGTCAGTGATACCTCATAAATTACCCTCCAACATTCCTAAATTCAATGGAAACCCTGGAGAATATCCATGGACTCATGTCGTCATTTATCATTTATGGTGTTCATCAAATTCCCTGAATGATTATTCTGTTCGACTACGTCTTTTCTAGCATACGCTTATAGGTCTAACTTCTAAATGGTACATTGAGTTACCTAGAGCTTCTTTCGACAATTTCGCTGCCTTAGCTACTGTATTTTTGACCCATTTCAAGTTACCGATTAGATATGAAAGTGGAATGGAACTCTTGACCAATTTCAAACAGACTAATGCTACTCACATTTCTGATCATATTCATGAGTGGCATCGCCGTCAATGAATGGTTAAGACATTTATTCCTGATCAACTCCTTGCTAAATGGTTCATTAAGTCCCTGTTACCATCTATAACTAAGGATGTGGCTAATAGAGGCATCGTCACAGAAGAGAAAGTTATCGCTCGTGCCCAATATTTAGACTTGATTTACACTTAGTCTGGCACGCTCTATGAAAAAATCGCTAATGCGCCGCGATCTAATTTCAATGTTCCTCCTAAAATAAAGGACTCTCATGCCGGAGACGGCTTGATAGGCACTGCAAACACACACCACACTAATGCATCTGATCCTGCTCCTACTTCCGAAATTAATGCCATGTCATTTGACGAAGGAAAAAGTGACAAGAAACTACGAAGTAAGAAAAAGGGAAAATCAAAGAAAAAGAAAAATTCTAACCTGCAGGAAAGATCATCTGATCAACCATATGACCACGGAAACCTCGTTATCCATGCATAATATGTAACGAGGAACACTTTGTTAGGGATTGTCCTCACTGTGCTGAAGTCTCAAAAATCATCAAGACTTCTCATGCATCAGCTATGTTAACAGACCCATTTCCAAATCCAGACACAAATTTGGTTGCTACAGATCTAGCTCCTAGTTCCCAAGTGTTAGTGTTATCCACCACAAAACCTTCACAAGATATTTTGGTGTCAACACAGAATAAAGACTATGGTAGTCCGGCCACTAATCAACCTACTACCTCGACAACGAATCCATCTACTGAATCAGTACCACCTACTGTTATTCTTGAATTGACAATTAAGCCACCAAAGGGAGTAATTCATAAATCGACATATAATCCTCGAGTAAGTGCTGCACAAAATTATAATATAGTTGAAGATTTGGCTCAATCCCCTTCAGCTATGTCTACTCTTGAGGTATTACAAAATTTTCCCTCCCAGAAGCAGGCTTTATTGTCGGCCATTGGTGGAATTGATCCGACTAATTCTAATCTTGTTGTCTTTAATCATACAGGATATGTACCACAACTACCAACAGAATGGGCATTCTCCATAGAAGTAAATGTTCTCAATCACCTTGTTCATTGCACTATTATTGATGAGGGAGCATCTACGTGCATTATGTCTCTAAACTGTTGGAAGTCACTTGGCTCGCTGCGATTATCAAAATCATCAACGACATTGAAGGCTTTTGATGGAAGAACATATAAACCTTGTGGTATTATCAATAACCTGCATGTTGAATTAGGGGGAAAAACAGTAATTATTGATGTTGAGGTTGTTGAAGGACCCCTCGACTATAATATTTTACTTAGAATACCATGGGTATATGCAATGACTGCCATTGTTTCTACATACTTTAGAATGATTGCCTTTCCACATAAAGGTACAATCACAGTCATTAATCAATTATCCTTTTTTTCCTCTACTTCGCAGGTAACTGGAAGCATTCCATTTTTTCACTTACCCCAACTAGAAATCCAAAACATTAGTGTAGGAATCTTAAAGGATTCCACTCTTATGGGAACCTTTGCATTAACGCCGCCCACAACGTCGGTAGAAATTGCAAGTATAGAGACCTGCTACATGATCTCTTCCACTCTATCTATCTTAAGGGAGAGTATGGGTGATTCTAATATTTCTAAGCTAGATGATGTTTTACCGCCCAACCCTATTGAGTTGGAATAGCAATCAATCTGTTTGGCTTGGGCGGAAAATCCAAAATCAGTGTCGCTGAGTGTTTGGGTTGATTGTTCATTAGATTTTGGTACTCCATCTAATCCAGTTTCCTTAAAATTTTTGACAAATGAAAATATTCTGGAAGCTATAATGTCAGAAGGAGAACCATGGGAAGATTATCATCATCATTCCCATATTCTAGATTATGAAGAAAACAATCTCAGTGAACTATATCACCCATCCATCAAAACTTTCTTTTCGAATTCTTTTCCAATTAATGCAATCGATTCTGAGCGAAACTTATCAAATATCGAAGAAAGGATTCCTATCGATATGTCGACCAAACCTGGTGTTGTAGAAAATATTCATGTTGGTGTATCTTGTTCTCCATTAGAACTTGAATCATATCGCTCTCTTTTTCGTGAATTTCATGACGTATTCGCTTGGTCTTACGAGGAAATGCCAGGCATAGATACTAGTATAGTTGAACACACTATTAATATGTATCGTTTTGTAAAAACGATGCACCAACGGCTTCGTCCTATTCATCCAAAGAAAGTCGCTGCCATCAAAGAAGAAGTTTAAAAACGTTTGCGTGCTAGTTTCATTTACCCTGTTCTGCTAACTGAGTGGGTTTCCAATATCGTTCATGTTATGGAAAAACAAGGAACCATTAGTGTGCGTTGATTATCAGGATGTTAATCATGCTTGTCCAAAAGACAACTATCCTACTCCCTTTATCGACCATATTATTGACAATTGTGCTGGATGCAAAATATTCTCGTTCATGGATGAATTTTCTGGCTACAATCAAATCAATATCCACCCAGATGACCAACATAAGACAACACTCATCTGTCTCTGGGGTACATTCGCATATAGGAAACTTCCATTTGGTTTAAAGAATGCTGGGGAAAATTTTCAGAGAGTAATGGATTATGCTTTCAACGACATCAAGCACATTGTTCAACCATATCTAGATGATTTACCAGTGCATTCACGAAATCGAAATGATCACCCGATGCATTTGAGAGCCATTTTCTTATGCTGCCGACACTACAAGATGTGCTTCAATCCACATAATTGTGTGTTTTGTGTTGGTTCTGGTCGATTACTCAGATTCTTAGTCTCAAAAGAAGAAATTCGAGTAGACCCATTGAAGGTACATGCCATTCTTGATTTTTCTGCACCATCAAATTTACTTTCGATATAGAAACTTCAAGGAAAGGCTAACTTCCTGAGAAGGTTCATTCCAAACTACACCAAAATGGCTAAAGGATTTACTCAATTATTGAAAAAGGGGGTTCCCTTCCATTGAGACCAAGTTGCGCAAGCTTCTTTTGATGTTGTCAAGGACCATCTTGTCCGAGCATCATTAATGTATCCTCCTAATTATCAAAATGATTATTTCCTATATATCGCCATGGCTGAAACAAACATCGCTATGGTTTTGGTCCAAGTAGAAGATTTAATTGAACATCTGATCTATTATTTGAGTCATAATCTCAATGATATGGAATTTAAGTACTCTTACGTGGAAAATCTTGCCTTGGAAACTGTTCAAGTTGTCCAAAGATTTTGCCATTATATCCTGCTCTGAAAAAACAACAATAGTTTCATATTGTAACCCCATGACTTACATCTTATCACATCAATTACTGGGGGGAAAATATTCCAAATGGATTGTCATTTTGTAGGAATTTGATTTGGAATTTATCAAATTCAAGTCAAAGAAGTCTTTGGTTTTGGCCGAGCTTCTCTATGACCTTCCCTCTGATCGTATTGCTACTACATCAAAACCATCTATTCCATACGAGTCTCTATTTTTGATCGGCTCATCTGATCCTTGGTATGGGGATTTCATATTTTATCTCCAAACCCAAACTTTTCAACCTAATACCTCTCACTCTCATCAACGACATATTTGATACCAAGCCAAATATTATCTGATCATCGATGATACACTTTATTGTCATGGTGTCGATACCATTTTAAGGAGGTGCCTCACTCATGAGGAGGCTGAAAATTTGTTAAATGATTGTCATGCTGGGGATTGTGGTAGACACTTATTTGTATATGCTACCATGCAGAAGATACTCCATGTTGGTTACTTCTGGCCTACTAATTTTCAATATTGCATCCTCGCAGTCAGAAGTTGTCATGTATGCCAGATTTTCTATCGTAAAATCCGCAAACCTCCAGCGCCAATGCATCCTGTTGTCTCTGCTGGACCATTTACGAAATGGGGTATTGACTTCATGACCTGTAACCCTCCTTCATCTGGGGGGCATGGTTATATTATTGTCGCAGTCGACTATTTTACCAAATGGGCCGAAGCGATGCCTACATTCAACAACACAGGACAAACAACTGCATTGCTTTTCTTCAACCATGTTATTGCACGGTTTGGGGTCCCACAGGCTATAGTTATGGATCATGGGAAGCATTTTCGCAACCATATGATGTCTGAATTGACTGCCAAGTTAGGATTGTCACATGATAATTCTACTCATTATCCACAATCAAATGGACAAGTTGAGGCTATTAACAAAATTCTTAAATGAATGCTTCAATGAATGATAGGAGTCCGTAAAAGGAACTGGCACTTGATCCTGTCCTCCGCATTGTGGGTGTATCAAACCTCGGTGAGAAACACAACCGGATTTACTCTTTTTCAGTTGGTGTATGGTCTGGAAGCTATCTTACCAATCCAATGTGAAATATCATCATTAAAACTCACGATAGACTTGTTACCTAACACCTTAGAAGAATAAGTGCATCTCCTTAACCTCATCCATTTAGATGAAACATGTCGTGAAGCCCAATTGGCCAATGAAGTGCATAAGAGACATATAAAAGCGTAATATGACAAAAATGTCCAGCCTCGAATCTACTCAGAGGGCGACTTGGTCCTTATTTATGACCAAGAAGCTGGTGTAATAGGTACAGGGAAATTCGAGCCATTATGGCATGGCCCCTATATTGTCAAAAGAGTTCTTGGTAAGGGTGCCTACAAGTTAGTTGATTATGATGGGATTCCATTGGCACAACCTAGAAATGGGTTGTATTTGAAACGTTACTATGCTTAATCATGAGCGTAGTAATTTTTTGTATTATTATTGTTTATATGTTGTTGATTTGCATTCACTATCTTAATTTTTTTTTAGAGTTTTCTTGACGTTAGTAATCTGCTTTACATTTCATCGTAGATGACTGAATCTTCAGAACCATTTGTTGGATATGCTGATGGTGCTAGTCGTAGTACGCAAAATCTATCCTTTGTAGCGTGGGCCATTTTCACTCCAAACAACGAGTTAGTGAGTTTTCAAGGGATTTGTATTGGTAGATCAATGAACAATATTACTGAGTAAAGCGCGCTGATCGAACTTCTCTCTGATTCCATTTCATTTGGTATTAACAACATAATCATAAGGTTAGACTCACAACTTGTGGTATTACAACTTACTAGTATTTATACTATTAGGAATCCAACACTTCTTGGATTGCTCCTAAGAGTTTGACTTTTGGAGAGACATTTTGATTTCATTCGATATCAGCATATTTCCAGAAATTTGAACACTTTAACTGATTCATTAGCTAATCAAGTTTTAGACAGACTTTTGCGACATAGGTAAAGAAAATATTCATTGAAAATATTGAATAGGATTGTGTATTAAACATAGAAAAAACTCTGAAAACATATAGATAGCATTAGGGGAATTTTGAGGTCTAAAATGGGCCTCCTAAGAAAAATGTACAACAAAAATAGACTTTATAACAACCAATAGGATTCAAGATGATGATGTCAACCATGGGGGATGATTTACCATTTTTTAAATAAAAGGGTAAAAATATTAAAAAATAATAAAATAATAAAACTACTTTTTCAACTCGTATTTTCAACTTATCTCCCAAAAATTTTACTCAAATTTCAAGTGGGAGTACTCTTTGGATGCAAAATTTAATTCCTCATCCAAGGAGTACCCATGTTGCATACTTTCGATGAAATCTACTGCACGAAAAATGGGAAATACATAAAAAACGTGACTGTAATCACTTTTTTTTTATGTATTTCTCATTTTTCGTGTAGTAGGACCCATCGAAAGTATGCAACATGGGTACTCCTTGGATGGGGAATTAAATTTCGCATCCAACGAGTATTCCCGATTGAAATTTGAGTAAAAAATTTGGGAGATAAGTTGAAAATATGAGTTGAAAAAGTAGTTTTTTCATTTTTCCCACTTAAATTTGATGATGTCATCAAATCTTATTTGATTTTTTCCACTATTATTTTATAATTTCCTTAGGAGGCCCATTTTAGACCTCAAAATTCCCCTAATGATAGTTATAGGTTTTTAAAAAATTTGTGCCCAAGACACATTGGTCATCTAACCTCAAAATGTATGCAAAAAGTCACAAGTAAACTAGTGGTGCTCATGGTAACATGCTATAGATCTAGAAATCCTACGAAGCAACCACATCGAAGGGTTAGGAACCCCAATAGTGTGTTGTTGCAGTCGCATGGGAAGCTCTTCGATCTGGCAATCCGGAATCCCGAAGGTTAACCCCTCTATGTGCTACTAAAGCTCAGCCAGAGTCTCAGCCATATCAAGGTCTTGAAGAATCCCCGCTCTCCCTACGACCCTCTCCTCACAGCACATACGCCGGCGCTGGTTCCTCTGCGGTTGAACATGACGGAGTGATATCTTTCCAGACTGAGATATATTATTTACAAAAAAGGAATACCTTGGTTAAACATGACCAAAGAGGTTCTTTCAGATACTATTTTACACTTTTTTGGATTTGAGAGACAAATTTACGAAAAAGTACTTTTGGAGTTCTCTTTCGTCCTCTTTTTTAGACTCTCTAAATATGAAAAAGGACCAGGCTATCACTGTCGTTATTTTCGTTAAAACATAAAATAGCGACGGGCTTGTCGATCATGGAAAGAATCAAGTTTCATTCATCGCTAGAATCGCTAAATTTTTAAAAAGAGATACTTTATTCGCCCGAAGGGTTGAATTATAGATCAAAAAAATGTTATCCTCCTCAATCTTGTTAAAAAATAAAGAGGTATTGGTTGACAAATGACCAAGGAAAATTTGGGAAAAGTAAGCAAATTTTCTTTTTGGTAGCAAGTCACTCTTGAACATGACACTTCTTTCACTCCATGTCCGTGACTGTTTGGGTTGAGTAATCATCTTGACCGTTCATTCACACCTATGGTTCATCATACCTTCACTTCGGTTTTGGGTCAATGCTGCCAACTCATCACATTTTCGACGATATGTTGAAGAGAAGTCATCCAATGATTAAAAACTCATCTTTCTGCAATACTTGTAAACCTTCATTTTCATGACCATCATCCCTGAAAATTGCTATATCAAGTCAAACACTTGTCTCCAAAATCAGTAACTCTAGTTTTGCAATAAGGTGACTTCTTGTCAACAACAAATCAATATCCAGGAAGTTCACTTAGAAACATCAGATTCCAGTACCATGAGGCTTGTTATAGCAACAACAAGATCCTCACTTCCAAACCTTTGATCGAAATATTTTGTTCGGCGTTCGACATCAAATCATCTATTCACGCCTTACAAAATGTACTGAAGTACCTTGAGGTCCATTGACGTTAATGGTGGTTCTCTCACGTTTGTTAACAACTCACATCATTGGCTAGTAATCAAACGATGTCTTTCCATGTTCAACTACAAATCATATATTCGCATGGCTAGACTTGTACCCAAATGATCGAGTGAACGAGATAAGAAGACCCCGGATCTAGTTTCATCCATCTGGACTGCGACTTCAGAATTTTTATACACATCATCTTTATGGTGACCTTACATACAGATTGTCATATAAACATGGGCCAATATCTGTAGGCATGTCTATATCTGGGCAACATTCCAATGTAGACAACTTTCTAAATTATGTACATGTTATTAGATTGTTTTATGTCTTGAACATGGGAATGCCTAACCTCAGCAATTATGATCAAAGGAGGATATATCATGATGTAATGTATTGTAATATTGATTCAGGTGACCACTCCACTTCATTTCCAGGCTCATCACAGTGTAAAGCATCTCAATCAAATGTTCTTATTATTTGGATCTCATGCTTTAGGGGGGAATTGTTATAGGTCAATTTGGGCACCATTCCCAATGACCTGGTTAACTGGGCATCATCTTTAGGACCAATGATCAATGGTCTATCATTCCCTATAATTTCAGTTGCTACATGCCCTAAGACATGAAACAAGACAAATCAAGCAAGACTTTCATCAAGCAAAGGTTTCCATGGGTTGAAGCTTAGTATATAACATATGAGAGCTCACCAACGCAATATCTAAGGGGCCTAAGTGTGTTTCATATGCAGGTATCCCCATGCAAGACTACTCTGCAAAGCACTTCCCGACATTCACAAGTGCGTTGGTGACATTGGGAGCGAAATTATCATTGTTCCGGAATCTCCACTTGGCTAGTGCCTTCTAGAAGAGTTCACATGTGTCAAGCTTCGGATCCAAGTGTCCATTTGACATCTACATGACTGGAAACATGTCTTGCCTATTTTTTGAAAATTATTGATTGCAGAACAACCTACAGTTCATCTATAAGTTGAGCACAGATCTAAGTGCTTGACAAGGAAGAATTTGAATAGAGAAATGCTGGAGAATTTTCAATTGAGAGCTAGATTTGTGAAGCTGCTACTGGAGAGATTTATACTGTGATGAGGCTCAGGAACATTGCTAGAAGGTCACTTCAAATTAGTCACTAGGTTGTAACCTCTCCTTCTATCATCAATAAAGAGTACTGCTTATTTTCCCTATATGCATCTATATTGGCTTTGATTTTCCATATTGCAAGATATTAGTTGTTGTATATGGTTTATGCTTTACTAATTTAGCTAACTAGCTTGAATATATATCTATATTATTGCATCTTCTACTGTTTCAGTGTTCTTTCTTACAAGAAGCATTCAGCTCACAAAACGGTTGAATTTGAAGCTGCAACAGAAGCGACAGAAGGAGCCATTTGGAAGTGACTGAACAAGTAAGCCTCCAATCCTCTCGATGTATCTGTTCTGAGTTAGGAGAAATAGTCGTATAGTCTTTCACCTGTTGTTCTAGACTATCACCTATCTAGGTAAGCGTGATTTATCTGTAATTCACAATTCTGGCCCAACACAAAATATTATTAGAATGTTACCAGGAAGATTCAACTCAAAGGTATCGATCTTAGAATAAAGTGAAAATCTAGACAAACTCAGCAAAGAGGAATTTCATGGAGTTCTCATAGCATATGAAATGAAACTTGATGAAGAAGAGGGAACTTTGCATCTATAAACTGTGTTTGCTGCATCTAAGAAAACCAATAAGGACAAACAACCTTCAAAGGCAAAGACCTACACCTGCAAGTGTGAAGAAAAGGAAGATGATGAAGAAGGTCTTTCAAATGGATAATATGCTTACTTTACAAGAAAACTAAAAATTGGTAAGGGAAAATTCAAAGGTAAACTTCCATTGATATGTTTCTGTTGTGGTGAGGTTGGGCATTTCGCAGCAAAATGTCTGAACAGAAGTGATGGAAATTACAAAAGGAAAGAAAGGCTTTAAGAAATTCAACAAGCAAGGCAAGAATAAAGGATTCAAAAGGAGCTTTCTCTCTAAAGAAGATAGCTCATCATCCGATGAAGAAAATGACAATGAAGAAGAATCCAATGAGAGAGTACTATTTATGGCCAAGCACAATAAACAAGAGGTATCAAACAATGAAGAAGGAGGGTTGACCATAGAAGAATTTTCTAAGGAGGAAATCAGGCTTATAAAAGAGCTCAAGGCTAAGAAGATCTGTTCCAATACACTTGAAGAACAAGTTCAAGATCTCAAAATTGAATTTGAAGAACACAAATGTATTGAAGAGTCACTTCAAAATAAGTTGGAAGAAAGCAACCAAGAAAGGCAAGCATTAGAAGTCGAAGTAGTCTCACTCCATAAGGAAGTGAAGAAGGGAAAAACTATCCAAAACTATCCCAACATCTCAAGGGCATTGGAAGAACTCATCAATAATCAACGATCTTGAAAGGATAGAAGTGGCCTCGGTTACAAAGAAGAAGAAGCATTACCTTCTACAAAAAAATACAATTAACCTATGAGATATGACATGCATGTAGAATTCATTGGACAAGATTTGTAAGAAAAACCTTGGAAGACAATTCCCTGATGAAGATTTCCATCCTGGTACCAACATATTTTTCATGGCCATTGTTATTCATGTCGAAAATTTGGTCATAAAGCTATAGAATGTCGCACGTACCCTAGGAACCAATACAATTCTAGGAGATCTATCAAATATGAACCTCCCAAGTCTCGACGAAACATCAATATATTTGAACATTTAAGAAAAAATATTGAATGTTACAAATGTCGAAACTTTGGAAACATAGCTAGAGAATGGAGACTTGAAAATCCTCCAAAAGAATCTTCAAAGCCACTGAATGAACGAACATGGAAGAAGAATAAGATTGATAATTGTTCTTTGGCTCTCAAGGCTCAAAACAAAAAAGATGTGTGGTATGTTGATAGCGGTTGTTCAACGCATATGACTGGAGATAGAAATAAATTTTCATCTTTGAAAGATAATAAGGATGGAACCATGGCCTTTGGAAATGATGGATCTTAAAATGTTATAGAATCAGGTACCGTCACTCTCAAAAGAAAGATTCTCTAGCCAAGAATTTTATATTGGTTAAAAGCATGAATCACAATCTACCCATTGTTGAAAAAATGTGTGATCAAGGACACACAATGCTATTCAACTCCAAAAAATGTGAAATCAGGAAACGAAAATATGGTAAAATTGTGGCTACAATAGGTCGAGCTCCAAACTACATATATGTTCTGGATGAAGTAACTAAAGCATGTCTACTAGTGTAATATTCCCAAATGGGGAAACTCGGCAATACATGCAATAAAAACACATTTTTTAGAAAGATATGTAATAAAAGTTAAATGCAACCCATGGATCCATTAATTTATACATTATTACAGCCAAATAAAAAAGTATATCTGAAACAAATCATGATAGCTTAGTTAAACAAGCCTCCCAAGCCATTATTGATCAAAAATCATGCAAAAAGAGGGGCTGCAACCATGGAATAAGCTGGAAATACCCTGACATAGTTATTTTATTACTCCTACAACAACAGTAAGTTGTACATGTGATCTAGAGCTTCTATGTGCATAAAAAATCAGATCTATATTAGATCCATGCACTATACAGGCTCCTCTAATGAACCCCCTTGGGGTTTTCAGCAAAACACCATGTACAAAGTGTAGATCTGAGATCTAAGACTACAGATCTATGGAAATATTCAAATATGGAAAGTAGATCTGATCTAATATGAACAATAAATTATCTCCTCCAAAATATCTCCAAAGTGAAGGGTAGATCCCCAACACTTAGCAAATCAACTCTCTGAATGGTGCATTGAACCACCCTGCAACTGCTGCTTCAGAAATTACGCAGATATGGATCTCTTCTATGTTGTAGGGATCATAATATAGTTGGCATGCAGCCAAGATATGAAAATATAGCTCAATACCTTCAATAATATCCTCCCAATGGATTATAACCCTTCTCCACTGAAAATGAGTATTGAGATGGCCTAGATATGAAGATCTAGTCTCCACTTGCTATAGCTTACTAAAATAGACAAACCCTCAACAAGATTTTCATTTTCAAAGGAAGATGAAGCTTTTCCTTCAGCCAGATAATGGACAATATGGTTCAAGGCTCCTCCAAGAGCTACTCAATGGAAGAGGTGTGATTCTCGATCAGGAACACCCTGTGCTAAACAACACTCTATCTCAGCTAAACAACCAGAGAAAGAAATATGTCTAAACATAACATATATCAGAAAATCATTAGCATAAGCTAACGCCATATGGCTTCCATCCTCTTCCTTATAAAAAATTTGAGCCTTCTCACCTTAGGTCCCACACATTAGGGTTTCCATCTTCATGCAATGAATCTCCCTCCAAAACTACGTTGTCCCCTCATCAGTGCCACTCCTCCATAACAACACTGATGGATTTGGTCAACCTTGACTGGATCTTCATGAAATTTCTTCTTCTACACTCAAGGTGGATTTATTCTAACTATCTAAGATGATCGATATTCCCACTGAGTTATCTTCATTAATGTTCTACTTCCTCCATACTAGCTTTGTTGACTTGGTCGAACTTGACTTTGTCCACATGCATTAGCCTTTGTTCACACATGAAGGCATTTTATCCAGCTGTGAATATGATCCCTTTCCCCATTAAGATGGATTTTATTTCTGCTAAAAATATTTGTGGGTCTCCCTACCCATTTATTCATCTAGCTATGTGTTTGGAGAAAAATTAATATTCCAATTAGCTGCATGCTAATTTTGGAATATTACAATCCTACGCTCCTGAATGTTGCTTGTCCTCAAGAAACTACAAGGATAGAGTTGAAGAGCATCTCCTCTTCCTCCTCTAGCATCCTCAAGTGATAAGTTCCTCCAAAGAACAAGTTGCATTCTCATCAATGTGTTCTCAATTTGTTCCTCCCATGTGTAAAAGCATGCCTTTGGTGAAAAATCAAAATGGCTCTCATCATGAAAAAGTGGGATATCCATGGAAACAACTATATGTGGTCTAGTGGCCTTCTTGAGGCATGGAATATAAAATTTATTGGGAATCATCATACCCATGTGAAGCCTCCATCCCCAAGCTATCATCCACAAAAAGTGAGTCACTCTCCAACATGGTAACTCCTAAAACATCTCCTCCACCTTAGGCTCCTGCAAAGAAGGTGGGCTACATAGTTGAATATGTGGGATCAATATGTCCATCCCATGTTGTTTCTCTCTTCACTTAAGATATGTATGGGGCTATTTCTGATCTTGGGCTAAAATATTATGGCCTCTAAGAATGACCCAAGTTACCCCATCAATCAAAACATCCATGAAGTGCCTCTCCCAAGAACTCAAGTTCTCCAAATGGCTCCTTCCACATGAAGACAATAGGTGTAGTGTGGAAATCATGGTTTTCCCATTGTTTCTCCTGAAACATGCAACATATGAAGTATGGAGAATCATACACCTAATGGGCACCTCCAACTCTTGGGCCACCCTCCCAACAAAGATTCCCATAAGAACAAGAACATCATCAATATATGGAAGCAAAAGCAGATAAAAACAAGCTGCCATATGACAACCAGGAGGTGGATCATAGTTCCATATGTGGAACCAGCGTAGTGCATCCCATGCCTACCTCAAAATAGAGTGTAACAAGTGTATTTTAAGCCACTTGTTTGCTGCCACAATCATCCTACAAGATAGGAAGATCAAATTAAAATGTGGTTCCAATGGTACACACCAAAAATCATGTGGCAAACCCCACAAACCACAAATAGAATGGCCAACATCAATGCTGAAAATGGCCTCAAGTACATCACAATACAATATACAAGAAGGAAAGATCCCCCTTGGTAAAATATGTTTCTCACAAAAAGTAAAAGAGTACAAATCATAATTCATAAATGTACATCCTCTACTATGTACCTCAGTCATTGAGCTGAAATGGCTCAACTGAAAGTTCTCCCTCACTCTCAATGATTAGGGAAGTGGTTGTGACAATATCTCCATCATCATCCAGGCTATGAATCTCTCCATATGATGATATACATATCTCTAGGTTCCCTCCTGTTGTACAATTCAGGCCCTCCATTTGAATTTTGGCTAAAGTCTCCTCTTTTCCCTTTACTGCTGCCCTTTCCCGCACCGGAAATACATTGGAAAGGGGCTAAAATCCGCTCTGTAAAGTCATATAAGGCCTAGCCCTCTTTCTCCCCTAACTCCGCACCCCTTTCATCCATGTAACCAAGCGCTGCCACTTAGAGTGTTTAACGCAAGTCACATGATCGCGTCATCGCATAACCGCCTCATCGCAAAAGTGCAGTTTCTCATCCGCGCTATCCCCCGCCATCGCATTTTTCATTTTTGCGATCCGCGCTCGACTGACCACGCCCATCGCATAGCGCAGAGCGCGGAATTTTGGTTATTCCATTTTTTCTTCCATCGCATTTTCTCCTTTTGCGATTTTGCGATGTGCGCTCCGGGTCCCACCTCTAAAGCCTTTACTCCGTTGTTTTGTTATGTCTTTCCTTTGTAACTCCCCCAAAAGCTAATCTTCTAAGTTTTCATACCATCAGCGCTCTTCCGCCATTTTTCGTTGTGTGCCTACACGTCATCCATTGTTTCTCCATTGTTCACATATTCCGGTTATGTGTCACACCTTAGCGTTTTCGTTTGAAGTCTCCTCCCCGCGTCATTCCATCATCCTTTCATATCTATGCCACCACTTCTGTTAGTCCCATTTTGTCCACTATCTCTGTCATCATTTTTATTCAACAGGATTTGGTTTTTGCAGGAACTTGTGGCGGGAACAAAATTAGCGGAAAAGATCTTGAAGTCACTATGATGTGACCTCCATTAAAGAAGGGTACTTTGATCCATGGAACTCTCCAGAGAAAAATCAAAAGGGACGCATTTGGGCGGATGAAAGCATTAATGCAGCAACAGATTATTAATGAAGGAGCAATGAATTCAGGGTCCATCTTGAAAGAGGTTTCAAATTTAAATTCAAGAACTGAAGATCGAAAGTACCATGCATGGAAACCGGCGCCTCAAGGTTTTATTGCCACAGATCTTCCTCCTCAAGAAAAAGGCCGAATGTTTTCATATTTTATTATTTATGTCTTGTGTATAAGCAGATTTTCATTCCCAGCATTCATTTCCAGAAATAAATTGTAAAGTACAGACAATTATGTTCAGTCGTTTCATAGTATGGGCGCGAATGCTTTCCACCATCTGATTCAAAATAAGTTATTAAATGCTTTCTATCTACCTCCTCCTCTAGAATTCTCTATCTCATCTATAAAAGTGAAAAGAAAAGACATTGTAAGGGTTCCAGATTTATATCAGCAAACGGTGCAGTGAAAATGCTTTTGTATACATTCTGTAATATTTCTGTATGAAGGTTCAGAGCCCGTAGGGTCTCAGTGAAGAGGAGTTATAACTGTAATGAGGATTCTGGTCTTTGGTATCTCACAGTATGTAATTTCTCTTATGTGTTAATACAATATCTTCTTTCATGCTATTTATCTTCTTGTATCATGTTCTAGAATGCGAGTGGCTCACTAGTTTGCAGTAAGGATTCATCTTTGTTGGTGCCCTTTCTGGAATTAGTCAAGCGCTTTAAATAGGCCTAGTCGTGATATACTGTTCCATGATCATCTCTTCCATATTTTCTGCTATATTAGTTGCATGAGGAGGGTGCTGTTAAAACGCCATTGTCATATAGGGATTCATAAATTGGTATGCCCTTATGTGGTTCTGTTGTGTATTTGGGTATCAATCTCATGTCAGCTAATATCTTCTTCATGTTTCCTCATTGTACTCACTCCCTGATATTTGATTTCTGCTATATATTATTTGAACTGGCCCTCTTTACAGTAAGAGGTCTCTTAACTGTTTGATGCCTTTGTATTGGAGTTTTACATGATGTCCCTACACTGTTCTTATCTTTGTACCAGCTTCTGAGAGAGATTGGTCCCATTCAAAACTAATTTCCTTGTTCAAACAAGAGATAGTAAGTGAGCACTTTGGACTGACAACCCAAGCTATATAATGAGCTCCTTGCTATATTAAGATGTCCTAGGCACTGGTCTATGGCAACTCAAGACTGTCTCTAGGGGGTGTGACAAAATCATCCACAACATCTTTCTGGCGCCGTTGCCGGGGACGCGAATTCAAGAATATCAGTTTCCCTGGGTCTCGACAAATTGTTTTCACTCTCTAATCAGGTGAGCACAGAGAGTTGAAGAGTTGCATATCTCTCACCTTGGCGAATCCACTGGTCTTTATTTGATAAATTTTATTGGTAGTCCTGGCTCTTCGTAAGCCACATTTGAGGTCAGATACATCCCAGCTGAAAACACCCTACGTGTCTGACCCAGAGAAGATCATTCATAAAAGAGCTTGGAAGGAGAGGAAGTCAGCCCGTGCTGAAAATCCTGAATATTCTGTTGAAGATTACCTGCCCTCTTCTTCTCAAGAAGTTAGAACAGAAAATCCTGAGTTTTACTCGGAGACTCCACGTAGAGGAAGTGCCTGGATTGAAGAAGAATCTCATCCTGCTTTCGAGGCTGAAGAAATTAAAGAGGTCACAGAAGTAGTTGATGTTAACCGTGAGTTATTCCCATCCACACCTCAGGCTCCTGTGCAATATATTCCCATCGTTATTCATACTCCACTTCCTCCTACTCCTCTCCCTTCATTTGTTTCTCATATTGTTGTACAACCCCCACCTCCTCCAATGGCCAATGTTCCTGAATTTCTTTTGAACAAATACACCCCACTGGCCTTGCCCCAAGTGTTAAATGATATGCCACAGGATTATCTAAAGATTCTGCCGAGATTTAATGGTGAAAATGGAGCTGATGCTCAGAAACATCTCGAGACCTTCTGCTCTTTTGCAGAAAACTTAAATGTTGAACATCTGGATGTGGTCTTGAGATTATTTATGCAGTCTTTGGAATGGGAAGCCAGAAAATGGTTTAAGACGTTGCGAAATAATTCTGTGACCACCTGGGACCAAATGGAGAATACTTTTCTCAAGAAGTGGGGAGAAAAGAAAGATCACGGTCAATGTCTCACTGAATTTAATACTATTAAGAAGAAACAGAGTGAAGGGGTTTCAGACTTTATTAAAAGATTCAATAAGTTATACCTGAGCCTGCCCCCTGAGATGAAGCCCCATGAAGCTGCTGCCAAGATAATTTTTATAGCAGCCTTTGAATCTGATTTCGGCTTCTCGTTGAGAGAAAGGAAACCTGCCACTTTAGATGATGCACAATCAGATGCTCTGGAATTAGAAGCGAACTTTGCCTCCACCGGGAAACTAAAGGGAAAAAATGAACAAGATATTAGGAGGAGAGGCAAAGAAGAGATTTCTGCTTCTAGTCAAGAAAAATATCCAGAGAAATTGGATGAAATAAGTAAGATGGTAAAGAAGATGGTCAAGCTTGAACTGGAAGCTAAAAATGCAGCTCCCAAGAATTTCTATAATGCTCCAAACAGAGGATATAATCCCCAGTATAGAAGACCACCTCTCCAGATATTTCCGAGAGAGACAAAAGAACAACAAGACCAGGTACCTCATCCCTTATACCTGGAAGGACCAGCAGATGACTCCACCGGGGATGTAGCTTATGGATTAGAAGATTCAAATCTGGCTTTTTCAAATAATGATGATATGGATTGCCCGTTGCAAGATGAAGATGAAGAAGCAGAGATTGATCATTATTGTAAGCAATTTGCTGATTTTATGGAAGCACAATTCAACGTGAAATATGATCTTACATCTTCAAGAAAGAGGACCCGAACTCAAAAGCAGGAAGAAGAACCACCTCAAGAAGAAGCATCTGCTCAGAAGGAATCAGCCACCAAGAAGAGTATGGAAAAAGGTAAGAACCCTCTAAATGTTCCCTCACAGACTAATATTTAGATTCCTTCTTCTTCAAAAGTAGTCAGTCCTCTTAATGTTGAGTCAGTATCAAAAGAAGTTAAGTCTTCAGTTGAAAATAAGGAGTCAAAAGAAATTGTGATAGAAAAGCCCTCATCTGCTTTCAATTTGCAAAAAGAACTCGAAAAAATTAAGATTCCTGTCCCACTGGCTGAATTATTGAAACAGCATGTATATCAGTCTCAAGTCACTTCCTTTATGCTTCCTCCTGAAACACCAATTACACCCGATAGTTTAAATATTCAAGAAGAAAGACCCATGGTAGTCTTTGGCCCACATGTCGAGGAGATAGACCCTTCTACTCCTCCCTTTTACGTGTCTCTAGTTATCAATGACCTACTATTACACAATTGTATGTTAGATTCTGGAGCTTCCCATAATCTTATGCCTTTGTCTGTCATGGAACAACTAGGGCTGCAAATTACAAGACCATATAAAGATTTATATTCATTTGATTCCAAAAGGGTTAAGTGCTTGGGGATGATAAAATATTTAGTGGTCAATTTGGCCCAAATTCCAGCAAAGAGTGTGGTCATGGACATTGTGGTCGCTGATATCCCAGCTCGCTTTGGCATGCTGCTGTCAAGGTCCTGGGGTACAAAGATTGGGGGATCAATTAAATTGGATTTAACATATGCTACTGTCCCAGTCTTTGGAGGTCAAGAAAGGAGGTTATACAGGGAGACTAGATTTGTTAAAATGGTAACTAAGGCTGACTGCTCAGAGAACTCTCCAGTTTATAACAAAGAGGGAGACTTCTCATGTTTTATGTTAGAAGAAAATCAAAATTATGCTCATAAACCCCTCTTTGGTCAAATTCAAGCTGAGCAGCCTAAAAGAGATCAGGAGTCAGAAATTTGGACTTTGCATTTTGATGGAGCAAACTCAAGGGAAGGTAATGGAGCTGGGGTATTGTTGATTTCTCCTACAGGAAAATGGGTGCCGCTGTCTTTCAAATTAGAATATGAGGCTACCAACAATGTAGCTGAATATGAGGTGCTATTATTGGGATTGCAGACAACTAGAAGCATGGGCATCCAATGTTTAAAAGTCTTGGGAGATTCTGAGCTAGTAGTGAGACAGATCAAAAATCAATGCCAAACTAAGCATCCTCAGCTCAGAGCATATAAGAACGAAGTATGGGACATGATAGAAAATTTATTCTCAGCATTTAATATACATTTCATGCCCTGAGAGAAAAACATAATAGCAGATTCTCTTGCTGTAGCTGCCAGTACATTACGTCCTCCTCAGAATCCACTTTTAAGATATGAAGTGGAGGTACGGTACAGACCATCTATCCCAGATAATGTAAAGCATTGGCAGGTATTCGAAGATGATGAACAAATGAAGAGATTCATGGAGACAGTGGGAGAATTCACAAATATAGAAATTGATGATAACGAGGAGGAAGAAGGTGAAAATGTTGCAGAAAATAAATGGGAAGAAAAGATAGCAGGAAATAGAGTGCTGCAGCTGAAAGGAAATGTTATACCTAGAGGGCTGGTGCCTCTAGAAATATTATTTAACAAATATGATATTCCATTGCAGCCTAGCAAAGTAACAGAAGAAGATCAAGTGGGAGATTTGAACCTGGGTACTTATGCAGATCCCAAAATTGTAAAATTATCTAAGAAAGTCCCAGAAGATTATAAAGAAAAATATTTGAAGTTATTTCAATCTTATAAAGATGTTTTTGCTTGGTCCTATCATTACCTAAAGACTTTTGATGTAAATATAATGCAACATAAGATTCCACTGAGGGAAGATGTGAAGCCTTATAAGCAGAAGCTCAGACAGATCAATCCTCTGCTGCTTCCCTCCATTGAAAAAGAAGTCAAGAAGCTATTGAAGGCCAAGATAATTGTGCCATTAAGATACTCAGAATGGATAGCGAATCTTTTTCCTGTTCGGAAGAAAAATGGAGAAATAAGGCTATGTGTAGATTTCAGGAATTTGAATAGAGCATCTCTCAAAGATAATTATATACTACCTAAGATGGACCACATCCTGCAGAAAGTGGTGGGAGCATCCAGAATGTCAATGATGGATGGATTTTCTGGTTATAATCAGGTGGCTGTATTTCCAGAAGACCAAAAGAAGACTGCATTTACTACACCCTGGGGAACCTTTATGTATGCCAGGATGCCATTCGGATTAATTAATGCAGGAGCTACTTTTCAGAGGGCAATGCACATAGCCTTTGTGGGAGAACAGGACAAGTTTTTGGTAGTGTATCTCGATGATATCACTGTGTTTTCAAAGAATGATGATGAACATATTGAGCATTTAAGAAGAACTTTTGAAAAATGCAGAAGGTATGGCCTTTCCCTCAATCCTCAAAAGTCCTTATTTGCATTAGATGAGGGAAAACTCTTAGGGAACATTGTAACAAAGGATGGTGTGAAAATAGAACCTAAAAGAGTTGAAGTAATAAACAGCATTCCCTTGCCCAGGAATAAAAAGGAAGTACAGGTGTTTTTGGGCCGAATTAATTTCCTAAGAAGATTCATTCCTAACTATGCTGAGATAGTTAGGCATATAACTAGTATGTTGAAAAATGAGAATGAAGTTAAGTGGTCCCAGGAGTCTAGAGATGCATTCACAAGGATAAAACAGGCATTCGTTGAAGCTTCTGTGTTAGCTGGACCAGATTACAGTAAGCCATTCATGATATTCTCATTTGCTTCACCCCATACAATTGTCGGAGTATTACTGCAGAAAAATGAGGAGGGATATGAACAGCCTATAGCTTTCTTCAGTCAAGTGCTTTATGATGCTGAATTAAAATATAACATATTGGAGAAGCAGGCATATGCCCTAGTAAAGTCCCTTAAATCCTTTAGAGTATATGTTTTGCAATCTCATATTACTGCATATGTCCCCACAGCTGCTGTCAAAGACATTCTGGTTCAGGGAGGCAACGAAGGTAGAAGAGGAAGATGGATTGCAAAAATCCAGGAGTATGATTTGGATATAAGGCCTACTAAGTTGATCAAAGGATAGGGACTTGCCAAAATGTTATCAGAATCAAATCATCAAGCTCTGGGCATTAATCTATCCATGATAGAAAATGAAGAATCTAAAGAAGAAGAAGAACAGCAAGGGCTAGAGTTGGCCACTCAAAAGATACATGTGAAATATCTAACTAGTCCTTGGTATAAAGAAATAGTTGAATATCTTTTAACGCTTAGTTGTCCTCCAAGTTGTGATAAAGTAAAATACAGAGCTGTGAGGATGAAATCACAGAAATATGTAATTGCCAATGGACATCTCTATTGGAGAGACCCTCTAGGTATATTATTGTTATGCCTCACAGAAAATGAAGCGCAAAAAGCATTAACAGAATTTCATGAGGGGATTTGTGGAGGAAATTATAGTTGGAGGGCCACAACACATAAAATCTTGAGGGCTGGCTTTTACTGGCCAAAACTGTACTCAGATACTTTTTCCCAAGTCAGAGCCTGCGAAAAGTGCCAAAGATTCGCAGAGAGACAGAAATTAGCAGCTATGCCCTTGATTCCCATCCATGTAAATGAACCCTTTCAGAAATGGGGACTAGATTTTATAGGAGAAATACATCCCCCATCAAGTGGCCAACATAAATGGATATTAACAGCCATGGACTATTTCACAAAATGGGTGGAAGCAATACCTACAAGAAACGCTACAGATGCTGTGATCATGAGGTTTATAGAGGAAAATATCATATCTAGGTTTGGCTGTCCAGCCAGAATTGTAACTGACAATGCGCAGGATTTCAAGTCTGCCAGGTTTGTAAAGCTTTGTCAAAGGTATAACATTACATTGACTCACTCCACAGCATACTATCCACAGGGGAATGGTTTAGCAGAGTCCTCTAACAAAACCCTGGTAAGGGCTCTGAAGAAAACAATAGGTGAAAATCAGAAAAACTAGGACTCTCAATTGAAGTTTGCTCTATGGGCAAATAGGATAACCAGCAAAAGAGCAACAGGGAAGTCACCCTATGAGCTGGTATATGGGCGAGCTGCTGTGTTTCCTCTGCAATTGGCATTACCAGTGGCACGTTTTATGCAAGAGAATCAGGAAGAACCAGATGACATGATCAGAAGAATTAATCAGCTGGTAGAATTGGAAGAAACGCGCAACCAGGTGAATGAGAGACTGATAGAATATCAGGAAAAAATGAAGGATATTTTTTATCGCCATGCAAAAGATAGGAATTTCCAAGTAGGAGACCTGGTTCTCAGGTGGGATGTTCGCAGAGCAGAAAAAGGCAAGCATGCCAAGTTTGACCCGCTGTGGTTCGGTCCATTCAGAATAGCGAACCTAGGAAGAAATAATACTTTTATGTTAGAAAATATACACGGTGATCTGTTGGACGCCCCCGTAAATAGACAATTCCTTAAACACTACTTTCAGTACTGACTCAGGCGGACAAGTCTTGGTGTATTTTATGTATATAATGTATGCAAGTGTGATTTCAATTTTGAAATGTAAATAATATAAATAAGCTGATAAGTTTTGAAGAAAATGCAAAGGGATCTGAGGTCTGCGAGTTCTCGGCATGTTCGAGGATGAACATGCCGTCCCCAGTTGGATCCGATATTGTACAAATCAGGCCCTCCATTTGAATTTTGGCTAAAGTCTCCTCTTTTCCCTTTACTGCTACCCTTTCCCACACCAGAAATACATTGGAAAGGGGCTAAAATCCGCTCTGTAAATTTATATAAGACCTAGCCCTCTTTCTCCCCTAACTCCGCGCCCCCTTTCATCCATGTAACCAAGCGCTACCCCTTAGAGTGTTTAACGCAAGTCGCATGATCGCGCCATCGCATGTCCGCCTCATCGCAAAAGCGCAGTTTCTCATTCGCGCTATCCCCCGCCATCGCATTTTTCGTTTTTGCGATCCGCGCTCGACTGACCACGGCCTTCGCATAGCGCAGAGTGCGGAATTTTGGTTATTCCATTTTTCCCCCCCATCGCATTTTCTCCTCTTGCGATTTTGCGATATGCGCTTCGGGTCCCACCTCTAAAGCCTTTGCTCCGTTGTTTTGTTACGTCTTTCCTTTGTAACTCCCCCAAAAGTTAATCTTCTAAGTTTTCGTATCATCAGCGTTCTTCTGCCATTTTTCGTTGTTTGCCTACATGTCATCCACTGTTCCTCCATTGTTCACATATTCTAGTTATGTGTCACACCTCAGCGTTTTTGTTTGAAGTCTCCTCACCGCGTCGTTCCATCATCCTCTCATATCTATGCCACCACTTCTGTTAGTCTCGTTTTGTCCACTATCTCTGTCGTCAGTTTTATTCAACAGGCTTTGGTTTTTGCAGGAACTTGTGGTGGGAACAAAATTAGCGGAAAAGAACCGGAAGTCACTATGATGTGACCTCCATTAAAGAAGGGTACTTCGATCCATGGAACTCTCTAGAGAAAAATCAAAAGGGACGCATTTGGGCGGATGAAAACATTAATGCAGCAACAGATTATTAATGAAGAAGCAATGAATTCAGGGTCCAGCTCGAAAGAGGTTTCAAATTTAAATTCAAGAACTGAAGATCGAAAGTACCATGCATGGAAACCGGCACCTCAAGGTTTTATTGCCACAGATCTTCCTCCTCCAGAAAAAGGCCGAATGTTTTCATATTTTATTATTTATGTCTTGTGTATAAGCAGATTTTCATTCCCAGCATTCATTTCTGGAAATAAATTGTAAAGTACACGCAATTATGTTCAGACGTTTCACAGTGTGGGCGCGAATGCTTTCCGCCATCTGATTCAAAATAAGTTATTAAATGCTTTCTATCTACCACCTCCTCTAGAATTCTCTATCTCGTCTATAAAAGCTAAAAGAAAAGACATTGTAAGGGTTCCATATTTCTATCAGCAAACGGTGCAGCGAAAAGGCTTTTGTATACATCTTGTAATATTTCTGTATGGAGGTTCAGAGCCCGTAGGGTCTCAGTGAGGAGGAGTTATAACTGTAATGAGGATTTTGGTCTTTGGTATCTCACAGTATGTAATTTATCTTATGTGTTAATACAATATCTCTTTCATGCTATTTATCTTCTTGTATCATGTTCTAGAATGCGAGTGGCTCACTAGTTTGCAGTAAGGATTCATCTTCGTTGGTGCCCTTTCTGAAATTAGTCAAGCAATTTAAATAGGCCTAGTCATGCTATACTGTTCCATGATCATCTCTTCCATATTTTCTGCTATATTAGTTGCATGAGGAGGGTGCTTTTAAAATTCCATTGTCATATAAGGATTCATAGATTGGTATGCCCTTATGTGGTTCTGTTGTGTATCTGGGTATCAGTCTCATGTTAGCTAATATCTTCTTTATGTCTCCTCACTGCACTCACTATTGATATTTGATTTCTGTGATGTATTATTTGAACTGGCCCTCTTTACAGTAAGCGGTCTCTTCACTGTCTGATGCCTTTGTATTGGAGTTTTACATGATGTCCCTACACTGTTCTTATCTTTGTACCAGCTTCTGAGAGAGATTGGTCCCATTCAAAACTAATTTCCTTGTTCAAACAAGAGATAGTAAGTGAGCTCTTTGGACTGACAACCCAAGCTATATAATGAGCTCCTTGCTATATTAAGATGTCCTAGGCACTGGTCTATGGCAACTCAAGACTGTCTCTAGGGGGGGTGACAAAATCATCCACAACACCTCCCAAGTGAACTCCTCCATCAAGGAATGATATGCATCATAGTGCATGGAAATAAAGCCCACATGTGCTGCATGTAACAACTATTCCTTGAGTTTAGAAGCTCTAGTCAAGGAGACTCCACCATAAGAATAGATGATGCCATCATACACCATGTATCTATCATCTTCCTCTGGATCATCAAGAATCATGCAAACACCTAGATCCTTGGAGTACACTACAAAAATTTGAGACCTCCAATATGGATCAATCCTCCTAAGAGACAGTGCTAAAGATCTGAAATGTGAAGCTCCCCACATGATGCTATCTTTCCCTTTGACATCCCTCATGCCAAAGTCATTAATCATAATGCTGCTATATGTGGGAGATCCCTTCCAAAGTGGAAGTACCTCCTCATCCTCCAAGGTTAAGGAGTAGCCCATTTGCACCATGATAGTGTTATCTCCTACTCCTGCAACATCATGAAAAGTATGGGAGAAGGCCAGCCCATACTCTCTCAGTAACAACCAAAGAAACAAAATCTCTAGTTTCCTCCCCACACCATCATCATATAAATCATGGAGCAACAACATGATGTTTGATATGAAAGTTATCACATCACCCCAATACTTCCAAACTCCTTGCTGCCATATGATGTAAGTGTCATGCCAGGTTTCCTCCACCACCCTACTCTTTGAAATAGAGTGTGTCATATGATGACCAAACTCTTTCAACAGTAACCAATGCAGTCTTGCCTCCTGCTACCCGGTATCATAAATATAAAAGTGGCTTTCCAACCTCTTGCTCATCAATATCACCCATCCAACCCATGGTGAGTGCCTATCAATATGTCCAAAAGTGGCATTCCTCTAATGTAGAATATCATCCTGCCAAATCAAATTTATTTCTTTTCATTTCATGGGATGTTGAAATGCAATTTCCTAGAGATCTCTAAATGAAGACCACTCATCAGTGACCAAGTTGACCCCATAAGGATCCAAATATGTGCTAGGAAAAAACCTCCCATCATGATGTTAAAGGTTCATCAAGAAATATCCATCACAACCATGAGAGATGTTATCCATCACAATATGTCCCCCAAAAACTATCTACCTATCCTTTTTCATACATATTGGAAGGTCATTGGAATTCTCCAACAATGGTTGGGCCCCCAACTCATCACTGCTGCTTGTTGATAGTGCTGTTGATCTCCATGATGGTGCATCTATTGTCTTCAAATCATAGTCTATGCTGAACATATAGTTTTGCATGGCGTGGTTCAGGACAATACTCATCCCATCCTCCAAAAATATACACTCCAATGCCAAGAGTTGTGTGCAGCTCAACAATGATACACTAGGATGACTGTATATCTCTTCCTTGAGTAAATCAAGTTTTCTCAGCTCAGTGAAAGTTTGCTGCTCCAAATCAACAATATGTTTTGACCCTTGGTAATGTAATGGCATATTCCCACAATCCTTCATATGATGTGCTGAAATAATAGGAAATGGAAACATGTGCATAACTTGGTAAATATTGGTAACATCTTGTACTGCTGCAAGGGTTCCTTCCTCCATTGTTATGGCTTCCCCAACTACTGATGATGATGGATGCTATTCTATGGCTTCATCAACGCTAGTACAAGTTTCCTCCTCCTCATGCATCTCCACAATAGTGCATGGGACCCTAGATGTCAAGAGATCAAGACTACTTTGCAAAGGTGCAAGTATCTTTTCTCCTGATGTAATTTCTCTTGTAGCAAGTGATGGTGAGGGCTTCTTCTCCTCCGATTACTTTTTGTCAAACTTCTTGATCAACCTTTGAGTAAAATCTACAAATGCAGTCACTCTTTCATGACTCAAATGGCTGAACCACCAAATGCTTGCTTCACCCTCAAGATGCAGTGCTCCAATCTCAACAAATTCTTTCTCTACTACTGGATGTAGCAAAAAAAATGCATCATACCTCATTCCCCAAGCCCCTATTGTGCATGAGGATGACCCATCAAAATTAGAAAATAGAAATCTATTTCCCTTCTTCCTTCTATTGTTGCAAGGTCTCCTTTCTTCTTTGAGCTGAATGAACTGAGGGAGAGTTAGGTTCTCCTTGAAAGCTCTAGGTTGAGACTTCTATTCTACTAGATACTCACTTAGAATCTCATGATCTAAGTGTTCTCCATCTCTATGCCTCTTGTCTTCAAAATAAAATTCCATAGTATGTTTCTTTGGAGCTCTATGCAATACCAGATCTTCTTTTTGCTGATAGGAAGTACATGGACCTTCCTCATCTTGAAACCATAAAGTGGTTCCACTTCTTTTCTCCATTTTCCTCTACTTTACCTCCTTGGTGAGTTTCTTCTTAGATATGAAAGGAGGTGAGATAAAACTCATTCCTTCCATCATTCTGATCTCTTTCTCCTTCTCTTCTTCTTCTTATAGCGTATTGGCTGAAAACTCACAGGATGAGCCAAAGATCATGCTTTTATACCACTGTAATATTCCCAAATGGGAAACTTAGCAATACATGCAGTAAAAACACATTTTTTAGAAAGATATGTAATAAAATTTAAATGCATCCCTTGGATCCATTCATTTATACATTATTATAGCAAATTACAAAAGGAGATCTGAAATAAATAGTGGTATATTAGTTAAACAAGCCTCCCAAGCCATTATTTCTCAAAAATCATGCAAAAAGAGGGGTTGCAACCATGAAATAAGATGAAAATACCCTAACAGCATTATTTTATTACTCCTATAATAGAAGTAAGTTTTAAATCATATCTAGAGCTTCTATGTGCATAAAACGTCAGATCTATATCAGTTCCATGCACTATACAGACTCTTCTAATGAACCCCCTTGGGTTTTCAGCAAAACACTATGTACAAAGTGTAGATCTGAGATCTAAGACTGCAGATCTATGGAAATATTTAGATCTGTAAAGTGGATCTGATCCGATATGAACAGTAAAATGATCTCCTCCAAAATATCTCCAAAGTGAAGGGATATCCCCAACACTTAGCAAATCAACTCTCCAAATGGTGCACTGAACCACCCTGCAACTGCTCCTTTAGAAATTACGCACATCTGGATCTCTTCTATGCTATAGGGATCAAAATACAGTTGGCCTGTAGCCAAGATATTAAAATATAGCTCAATACCTTCAATATTGTCCTCCCAATGGATTAGAACCCTTCTCCACTGAAAATGAGTATTGAGATGGCCTAGATCTGAAGATCTAGTATCCACTTGCTGCAGCTTACTGAAATAGAAAAAACCTCAATAGGATCTATACTATAAATAGAGGATGAAGCTTGGCCTTCAGCCTGATAGTGCATAATATGGTGTAAGGATCCTCCAAGAGCTACTCAATGGAAGAGGTGTGATTCTCGATCAGTAACACCCTGTGCTAAACAACACTCTATCTCAGCTAAACAGCTAGAGAAAGAAATATTTCTAAACATACCATATATCAGAAATCATTATCATAATCTAACCCCATATGACGACCATCCTCTTCCTTATAAACAATGTGAGCCTTCTCACCTTAGGTCCCACTCATTAGGGTTTCCATCTTCATGCAATGAATCTCCCTCCAAAATTGCACTGTATTGTCATCAATGCCACTCCTCCATAACAATGCTGATGGATTTGGTTAACCTTGACTAGATATTCATGCGATGTCTTCTTCCACACTCAAGGTGGATTTATTATAACTATCTAAGCTGATCCATATTCCCACTGAGTTATCTTCGTTAATGTTCAAATTCCTCCATACTAGCTTTGTTGACTTGGTCGAACTTGACTTTGTCCACATGCATTAGCCTTTGTTCACACATGAAGGTGTTTTATCTAGATGTGAATATGATCCCTTTCCCCATTAAGATGTATTTTATTGTTGCTAAAAATATTTATGGGTCTCCCTACCCATTTATTCATCTAGCTATGTGTTTGGAGAAAAAATAATATTCCAATTAGTTGCATGCTAATTTAGGAATATTACAGTCCTCCCCTCCCAAATGTTGTTTGTCCTCAAGCAACTGCAAGGATAGAACTAAAGAGCCTCTCCTCTTCGATAATTTCATCCAAATAAAAAGATTCTTTCTCATCAATGTGTTCTCAAGTTGTTCCTCCCATGTGTAAAATCATGCCTTTGGTGAAAAATCCAAATGGCTCTCATCATGAAAAAGTGGGATATCCATGGAAACAACTATATGTGGTCTAGAGGCCTTCTTGAGGCATGGAATTTGAAATTTATTGGGAATCATCATCCCCATGTGAAGCCTCCATTCCCAAGCTATCATCCACAAAAAGCAAGTCACCCTCCAACATGGTAACTCCTAAAACATCTCCTCCACCTTAGGCTCCTACAAAGAAGGTTGGCTTCATAACTGAATATGTGGGATCAATATGTCCATCGCATGTTTTTTCTCTCTCCACTTAAGATATGTATGGGGTTGTTGCTAATCTTGGGCTGAAATATTACGGTCTCCAAGAATGACCCAAGTTACCCCATCAATCAAAACATCCATGAAGTGCCTCTCCCAAGAACTCAAGTTCTCCAAATGGCTTTTTCCACATGAAGACAATAGGTGTAGTGTGGAAATCATGGTTTGCCCATTGTTTCTCCTGAAACATGCAACATATGAAGTATGGAGAATCATACTCCTAATGGGCACCTTCTATTATTGGGCCATCCTCCCAACAAAGCTTCCCATAAGAACAAGAACATCATCAATATATGGAAGAAAAAGCAAATAAAAAAAGTTTCCATATGACAACCAGGAGGTGGATCATAGTTCCATATGTGGAACCAACACAGTGCATCCCATGCCTACCTCAAAACAGAGTGTAACAAGTGTTTTTTTAGCCACTTGTTTGCTGCCACAATCATCCTACAAGATAGGATCATGAAAGTAAAATTTGGTGCCAATGGTACACACCAAAAATCATGTGGCATCCCCCACAAACCACAAATATAATGGCCAACATCAATGCTGCAAATGGCCTCAAGTACATCACAATACAATATACAATAAGGAAAGATCCCCCTTGGTACAATATGCTACTCACAAAAAGTAAAAGAGTACAAATCATAATGCATAAATGTGCATCCTATACTATGTACCTCAGTCATTGAGTTGAAATGGCTCTACTGAAATTTATCCCTCACTCTCAATGAGTAGGGATGTGGTTGTGACAACCTCCCCATCATCCTTTGGGCTATGCATCTCTCCATATGCCGATATACATCTTGTTGGGTGCCCTCCCAAGTGAACTCCTTTATCAAGGAATGATATGCATCAAAGTGCATGGAAATAAATCCCACATGTGCTACATGTAACTGCAGCTCCTTGAGCTTAGAAGCTCTAGTCAATAATACTCTTCCATAAGAATAGATGACCCCATCATCCAACATGTATCTATCATCTCCCTCCAGATCATATAGAATCATGCAAACACCCAGATCCTTGGACTACTCTACCAAAAGTTGAGACCTCCAATATGGATCAATCCTCCTAAGAGACAACACTGAAGATCTGAAATGTGAAGCTCCCCACATGCTACTATCTTTCCCTTTGACATACGTCATGCCAAATTCATCAATCATAATGCTGCTATATGTGGGAGATCCCTTCCAAAGTGGAAGTACCACCTCATCCTCCAAGGTTAAGGAGTATCCCCTTTGCACCATGATAGTGCTATCTCCTACTCCTACAACATCATGAAAAGTATGGGAGAAGACCAGCCCATACTCTCTCAGTAACAACTGAAGCAACAAAAACTCTAGTTTCCTCCTCACAGCATCATCATATAAATCATGGAGCAACAACATGATAGTTGATATGAAAGATATCAAATCACCCCAATACTTCCCAACTCCTTGTTGCCATATGATGTAAGTGTCATGCCCAGTTTTCTCCACCACCCTACTCTTTGAAATAGAGTGTGTCATATGATGACCAAACTCTTTCAAGAGTAACCAATGTAGTCTTGCCTCCTGCTGCCTAGTATCATAAATCTAAAAGTGGCTTTTCGACCTCTTGCTCATCAATATCACCCATCCAACCCATGGTGAGTGTCTATCATTATGTCCAAAAGTGGCATCCCTCCAATGGAGAATACCTTCCTTCCAAATCATATTTTTGTCTTTGCATTTCATGGGATGTTGAAATGAAATCTCTTGGATATCTCCAAATGAATACCTTCATCAATGACTAAGTTGACCCCATAAGGATCCAAATAGATGGTAGGAAAAAAAATCCCATCATGATGTGAAAGGTTCATCAAGAAATATCCATCACAACCGTGAGAGATGTTATCCATCGTAAGATGTTCCCCAAAAACAATCTACCTATCCTCTATCGTACATATGGGAAGGTCATTGGAATGCTCCAACAATGGTTGGGCCCCCAACCCATCATTGTTGCTCATTGACAGCGCTGTTGATATCCATGATGGTGCATCTGTTGTCTTCAAATCATACCCTATGCTGAACACATAGTTTTGCATGGCATGGTTCAGGACAATACTCATCCCATCCTCCAAAAATCTACACTCCAACCCCAAGAGTTGTGTGCAACTCAACAATGATACACTAGGATGACTATATATCTCTTCCTTGAGTAAATCAAGGTTGCTCAGCGCAATGAAAGTCTACTACTCCAAATCAGAAATATGTTTTGACCCTTGGTCATGCAATGACATATTCCCACAATCCTTCATATGATGTGCTAAAAATACCATGAAATGGAAACATGCGCATACCTTGGTAAATCTTGGAAAAATCTTGTACTACTACAAGGGTTCCTTCCTCTGGTGTGATGGCCTCCCCAACTACTAATGATGATGGTTGCTCTTCTATGGCTTCATCAGAGCTGGTACAAGTCTCCTCCTCCTCATGCATCTCCAGAATAGTGTATGGGACTATAGATGTCAAGAGATCAAGACTAATTTGCAAAGGTGCAAGTATCTTTTCCCCTGATGTAAGTGCTCTTGAAGCAAGTGATGGTGAAGGATTCTTCTCCTATCATTTCTTCTTGTCAAGCTTCTTGATCAAACTTTGAGTAAAATTAGCAAATGCAGTCACCCTTGCATGACTCAAATGGCTGAACCACCAAATTCTTGCTTCACCCTCAAGATGCAGCGCTACAATCTCAACAGTTTCTTTCTCTACTACTGGATGTAGCAGGAAAAATGCATCCAACCTCATTCCCCAAGCCCTTGTTGTGCATGAGGATGACCCATAAAAAGTATACAATAGAAATCTATTGCCCTTCTTCCTTCTATTGCTGCAAGGTTTCCTTTCTTCTTTGAGCTGAATGAACTGAGGGAGAGTTAGGTTCTCCTTGAAAGCTCTAGGTTGAGACTTATATTCTGCTAGATACTCACTTAGAATCTCATGATCTAAATGTTCTCCATCTCTATTCCTCTTGTATTCAAAATAAAATGCCATAGTATGTTTCTTTGGAGTTCTATGCAATAACAGATCTTCTTTTTGTTGATAGGAAGTACATGGACCTTCCTCATCTTGAAACCCTAAAGTGGTTCCACTTCTTTTCTCCATTTTTCTCTGCTTGACCTACTTGGTGAGGTTCTTCTTAGATCTAAAAATAGATGAGATGAAACTCATTCCTTCCATCATTCTGATCTCTTTCTCCTTCTCTTCTTCTTCTTATAGCATATTTCCTGAAAACTCACAGGTTGAGCCAAATATCATGCTTCGATACCACTGTAATATTCCCAAATGGGGAAACTCAGCAATACATGAAGTAAAAACACATTTTTCAGAAAGATATGTAATAGCATTTAAATGCATCCCATGGATCCATTCATTTATACATTATTACAACCAAATACAAAAGGAGATGTGAAACAAATCATGGTATCTTAGTTAAACAAGCCTCGCAAGCCATTATTGCTCAAAAATCATGCAAAAAGAGGGGCCACAACCATGAAATAAGCTGGAAATACCCTGACAGCTTTATTTTATTACTCCTATAATAAAAATAAGTTGTACATCAGATCTAGAGCTACTATGTGCATAAAAATTCAGATCTATATCATATCCATGCACTATACAGGCTCCTCTAATGAACCCCCTTAGGGTTTTCAGCAAAACACCATGTACAAAGTGTAGATCTGAGATCTAAGACTTTAGATATATGGAAAAATTCAGATCTAGAAAGTGGATCTAATCTGATATGAACAATAAATTATCTCCTCCAAAAGATCTCTAAAGTGAAGGGCATATCCCCAACACTTATCAAATCAACTCTCCAAATGGTGCACTGAACCACCCTGCAACTGCTCCTTTAGAAATTACGCAGATCTGGATATCTTCTGCACTATAGGGATCAAAATATAGTTGGCCTGTAGAGAAGATATTAAAATATAGCTCAATACCTTCAATACTATCCTCCCAATGGATTAGAACCCTTCTCCACTGAAAATGAGTATTGAGATGGCCTAGATCTGAAGATCTAATCTCCACTTACTACAGCTTACTAAAAAAGATGAACCCTCATTAGGAACTACACTATCAAAGGAAGATGAAGCTTGGCCTTCAGCGAGATAGTGGAAAATATGGTGCAAGGCTCCCCCAAGAGCTACTCAATGGAAGAGGTAGGATTCCCAATTAGGAACACCCTGTGCTAAATAGCACTCTATCTAATCTAAATAGCCAGAGAAAGAAATATGTCTAAACAAACCATATATCATAAAATCATTATCATAAGCTAACCCCATATGGCTGCCATCCTCTTCCTTATAAACAATGTGAACCTTCTCACCTTAGTTCCCACTCATTAGGGTTTCCATCTTCATGCAATGAATCTCCCTCCAAAACTGCATTGTCCCATCATCAATGCCACTCTTCCATAACATCGTTGATGGATTTGGTCAACCTTGACTGGATCTTCATGTAATTTCTTCTTCCACACTCAAGGTGTCTTTATTCTAAATATATACGATGGTCCATATTCCCAATGAGTTATCTTCATTAATGTTCCACTTCCTCCATACTAGCTTTGTTTACTTGGTCAAACTTGACTTTTTCCACATGCATTATCCTTTGTTCACACATGAAGGTGTTTATCTAGCTGTGAGTATGATCCCTTTCCCAATTAGCATGGATTTTATTGCTGCTAAAAATATTTATGGGTCTCCCTACCCATTTATTCATCTAACTATATGTTTGGAGCAAAATTAATATTCCAATTAGTTGCATGCTAATTTAGTGTTAGGTCCCTATATTACTAGGGTAGTCCCTTATTGTTGTTAGTGTAACCCTCTTATTGTTATTATTGTACCACTGTAACCCCCATATTGTTATTATTGTGCCCTTAAATTATTATTCTTAGGTCAACTAGGATTACATTATGGCCCCATGGACTCCTATATATAGAAAGGAGGTTTTGTAGTTTGTATCATCCAAGAATTGTTCATTCATGTAATGTATTGAAGGTTTCCCCCTCGAAGTGGCTTATTTCTAAGGCATTGATATCTCTTTTCTTCTATTTTTGGAGCTGGTTTCACAACATTTGGTATCAAAGCTTTGGATTCTAGGGTTTCGCTGCCCCAAACAGGTCATCGTGGCATTTTTACTGTAATTTTTTTTCTACAAAGGTTTAGAAGCTGAAATTTTCAGAGTGCGAAGCCAAAATCCTAAGGAACATCATCACAAACTTTCAGAGCTTGGTTCACAATATTTGTGGAGATATGATATAAACTAAATAGGTCATCGTGGCATTTTCGCTATAACTTTGTTTCTATAAAGGTTGAGAAGCTAAAATTTTTAGGGACCGAAGAAGAAATCCTAAGGAAGCTCGTCACAAAATTTCAGAGCTTGGTCCATAATATTGTCAGAGATATGGTCTGTGGAAGTTATGTCTTTTGCAGGATCCCAAATTTCATCTCAAAGAGGTGATCGTGGGAAAATATTCATAACTCTCTCTCTGACCATCGGATTGGAATTCTGTAAAAAGTGGCCGCAAACAAATGGACTGTAGCTTTTACTATGTCAATTTCAAATCCGAAGGAAGAAACAATGACACGTGGTAGGTCGTACAAGTTTTCTTTACTGAACCAGTCCATAATTAGGTCATCATAGGAGATTGGGCATAACTTTGTCTTCAAGAACCCAAATCAGGTTAGACCTGTGGAATTTGAAAGAAGATTCAGAGGGCTATGTTTGGGAAAAAAAAATTATATATTTACGATCCAAAATCACAGAGATAAATCAGTTTCAATATCGAGCTCCTCAAAATCAAGAAAAAGGTGTGTATTTTTTTTCAAATTGCATAAGTCTTTTTTGAAAAATCAATTCTAGGTGATTCCAAAGGCCTATTGAGCATAGATATCAGTATTGGGTTCTAAAATGCCTCCTAAAAAGAATTAAACACCCATTAAACCTTCATAAGTCTCTACTATGACTCATGAAGATGAAGAAATGCAACATGAGATATCAAAATTCCATGAGCAAGTGCACCAAATTTCGCTATCGCAAAGAGCAAAAAAAAATGAAATGGATGGTTTGAATAAAGCCGTGGAAGCTAAGATGGACGGCATGGAAGTTGGCATGGAAGCTAAGATCGATGAAAAAATGGAAAACATGAAGAATGATCTAAAAGTAGACATCGAAGGTTTGACAAAGTTGATACAACAAATTTTTCCTAATAAGGAAAAGATAGTAGAGGAAACTCATGATGAGAACAAGATAAATGTTAATCGTGATTTCATAAAATCTAATGTTAGCGGGAAGAACCACCATATTCCAAAAATGGATATGAGGAAGTTTGATGGAAAGGATCCTATAACATGGATACTACAAATGGAGCAATATTTTGATCTCAATAATGTGCAAAACACACAAAAGGTATGCATTGCAACTTTACATTTAGAACAAAATACATTTGTATGGTATCGATGGCTTTGATCCCATAAAACAATTGTCACCTGGTCAATTTTTATGGAGGAAATGATAACACATTATGAGGATACAAAGAGCAGCACCTTCTTTAGCCAATTGATAAATCTCAAAAAAAAGGGTTTGGTGGGGGAGCACATTAAGGACTTCCAAAAATTGAATATAAGGGTAACTGATATTCCAGAGGAACACATGATTGATCTTCTCATAGGGACTTTAAAGGATAACATCCAAGATGAATTTCACATTTTGGAACCTGATTCATTGGAGAAGGCATTCAGGTTGGCAAGAAAAATTGAATGTAAAATTATGGCAACAAGGAAGCCTACCAATCACTTCTATAAAGAGGGAAGTGTTGCTACTCCTAGATTTCCACAACCTACAAGGTTGACACCACAAAAATTGGAAGAAAAAAGAGAAAAAGGGCTTTGCTACAGTCATGATAGCAAATACACTAAAGGTCATAAGTGTGCTGAGAAGAAATTATTTTACATAGATTGTGAAGAGGAAGAAGAAAGTGAACACTAGAAAGATACCTACAGAACCAACCTAGAAGAGGAATAAATGAGTCAACCATATCCTGTAATGCATTGGCATGAATTACCACTCCCAAAACTCTCAATATAGAAGGAAATATCAAGAATAAAAATGTAATAGTGTCGATTGATTCCGGTATTACCCATAATTTATTGTAAGGTAACCAAGGAATTGAATTTCTTCATATACCCAACACCAGAGTGTCAAGTGATGATTGCAAATGGAGGAACTATAAATTTCTCTAGAAATTGCCACAATATCAAGCTAACCATGGGGGAATATGTATTGAATGGTCCAATGCTTTCCATTCCAATGGGAGGTGTTGATGTTGTACCCAAATTTTGTGGTTACAATCTTTGGAAGCGGTAGCTTTAATTTTCAAAAGAACTTTTCTTGAATTTTTTTTCAAAAGGAAGGAAGTAGAATTAACTCCAGGTGTAGGAAGCGGAAAAAGAAAATAAGCTCTAATGTCATGACAAAGCTTCTAAAGAAAGAAAAACAAGGTGTAATTGCACAATTATGCTCACTAGAAGTTCCAACATCAAAATCATATATTTCTGTAGATCTCCAAAAAATCTTGGACAATCATTCCAAGGTTTTTGAAACTCCCAAAGAACTCCCACCTATTCGTGATCATGATCATGCTATTCATTTGGTTCCAGGAATTGTTCCTCCAAATATCAGGCCTTACAGATATCCTTATGTCCAAAAGAGAGAAATTGAACGTATGATTGCAGAAATGTTAGAGGATGGTATCATTCAACCTAGTCAAAGTTCTTTCTCTGCTTCTGTAGTATTGGTACACAAGAAGGATGCATCATGATGCATGTGTTTGGATTATAGGGAGCTCAATAAGCTCACCATTAAAGATAAATTTCCCATTCCTGTGATTGATGAATTATTGGATGAATTATATGGAGCAATTTATTTTACCAAGTTGGATCTTCATTCGGGATATCATCAAATTGGAATGAAGACCGAAGATATTCTGAAAACAACATTTCGAACTCATGAGGGTCATTATGAATTTTTGGTCATGCCTTTTGGCCTTACTAATGCATCTTCTACATTTCAAGGGTTGATGAATGTCATTTTCAAACCCTTCCTTAGAAAATTTTTGTTAGTATTTTTTGATGATATACTAATCTATAGCAGGTCTTGGAAGGACCATGTTCAACATGTTGACGGGGTGCTCAAACTATTGGAGGAGAAACAATTATATGCAAAAACCTCCAAATGTTTCTTTGGAGTAAAATATGTGGAATATCTAGGTCATATTGTATCTCACGAGGGTGTTTTTTTTCCCCGGGGAAAAAATCAGCAAATTTTTATTTATAAAATGAAAAGTTACATGTAGCATATGCATTTAAGCATTTCATACAACTGCCCATAGGGCTCATGTGATTTGGCACACAATGCATCGTAGCAGGGCTACCATTGCATTTGGTAAAAAAAGAAGAAAAAAATAAAAGAAAGAGAAAGATGAGTCGAGACGGGAAAGGCGAGAGAAAACTAGATTGATGGCCCCAGAAAAGTAACCACTGCTGCCAGAGAGTGATTATTTGTCCCACAACTCAGGTTTCCTCCCCTTCTTCTTCTCGACCTTATGCCACTCGCCTTGGGAAGGCGCAATCGTTGCAAGGACTAACTGATTTTTTGCTATCTGGGTTCCTGTATCCTTGTCTGAATCTGAATTATCTAAGGAATGGTGTCGTTTGGTCCCTCCAGTGCCCATGTCCTCGCTAGTCCTTTCTGGCTGATTCGGGTGATGTTGAGAGTCCTTGTAAGCTGATATGTCTTTCCTTTGGATCTCTTGTCCATGTGTAGGCTCAATATTTCCCGTGGGAGTAGTTCCCTCCTCTACTTCGTATTCATCCTCCTCTGAATCAGGAGAGGGATATTGCCACCCTTTTCTCTGTTTCCCTTTTTGTTTCTTTTTGTTGTTTGCTTTCTTAGCTTCTGGACATATGCTTTGTAAATGCCTTGTCATCCTACAAATTCTTCATCTGAAGGCAGTGTTTTCATAATCTAGTCCTTGCAGCCAGTTCTGTTGCTTGTAGATTAGCATGATATTTTCTGGCAATCCTTTACTTAGATCTACTTCCACGCAGATCCGTGCAAAAGTGTAAATTCTCTCCTTGATTCTCTCCGTATCTGTTTTAGTGTATTTCCCAATACTGTTCCCAATTCCCTCTAAGACCTGATCACTCCAGAAATGAAGGGGGAGGTTGTATAATCGGACCCATACCGGCATTCTGGAGACAGTCATGGTGTTTGGGTCAAAATCTGGAAACCATGGGGTCATAAAAAGACCCGTAGTTCCCCAAAACCAAGGCCTTGCTCTAATGATTCTATCTCTGGCTTCCGAAGATATAAACATAACAATATAGAATCCTTTGGAGCAGAGGTGAATATCACATTCCATGGTCCATTGAGTGAAAATCCAATGGAAGAGGTCCATTGGTTTCAGCCAGAAGCAATTAAATCGACAGATTAATGCCTGGGTTTCATATGTCTTGACGTACTCCTCTGTTCCTGAAATATCAATCTTTAGAGCAGGGGTTTGTCCAAGCTGTTCCATGATATATGGCCGTGGTACATATCCTCCTTGATCTGGAGGTGACCCTGCAACTTTATTCCGCTGTAAGATATTTTTGTAGGAGAGGCCTCCATTTGAATTTTGTTGGGTTGTGGGTTTTTTCCCTTTATCTCCTCCTGCAGAACTTGATATGCACTGGTACGCAGCACCCCCTCTCAGCCGAAGGTTTAGTGTGATGGTTGTTTCTGTGCTAATTTCATAGTTCTTCAAGGACCTACAGTCCTGAAGAGAGCGGCTACCACTGACCAAGTATTGGATCGGGACAGGATATCCCATCAGTCTCCATTTTGTTATTTCAGCTGCAGAATGGTATTGTCTGCTTGTACCCAAACTAAACGAGTTTTACCCACAGGGGGTTTGATGAAAATCTGAAAATGATTTAATGTTACCTGTTTCCTGAGATCTGAGTGTGGTAACGAACCATGTCGTTGTTCTAGATCAAGATGCAAGAATGAGGGTTGCTTCCACAGTGCATGCAAATTTGACCACTTCCTTGCCTCACGCTGAATCTGATGGATCCAGGCTCGTCCTTGCTCCAGTCTACCAAGGAGCTTTTTCATCCTGAAACCAGAGAGGGCATGGAGTAGAGATCGGGGATCCTGTATCTCTGTTCCAATATTGTCTAATCCTCTCTCATTTATCAGCAGCAAAACTGGCAAACGAAATTTACCTTTGGGTCTCTTCTTGCTTGTGAAAAAATCTTCAATTCCAGCTTGGATCAAATGTTTCAGCACCCACGGGTCGCTGATCGGGGCTGTGTCTCTTGATTTCAAGACCGATGACTCCTTTCGCCTGCTTGAGGTAGGGTAAAAAGCCCTATAATGGCCTGGTAGGGTCGGTTTTTCAGCATGGGGGTCGTCCTGTTGTTTCCCAATGCGTTCCTCCTCTATCTCCCATACCTGATGTACCGGCTGAAAACCTACGAACCTCTATGCCTATTTTCTCACTGGAATTAGAGGAGTAATGGTAAATCCAATTGCATATTTCTTGCTCATCTATGGGTGGTCATCCAAAGGGTGAGGATTCAAGGCTAGAGCCTGATCCGTCTCCAACAGCACTAACACTCAGAAACCCTTGTGGATCTTGACGATTTTCAATTGGCTTCCTTCCCCATATTAGGCTGATCTCCTTGCCCGCATTGACATGGCTGTGAGCCAAAACGTTTTCAGTGTCCTCTTTTCCTGGGAAAGACAGATCTAGTTGATCTAGCTGGAAATAAACCCTTGCTTGAAACTTGTCCCTATTCTTAAGTTCTTGTTCTGTGTGTTCGGCTCTCGGTTTGTATATGCTAGCTCTTGAAGCTAGGAGCTCGAGCTCCAGGCCAGGGGTAGAAACCAGAACCACTTCTGGTCTAGTGAGGGGTTCTAAACCACCGCTTATCCCTGAGGCAGCAAGATCTGTAGAGACAATTATGTTAGAGCTGAGAGAAAACTTTGTTGGGCCTGTAGCACCCAGGTCGGCGTCCTCAGTGGCGGCATAGATCTGCAAAACCCTGACTGAAACCCTTGTTGGCGCTATCGTATCCTTCGTCCTCTACTCTATTTGATTGGATGTATTAAAGACAACTCATCTCACGAGTGTGTTAAGGTATACCCTAACAAAATTAAATCCATCATAAAGAATGGAAATTCCCCACAACCATAAAGCAGTTGCGAGGATTTCTTGGTTTAACAGGGTATTATCGCAAGTTTGTTAAGAATTATGGGAGAATAGTAGCACCTCTAACAACATTATTGAAGAAATATTCATTTTCATGGACTCCTGAAGCAACTAAGGCCTTTGAACATCTTAAAGATTCAATGTGCCTAGCACCGGTCTTAGCTAATGCACTGTGACTTCACAAAACCATTATTTGTGGAATGTGATGCCTTGTGTGAGTGGAATTGGGTGCTATTTTAATGCAAGAAGGAAGACTATTGCTTTCTAAAGTCATCCAATCAAAGGAAAGTATTTACAAAAAGCTATTTATGAAAAGGAAATGTTAGCAATAATGCATGCACTAAAGAAATGGTGAACTTACCTAATCGGAAGACACTTCAAGGGAAAAAATGATACTGATAGTCTTAAATACTTTTTGGAACAAATATTATCTTCAGAAGAGCAGCAAAAATGAGTCACAAAGATGTTGGGTTATGACTTTGAAATAATCTACAAAAAAGGGAAGCTAAATGTTGTTGCAGATGCACTCTCAAGAAAGAATGAAGAGGTGGAAGCATTGTTTTGTGCCATATCTATTATCCAACCAGATTGGATAACCGAAGCAAGGGATGAATGGAAGAAGGAAGAAGAAGTGTGGACACTCATTCAAAAGTTGCAGCAAGATCCTAGTACATCTGATACATTTAGTTGGAAAAATGATTCCTTATGGTACAAATATCACTTATATATTTTCAAGAATTCTCAACTAAAACAAAAGATTCTTCTGGAATTGCACACTTCTCCTTTAGAGGGTTTAGAGGACACTCAAGATTTTTAAAAATTACCATATGGTGAAGAAATATTTTTTTGGGATGGCCTTAAATCCGATATTCAAAATTTCAGGGCGGAAAGTTTGATTTTCCAAAGCAGTAATGTTGAGACAATTAAGACCCCAGGTCTTCTACAACCTTTATCCATTCCAAGTCAACGTTGGGAGGAGATTTCAATGGATTTTATCACAGGTTTACCTAAGTCCAAAGGAAAGAGTGTCATCATGGTGGTAGTTGATAGACTTACCAAGTATGCACACTTTTGTGCATTATCTCATCCATATAAAGCAAGTACAATTGCTACTACATTTATGGACACAATTCAAAAGTTACATGGAAACCCAAGGGTTATTATGAGTGACAGAGATCCCATTTTTATTGGAAATTTTTGGACGGAGTTATTTTCTTGTTTGGGTACTCAATTAGCTCATAGCTCACCTTATCATCCTCAATCTAATGGTAAAATTGAGATAGTAAATAAATGTTTGGAGGGATATCTTCATTTTTTTGTATCTGATAAACAAACACAATGGGTCAAGTGGTTACCTATCGCTGAATTGTGGTATAACACTTCCTTCCATAGTGCAGCAAAAATGACCCCATTTATGGAACTTTATGGATATCATCCACTATCCATAACATCTTCTTTAAGGGAAAATTATAGGGTTCAATCAGAGGAAGATTGCATCGAGCATCAACAAGAAGTTTTCCAACTATTAAAGGATAACCTAAATTTGGCACAAAATCGAATGAAACAACAGGCATATCAACATCGCAATGAGAGAAGTTTCGATGTAGGAGACTGGTTATTTTTACGGCTACAACCATACAAACAAATGTCCCTCAAGCAAGCTAAGAAGGATAATAAATTATCACCAAAGTACTATGGTCCTTACAAGGTGTTGCCAAATATTGGTACTATGGCATACAAATTGGAGCTTCCTACTTCTTCACGAGTGCATCCAGTTTTCCATGTTTCATGCTTAAGAAGGTTATAGGTGAAAATATTCCAGTTCAAACAATATTTCCAGAACTTTATAAGGAAGGAAAAATCATATTGGAACCTGAAGCGGTCATGGAAACAAGAACACGAAAGATATGAAATCGATCAATTTCAGAGTATCTCATCATTTGGAAGAACTTACCCACTGAAGATTCTACATGGGAGGATGAGAATTTTATACAGAAGTACCTAGAGCTACTCAAGTGTTGAGGAAAACACTTTTTTGAAGGAGAGGGGCATGGTAGGTCCCTATATTACTAGTATAGTCCCTTATTGTTTTTAGTGTAACCCCCTTATTGTTATTTTTGTACCCCTGTAACCCCCATATTGTTATTATTGTGCCCTTAAATTATTATTTTTAGGTTGGCTAGGATTACATTGTGGCCCCACTAAGATTACATTGTGGCCCCATGGACTCCTATATATAGAATGGAGGTTTTGTAATTTGTATCATACAAGAATTGTTCATTCATGTAATGTATTGAATGTTTCCCCCTCGATGTGGCTTATTTCTAAGGCGTTGATATCGATTTTCTTCTATTTTTGGAGCTGGTTTCACAACATTTAGGAATATTAAAACTAGCTAAAGAAGATGAAAGATGGTTATGGCACAAGCTAATGGGTCACATAAACATTGACAATCTTGTCAGGATAAGAAAAAACTAAGCAGTACGAGAAATGCCAAAAATCTCAAAACCTTCCAACACACTATGTGAGGCCTGTCAGCATGGCAAGCAGACAAAAGTCGAATTAAAAAAAAAGAACACTTTTCATCACATCCATTGGAATTGATATATACTGATCTATGTGGTCCTGCGAAAAAAAAGAGCCTTAGATGGAGAATTATATTTCATGTTAATGATATATGACTATACCAGGATGACAACCGTTAGTTTCCTAAAGAAAAAATCTGAAGCATTTGAGTGCTTTAATATCTACAAGGAGTTGGTTGAAAATGAAAAGGATTTGAAAATAAAGTTTCTAAGATCAGATAATGGCATAGAATTTAATTCCAAATTATTTCAGCAATAATGTGATGAAAATGGAATAAAAGGACAATTTTCAATGACACGAACACCTCAGCAAAATGGAGTTGTTGAAAGAAAGAACATAATCGTACAGGAAATGGGTAAAACAATGCTGAAGGACTCAAAATTAGATGAAAAATTTTGGGTTCAAGAAATTGATACGTTAATATTCATTATCAACTGAAGTCTTCTCGGGAATAATTGCAACAAGATCCCATATGAATTATGGAAAGGAAAACCGACTAATGTAAAATATTTCAGAATCTTTGGAAGAAAATGTTATATCAAAAAAGAAGATAAAAATTTGGGTAAGTTTGAATCATGTGTTGACGAAGGTATCTTTGTTGGTTACTCATGCAAAAGAAAGGCCTATAAATGCTATAATATAAGATGAAAATAGATAGTGGAGAGCATAAATGTTACATTTGATGAAGATGGTGCTCTAACGAATAATTATGAGGATCTATAATCTTTGAAACTTGAGACAAAAGCTGAAAAATACATAGAGAAAATTATAGAACAAGAAGCAACTATCAACCAGGAATAAGTAAATAATGATCATCAATATATTCAGAAACAACAACAAGAAGCTCCTCCAAAGATAACAAAAGAATGGATTCAAAATAACCATCCATAAAATCAAATCATTGATGACATAAATGAAGGTCAACAGCTTCGTTCATCACAACAAGCTCACATTTATTTTCTAGCAACCTTTGAGCCTAGTAGTTTTGAGGAAGCCAAACAGAATGAACATTGGGTAGCAGCTATGAATTAAGAATGGGATCAAATCGAGAAGAATAAAACCTGGAAATTAGTTCCATGACCAAAAGATAAAAATGTCATTTGGGACTAAATGGGTGTTCAAGAACAAATTTAACGAAGATGGACAGGTTACCAGAAACAAAGCAAGATTGGTTTGCAAAGGCTATGCACAAGTGGAAGGAATTGATTTCAATGAAACATTTGCACCGGTTGCCAGAATGGAAGCCATCCAAATGTTTCTCACCTATTCATGTTCAAGAAAAATCAAAGTCTACCAAATGGATGTTAATTCAACATTTCTAAATGGCGAATTAGAAGAAGAAGTTTACATCGAACAGCCTAAAGGTTTTCTACTATCTAAAAAATAAGACTATGTTTGCAGGTTAAAGAAGGCTCTATATGGTCTCAAGAAGGGTCCCAGAGCACGATATGCTTGTCTTGATGGATATCTACGTCAACAAGGGTTCAAGAAAGGTACTGTTGATAGCAATACTTATGTACAAATAGATAAACATAATATAACAATCGTTGAGGTATATGTGCATGATATAATATTTGGTAGAAATGGTGATCGACCAAGTAAGAACTTTGCTATAAATATGCAAAGTGAGTTTGAGATGTCTTTACTTGGTGAGCTGACATACACTACTACATTTGGCGGAAATTCCAACACTTGGTTCTGACACTTTTGACCGAATGTCGGAAATTTCCCCAAATTTTTTCCATCCCGCCCGAAACCGTCGCTATACCGACGTTTATAGAAAAGTGTTGCAATACCGACACTTAGAAAAAGTGTTGCAATTGTGACGTTTGGATGAAGACATCGCAATTGAGACACTATGGCCCAAAGCGTCGTTATTGCGATGGATGCCTCCAAACATCGCAAGTACGACACAACATCTAAGTGTCACAATTGCGACGTTTGGAGGCAATCGTCCCAGTAGCGACGCTTTTTCCGCCGTCGGTATAACGACACTTATATGCATGCTACATAAAAATACGAAACTTATATGTGCGCTACATGAAAATACGAAACTTATATGCGCGCTACATAAAAATACAAAACTTATATGCGTGCTACATAAAAATTATTTTATTGTTTCGTATCTGTCGCAATAGCTACATTAATGTCTGATATCACGTGCGCATTCACCCTCCGCCCTTGCAGAACAACATTCGCCCTCAGGATTTTCCCTCAGCTCTTGCAGAACAACATTTTTCCTCAGCATTCACCCTCAGCGTTCGCCCTCAGCTCTTTTAGAACAACATTCGCCCTCAGCTCTTGCAAAATGGTAAGTTCTTACTACAGGCCCTTCCTCCTATAGTAGGGTTGACTCTATTTGGGTTTTTTTGGTCAATTCCATTGGATTGTGTTAGGCTATAGGGTTCTCTCTAGATTTCAAGAATCAAGATTCAATACCCTCTATTATCTTCATCACTCAATACAAGATTTAAATTTTTCCCAAAGAAACGCTTATTAATTTGGCAACCATTATTTCTCCCTGCTTTAAAAACCCTACATTTAATTGAAAACAAGCATTGCATTTCAACTACAAAAATATATTAGTGTTCAAATGTACATGTGTGCTACATTAACATCTGATATCATGCGTGTATCTTCATTTCCTCTCGCTTTGCAAAATAGAATTCACTCATCTTCACCCGCCTGGGCAGTAACGCATTCGCCTCGCATTCACTCCCGAGTTTTCAGAATAGCATTTCGCTTCGCATTCGCCTCTCGAGCTCATAGAACAACATTCGCCTCTAAGTTCTTGCGTAATCAAAGATTCGCCCTCGCCTCTTGCACAAAGATTTGCCCCTCATCTCTTGCAGAACAACATTTGCCCTCAGCTCTTGCAAAATGGTATGTTCTTACTGCAGGCCCTTCCTCCTATAGTAGGGTTGACTCTATTTGGGTTTTTTTGGTCAATTCCATTGGATTGTGTTAGGCTGTAGGGTTCTCTCTAGATGTCAAGAATCAAGATTAAATACCGTCTATTATCTTCATCACCCAATACAAGATTTAAATTTTTCCCAAAGAAACGCTTATTAATTTGGCAGCCATTATTTCTCCCCGCTTTAAAAACCCTACATTTAAATAAAAACAAGCATTGCATTTCAACTACAAAAATCTATTAGTGTTCAAATGTACATGTGTGCATCACTTGTGTAGGGTATTCCTTTTCCACTTTCACATTATCCAAGAATGTGTGCAGTATAGTTCATATTTTTTGTTAGATTATCTTGAAAAAGGAAAGGTAAATTATTTCCCATGGAAAAAGAAGGTTTTCCCTTTTTATAGGTTGTTTGGACTTACGTGGAAAAATTTATGGTATGCCTTTCATATTATTTAGTTTAAATTTGAATTAACAGATTATTCTAAATGAAAATATAATTACCTATGTGATGTCCTTCATCACTAATTAAAATTATAGGGTTTCAATTTCCTAGACTCTAACTCATCTGATGCTAAATTCTAGGTTCTCATTGGTGGATCACTCTTCCATTTATTTCCTTTCCATTTGCATCTTGTCATACTTTAAAATTCATCAATGATACATATATTATTTCAGGTATCCCAAAAGGCTTTATAGTAGAACATATTGTGAAGTTTTTTTGACACTTGAGGATTCTTTTTAGAACTGCAACGCGGTCTATGCTATCGAGTTATATACCAAGCAACTTGTCCTTAATAACCACACTATGAGGTAGGTTCAACCAATTTGAACTTGTTGGGACATACCATATGAAGTTGTGTGATGATTCCATATCACAGGTCTATTATGGTGACAAAAGTGAAGACACGTAATGATAGTTATTATGTTAACATTACTAGAAACATTTTCAAAATTATCCATGCTATCAAGATGTCAAAATTCTAGGCATTAGGTGTTAATACTCGTAGCTAATAGATAATAATAATAATATAAAAAAATCACAAATTTATTCTTGAAATATGATTGTTACACATTGGTAACCTAGTTCATGAGTTACTATCACCCAAAGACTGCAAAACAAACTTAAAATAAAAATTAAACCAACATGAGAATCCAACTAAGGGTTTCTCGACAAAATCATGCCATAACCTGGCATTTTGAAACCCAAATTTGAATCCATCATAAGTAATACAATGCAAACTCAAATGAATTTTCAATGCATGTTTGCATGCTACACTTATTCTATGTCTAGATATCATTTTTTAAATGGAACCATTAGTCAAGCCCACAGTCCTTTTTATGTGAAAAATTTCAGCTCTATTTGAGCTTCTTTTTGCTCCACCACCTCCATAAACATATGCAAACATATATCATGATCTTGGAATTCCATTACATATGTATGTGCCAATGTTCCATAATCATGCCCCATCATCAATTTAAGAAATTTCCATTGAATATCAAATTATGGAGGGGGGGAAATTTTTGCTGCAACATTTGGCTCAAAATCAAGGACCATCTCCATATGAGGTGAATGAGAACTATAGATATTTGAAGAAGTATATTAGTGCCTTTTCCTCTGGCCATGGATTCATATACAGCCATCCATCACAAAAATTTGTATTTGTTCATTCTCACCTTGAAAGTTGCAAAAATTCATGCCCTAATTGAAATGACACTAAATTTGAAAGATATAATAAAAATGCAAGCTAGAAGTGCCCTATTAATACAAAGGGAAAACCTTCCTACCTACCCTAACTAAGATAAATTTTGATTGAATAGGCAACATGATATTTCCAATGGAGTTGATCCAACAACTTGTTAAATGTATGGGACTAAATCATGCATTTGATTTCCAGGGAAACATGCACATGAAGAGAAAAAGTGCAGAATTAATGGAAAATCCATACATGCCACTTATAAAAACTACACCGAAAGGTCAAAAAATACTTAAGGCCTTAACTTAATTTGAATCCAAAAATGAAAAAACAAGATTAGTGAAAACACGAGAGTGGTGTGGGTGAACAACATAAATAAAAAGTGAAGATACCTTTCCCCAAGATGCCTTTGTCACCGTTGTATGAAAACATGTTTTCCTTTCCCTTTATACATGCAAGTGAATGAATTATAGGTATGGTGTTTTCCCAAAATAGGAGAAGCCTACTTAAATATATCATTCGTGGAGTGAATGTTTCCTTGACCCAGAACCTCATAGAAACTTATCACTGAATTTGATGTTGGGATGGGATTGTAAAGATAACAACCTCTTCATTCCTACAAACTAGATTCCTTCCGGGAGTTAGGACACAGAGTATCGAATCAAAGTTGTAGTTTCTAACTTCTTGTATTGGTTCATCAATCTTGAAATTCAGACATTGCATGTCTTCATTGCTTCATGTTTGAATAATTTGCATCATATCGTACAATAGGAAATTAGGAATTATGATTATTATTACTTTATGGATCTATTAAGTTACTTTTAAGTTTTCATGGTTTAGTGTGAAATTATTCTAGTGTGCCCCTGGGCCCAGGTGAAGGAATGCCAAGGACTGAGAACCCTAGTTTTTAAATGGTATTGTTTCCTATACCCAAAAACCCCTCAACATCACTTATTATTAGTTCTTAACAATAGTTTTGTAAACAATTTGAGAATTGATATAGAAAAATCTCGCACTTCTCAAGATAAAATCCTAAAGCTAAAGTGTGATACCATGTGTAATTCAATAGCCCCATTGTCACCTCACCAACCTCTTTTCACTTTGGGCTAGCTCTCCTCCAACTCAAGGGGGGTTCTCCCTAGTATATTTTAGGGATCTAATGGCCCAACCAAACCAAGTCAAGAGCCCCCTAACTCTCTATGTTTACTACTATCAATCAAAATATTGAACAGTAGGGTCAGACATGCATCCTCAAGATAAAATTTCCAGGGTATTTTTGCGTAATTTCAAAGGGAAAGTCCCCAAACACATATAATCAAAGAATTATAAAGTGATTTCAAACATTAAATATCAACAAAATCATTTAAAGGATATTGAAAGGAAAAAGGTGATGGAAGATAGAAAGTTCCTTACTTAAATGCTCTAAGGATTTTTCAATAGTTGCTCCAAAAGCTTCACTTCAAGGCCCTTCAAGATCGTCTCCAACAATGCTATACCATCAGCTTCAACAATGTTGCTCAAAAAATGTCCTCAAGGTCTTCACAACAAGTTTACTAGAAGTTGCTCCAACAATATATTCAATAAGGTCTTCATTGTCAACTCGTCTCTTGTTTGGGTGCCTTAATGTGCAATGACATGTTTCTAGGATTGAATTCAATGCAAGGCATATTTGAAACTCTAACTCTGTCTTCCAGTGTCTTATTAGAAATTATTTCATTTTTCATTTTGTGTTTTCAAGTTAGATATTGTTTTCAAGTTTTTACATTTATAATTTTATTGCAATGTGGTAGACTGATCAAAGCAGTGCAGGAACAACCCCAAGATGGGATGATCACGGAAAGAGGCCAGCGGAAGAACATGTAAAGTGCCAGCATTTCTCTATATTCACGTATTTTAGTTATTTACATAATTGAAATAATATTAATTTTGTTCAAATATTCAGACACCTAGCCATGGTACGCCTGATGATTCCCTCTTTGAGGAAGAGCTTTCTTCATCCCTATCTCCAGTGTTCTTGTTGCAAAAAAAGGCACGAGATGCAAGGTCGAAATTTAATACTTTGATAGACGCGCCTCAAACACTTGAAATAGAAGAGAGGATACAACATCTTATGAGGCAGCTAGAAAGATATTAGGTAATAATAAAAAGTCAAAAGGATATTTTTTTTGTTCTGCATGAGATGAATTGTGATAGTTTGATTTTTAATTTTTACATTGACTAAACTAACAAAAAGTTATTTTGTATGTAGCATTTTCTGGCATTTGCTGAACCCGGTGTTGGTGGTAGTGGGACACAAGGGCAAGAGATTGCCCAACAACCCTCTCGTACACCTTCTACTCCTTGAGGTGCTAGCCAAGAAACACACCCTGCCCAAGCTGACACCCAGCCAACTGCTGAACGTGTTGGCAATGATGAGGCTGATATGGCCAGCTACATTATTGCGTTTCCTGGAGCTACACGTGTCAGCTCCACAGGGACCATTAATGGCACGTTGTTGGTGAACGATGAAGGTGTCCCTATAAAGAATGTACAACTCCCAGGTAAATTTTAATATTTTAACTATTTCATGTACTTTATCTAAAACATATTTATCATGATTTTTATTTTTAAATTAATGATAATATCTTCTTCTTTTTTTCTTTTCTGTGTAGGAAACAATGAGTTCTACAGGATTCTAGAGAGCCATGCGTTGGTAATTTTGGCCCAACCATACGCACAGGGTGGAATTCCCAGAATTCCAACCTGAAAAAAGAACTTCTAGATTATCTAGAAGCCCTTTTTGGGGTCGGCACATTTGACAGAACAGCGGTGGCTCGGGTAGCCGACAAATATTTGAAATATACCAGGGACACCTATAGGACGCAATTTCAATTTAACCCTATATATGAGCATCCTCTCGTAGTTTCAGAGAGTGAGTGGAGAGCACTCATCCATGACGGAAAAGAGAAAAGGGCAAAGAAAGAAGGAAAAATGCCAACTAGACCCGCAAGGTAAATTACAACTTTAATTCAATAACTTTAATTTTCTCTATGTCTAAAATAAAAGTGTGCTACGTCATATCTGACTTTAATCTTTTGATGCTAGGTTGCCTGACACCTCAAAGGAAACCAAAGCTAGGATTGAAAAAAAGGGCCATCACAAGCTAGGCCAGGGCGGCTACTTGAAATTAGCTGCAAGAATTGTAATTAAGTAGCTAAACATCTTATAATTAATTGTATCGCTTTCCAAAGTTTTTGTAATCCTATCAAATATGATTAAAAATACACAATCATATGTAATGTAGGGTGATGAATTCGGAACAGAAACTACAGAGGAAGATAAAAATATTGCTTTCCATTTCAGCTATCAAGCTGTAGTTGAACGTCGCAGAAGCTTGGGGCAGGTCCCAAGATCCAGAATGCCTAATAAGGTAAAACATTAACCTTTCAATATGTTTGTTTTCGTCCATAAATTTAATGTCTAACAACTTTGTTTAAATTAGGGGAGCAGCACTACCGACAAGGAAAATAACCCAGTTTTAGAGCCAGATGTAGATGATCCTCACATGCAACCTGATCATTGTAGTGGGGACCAGGCTGACAATGCTACTATCAGTGACGGTCGTGACGGTAATTAATTTCCACTTATAATTTTTTCTAATTATACCTTGATGGTTTTCCTTATAACTTTTTTTGTTTAAATGACAGAGAATGTTTCCCTTGAGGATCTTACCACCAGAGAGGAAGACAGGGCAACAGTCCCAACGACGACAATTGGTGCACCAGGTAAATAATCTCATTGCAATTTTTTTTATTAATATTACCAAACTAGTTCAATGATATTTAAAAAATCACAATTAAAATTTAATATTATCTGTTCTTGTAGGCGATGCCCCGTCACTGGATGAGACCAGACATTGTGACTATGTAACTAGGTCAGCGGCGACAACTAGTGCACCAGGTAAATAATCTCATTGCAATTTTTATTATTATATTACCAAACTAATTCAATGATATTTAAAAACTGACAATTAAAATTTAATATTATTTGTTTTTGTAGGCGATGCCCCGTCACTGGATGAGACCAGACATCGTGACTACACAACTAGGTCAGTGGCGACAACTGGTGCACCAGGTAAATAATCTCATTGCAAATTTTTTTTTTAATATTACCGAACTAGTTCAATGATATTTAAAAACTGACAATTAAAACTTAATATTATCTATTTTTGTAGGCGATGCCCCGTCACTGGATGAGACCAGACATCGTGAATATGTAACTAGGTCAGCAGTGCAGGTCGAAAGGCACGAAACAGGAGCAGAGCATGATGATATTGATGATGTAATTAGGAGCTTTAGAAATAGGAAGAAGAAAAAGAAAATTCGATAACATAAAATATTGTATTATTATAAGACAAACGTTATCATAATTGGAACGTTTTTTGCGTTATATAAAAAAATCATTTATCATACTATTTTTATGTCAAGCATTAATTGCAATGTTTCCTTGTGTACTTTTTGTTGAATTGTTTTTTATTAGTTATTGAATATTTTTTTTTAGGCTCATGAAAGTAAAAAATGAAATATAGATTGGGTATTCGGGAATTGAGAGTGATGTGAGGGGAGGGGGGAGGGGCCATAAGAGCTTCCACCTTCACGTGGTTGGCCATGTTTAGTATAGAATAATTTATTGGAGCGATTTAATCTTGGAGCAAACCTCCCTCGATCCAGCGTAGCAACAAAAAAGTCACTGTTGACTTAGTTGCTACTCTTTTAGATCGTGGGAGGCTTGTTTCAAGTTCATGCGACTCCAATAAATTGTTCTTGAAACGAAGAGGAGCTTATTCAGGTATGTTTTGACATTTTCAACATATGTTCTAACATTATCATAAGAATGCATCTTAGAGTAAAAAATACTACATCAATTACTTGTATTTATTGTATAGATAATGACGGATTTTGATTGACTTGGCAGTTCAGGTACAAATCCTCTTGCATCATGAGCAATACAACTTGTCAACCAGGGTCATGTCCAGGATATTTTTTCTTGTGCTCTTGACCAGGTTTGTAATGTCACATTTTGTAAGTTCCTTTAAAGTTCATAATTCAATATTAAGCTTTTTCATGATTATTATCTAGGTTTTTTGTATGTGTTTTTTCATCTATTTGATTGTAAGCAACTCTGCATGTTTCCTGCTGTTCACTATGATTTATCCCATTACCACTCCCAGGATGAATCCGACTTTATTGTTACATAGGTTACTTTATTGTTACTATGATTTCTCCATTTACGATTTCATAGGTTACATCATGTAAAGTTGTCAATCTCAGGTTGGTGATGAGCTTTAGTTCTCCAGATTTGGGGCTTTTCTGATATTTTCTTCCTCATGTCATTCCTGCATCACCTCGTTGTTTGAGCGTGCAAATTTTCTACCACTTGTACCAATTGGCACATGTCAATCTCTGAGTGGTGCCACATTTCACCTATTTTCAGTGAGAGTTTAGGGTTTCTCTAACATAGCTTCAGAAATCTGATTCAGTGCCTGCTTGAATATTGTCGCATAATACTCATGGTTTGGATTGATGAGCATGTTCTGAATGGTTGGTTGATTCATAAGAACCACCCATATAGTCATCTTGAGATATTTTAGAAGTTTTCTCGGGTTTCCTTTTTCACCGTTTCTAGTGGGTGGGATGGTGTGGGGTGATCCATCAATACTAGTGCTCTTGTAGTAGGGAATTTGTTTTTGGGGATATAAAGGAGCATTTGATGTAGATATCTCATTGGATGCATTCAGAGATGGGCACGAGAGGTCAAGAATTTAAATTAAAAATATGCAACCTCTAGCATGGCAACCTAAAGGCCGCGAGAGACACTGGTTAAAGTTTGTTTTGTGCTGGCCTTAATATAGTCGTGATTTCTTTCCATTATCTTAATGAAAATATATAGTCCGGTCTCATTAAAATGAGGATTATGGTTATATTTCTCTTTGGTTTTTTCTCTCTTATTGCTCCAGAAGTTGTCAAAAGTTTCGATAGTTGTTTAGTTTGCCTGTTACAACTTAAAAGTGGTTTTTAGCAATGGGATTCATGTTTTTTAAGGTTTATACTAATATGAAGATCTTGTAATTCTATATTGAGCATAAGAGAAGATGGCCTCTACTTTGGGCAGTATGACAAAAATTTCCACATCTACCTCATTGGGTAACAATGGAAAGGGGAAAAAGTTGGGTGCAATGTTTGATAATTATGGTAGACAATTGTCTTCTCTTTCAGTTTTTTCACCCATTTCCTTTAATCGCTTAAGCAGAAGAGGGACTCTGAGATTACGTGACAGAGAGAAGGTAGTTAATACAAGAGCTATGGAAAAGGAGTTGTACTTCAACAAGGATGGCTCAGTGACAAAAAAATTGCAGGTCAGAGAAAAAATTATGTTTAAAGGAAGGTCACCTGCACGTGAAACTTCACCGCGGTGGATCTTTCCTTGTCCACTTATATTCGATTTTAATGTGTTATTTTAATTTTTCATGGAGGGTTGTTTTGGCATATGGTCTGGCATTCAATTTCACACTTACCGAAAGCATTGTCAATTTGTCTTGCAGGCGGTGTGAACAAACTTGCTGATCTTGTTGGAGTCACCCTTGGGGCGAAGGGAAAAATGTTGTCTTGGAGAGCAAGCATGGTTCTCCGAAAATAGTTAATGATGGTGTGACAGTAGCTAAGGAGGTAATTTGTAGATGTGTGCTCTGGTTTTCTTTTTAACGTTGTATTAGTTCCCCTCTTAAATGTCTTAGATTTGGTAGGCATAATTTGAAAACTCAAAGGTGAAAGGAAACATATTTGTTACCCAGTGGTCTACTTGGCCTATGGACTAGCTACATTAGAGTAATGCATAAAGCTTTTCACAACAATAAAAGGAAAGGGTTATGGCTGAGTCAAATTTTATTGTTATTGACAGTGTAATGAAATGTATCTCAATGCTATGGTTTTGGCCTTTTTATTGGTTGAATTAGAGGACCCAATTGAAAATATTGGGGCCAAGTAGGCTGGTTTTCCTTTTTGCTGATGGTTTGGTGTATCTAATTGAATTAGTTTCCTAATGTATTTTTGGTTGCAAACTCCTTTTCATTTTTCATACAGTATTGGCCTTGTGGAATACATTTGATTGTGTGGTCTTGTTAGATCTACAACATTTGTAGTTGTTTAGTCTTATGGCCGAGGTGCACTTTTATTATGGAAATAGTTGATGCAATATTGTCATCTAATCCTTAATGCAGGGTAGCATGTTGAGAAGTTTCTTGTGAAACATTTGGTATTCAAAATGACACTTGATCCTATACAGCATCATGCACTTGAATTCAAAATTCATATTCAAAGTGTGCCAGACAATTCTTGCAAAATTTCAAATATTTATGTTGTTTTAAACCATTATATTTTTCATGTATTGGATGCTGAAAATGTGAAAAAGACTTTGGTATGAAACCAACTAGTGAATAATTTCCAGCAAAATAATCACTTCCAATACATGATTTAGAAGTAGAACATATGTACTTATGAAGCATAGAAAGATATCCTTGCTGCATTGTCAATGTTTGGCTAGGGTTATTTTTGGAGAAAATAACTCCTTATTCCTAGAATAGTGATCTTCAATACAAGTAAATGCCAGAGAAGAGAGATCATCATGTGAGGCAACAAAACTGAAATTGGACCCCTAAGGAGAGATGGTGTGTCTACAATCGCTCTGTCAGCATTTTCCCTTGGTTTACCCCATTCTTTTCCTCTAGCCTAAGTCTTAATTGACTTCTTCTTTCTTCGGGTTTATTTATCAAATTCGTAGAAATTCGTAGAATTTGATAAATAAATACTATCCACAATGGTTGGACTTTAATTTATATTCCCGACTTTATATTTTCTCCAAGCCTTATAACCAATGTTTAACTTTCAAAACTTTGTATTTATACTCCACGTTTATTTTTAAATAAATAACTTGTAATGAACTTTCGGCTCTATATTTCACCACCCAGCCTTACAACAATCACGCTCCAGACTTATGCTAATTATCTGCCAATGGTTTAATTAAACAATTTCATTATACTCCGGCCCTACCTATATATATCAATAACCAATCAAACACTTGTAACCTGGCTATCCTCTGCACACCTTAGTTAACCTCCGGGCAAGTTCAACGTGCTACCACCGTCTGATGGCCCTTCTCCAAATCAATGACTCTTGGCAATTTCACTCGGCTTCCAACGTCAGGATTTAACGTGCGATGGCACGGGTTAAACGGTGGTTTTCCGGGGGTCACTTCGCCACGTGTCGCATTCCCTATGGAATCGATCACAAATAGGAAATACCGCCTACTCTGCAAAAGCGGTGCGATATGGGCAACCCACTTTTGTGATTCCGCTCGTGGTTTTGGTACAGGGCTTGACCATGGGTGCAAGTCTGGTTCCGCTATCCTTTTGTTTGTTAACTCATGTCCAATCCTCGGGTCAAGTTCCGAAAGCACAACAATTTTGTCTCTTTATTAAGCGGGATTTTTATATTTGAACAGTGTTCACGACCCCGGTTCTCTACACAGACCTCGCCTTTGGGTGGGGTGAGTTCACAAGGAATTCAAAGACAAAAGAATGGAATTATCAATACCCAATCACCTCATAGTCAAACAATTCTTCATAATTAGCAGTTCGAGATAATTCAATGGCAACTAAGCTTGGAAATCATTTAACTGGAAAATTTTTTTCACACACAGAGGTTTATTGCAGAAATCCCCTCTCTACTCTCCTCTTCCCTCTCTACTTTTATTCATCCAAGGAATTATAATTTATATACATAACATATGGCTCTTTGGTTCCTCTGAGAGGACCATTCTAGAAATCAAAAGGTCTAATTATAGTAATTCAACTAACTGAAATTGTTCGACTCCTACAACTCTAACTAGTCTAAGTAATACAGTCAGCTGAGGTATTGACACCTAGCTGTTACAACTCAAATGTTTTCAAACCCTCCTAGCCACAACATGTGGAAAAAACCTCCTACATTGCTGGCTAGTGCCTAATGCCCTTGCATCATCGTCTGACATAAACCTATTAACAAAAGTGAACAAGGAATGATTATTAATTATGGCATACTAAGTTGCTTTTCTAAAGAGTAACATTGTAGATAACCTTAAAAACATTTGTTAACTATTTTTGTTTGACCATTTGATTGTGTTTGATATGTAGAACTCATGGTAGCTAGTATTTCTCCACTCATATTAAATAATTATTTCCAAAAGTTTCTTGTTACTATTACTTTAGGAAAACCATGAAGACTATGAATTTCTTTCACGGACACTTCTGCCACTTGGCTTGTTGTTTATGTACTTTGAGCTCTATAAAAAAAATCTACAAAATTTGTCTATATAAATAACCACAAAAATGTAATACTTACCTTTATATTTCAGTAACCCTATAATAAATTCTATTGATATATCTTCTAGTCTTTGAATATGTATGTGGAATGGTTGAAGTAACCCTAGAGATTTTACTATCTCTCTTTTATTTATTATGCAAACCTGACCTTCTCTTACAAAATTTTGAATATCTTTCTTCATTCCTTCCAAAAATATATTTTTCGATCCTTTGAGATGTTTTAAGGAACCCTGCGTCCTACCATCAGAGAGACATGGGACTCCCTTAATATTTGTTTATTCAAATATGCTTGCGTGCATAAAAATATTCTACATTTGCACCAAAGTATATCTCTCTTTCACTCCCAATGCTCCATAGAGTTCATCCTATCCTTTATAAATTTTAGTTTTTGTTTAGTACTATTGTCATTTTTCCATTATGGCAAGCTTCTTCTAGCCACCTAGGAATAGAAAATGTAATTGGATATAAACTTGAGGCCTCTTCTATTTTAGAAAGAGCATCATGTACTAAATTTTCCTTACCCTTTTTGCAGATTATCTCAAAATTAAAAAATTTCATTTTTTCTCCTCATTTTTGTTAATCTTCCAATGAAATCCATAGCTTCAAAAAATACTTTATGCTATCATGGTATATCTTGACTTTAAAGTACCCCCCAGTGATATACTATCCCCATTTTTTATTGCATGTAATATTGCTTCCATTTATTTTTCATACGTAGATTTCACCAAATATTTTCTTTGAATTCATTGCTTTTAAAAGCCAATGATATCCCTTATTGTGTTAATGTTACGTAAATTCCTTGTCCTAGTGCCTCACACTCTACTATGAATGTTTTACAAAAATTAGGTGCAACCGATGTTGATGTAGAAGACATGGCATCCATTAAAAGAGAGAATGCCAAAGTAGCCTCATCATTCCATATAAATGATATTTTCTTCAAGAGATATGTGAGTGGACTTGAAATGCATGCATAATTCTTAAAAAATGATCAATAATATCATGTAAGTATAAAAAATCTTCTAGGAACCTTGATTTTCTTAGGAATAGGTCATTTTGTAATAGCTTGCATCTTTTGAGGCTCCAACTTCACTCCTTCCTTTAAAAAAATATGAACCAAATACTCGAATTCTTATTTCCCAAAAGCACATTTGGATATTTTTACACAAAAATGATTGTTCTCAATAATTTATATAACTTTTCCACATGTTTAGTGTGGTATTCCCAAGATTTATTATAAATATGTGTATTATCAAAGAAAACCAACACAAATTTTATAACATGGGATCAAACAAAATTGTTCTTAAGTCGAGCCCGCTAGACTTCAAATAGAAATAAACCATAATTCAAACGAAATTCGCGTTCTAAAATAGCCTACTGATGTCAGCCAATTTTGTGACGCGAAAACCAAATGAATTCCGCCCTAATATTTTTCGGGTCCGAAGTTGGGTTGGCGTACGGAGGGAGAGTTGTGACGTGAATTTCTTATCAAATTCGCCCTAATATTTTTCGGGTCTGGATTTCCACTGCGCGAGTGGCCCAAACAAATATCCGCTCCAATCAATTTCTACCACGTGTCCTCAATAAAAACTTGCCCTGCTCCCAGTTGCGGGTGCATTCGATGGCATTTAAGGCAATGGGACATGGATGTGGCGATTTCATATCAATGGCATTAAGATTTAACGCTATTCAGTTAAATTCCAAGGTTTTCACATCAAATCGCATTAAATTTTAACACTGTTCAAGATCGGACCTCCACTCCCGTTAGCGATTCTGCATGCTCCAATATGATCCGGCCTTCGGCTCTCATTAATGGTCAGATATTAATTATGACGAGCGTCCTTCGATTTCATTGCATTGATAAAATGGCATTTCGCTACGGTTTTTCAGATGAGCCGGTTGCTGGGTTACACTGCCTACTCACTGTGATGAGAAGGAGAAGTGGTCAGCTGAACTGCTGCATAGACCTTGCTGCATATCTTCATTTCTCTCGGTCTGGTCCTTGTCTGTCTTCTTCTATTTCTTGGAATTCTGCTTCTCCGTCTCCTCTTGTGCCCACTACTAGTGAGACTGCACCCATGCCTCGCGTGCGTCAAAGGATGCGTTGCTGCAGGGGGAGCACTAGAGGTCAACTCCTACGCGCTCCCTCTAGCCCCTCAACCGAGTTGTCTTCTAGTCAGTCCAGTGATTATGCAGGTCGCTATCCAAATACTAGGAGTGGGCAGGGTCGGGTTGTAGGATCTGGCCACCGTATGGATTCCCCTGCTCCTTGTTTCCCCACCGCTAGTTCACCTTCTCCTACGATGTGAACTGCGCAATTTTCCTTTAATTTCTCTCTCATCCGCCCACGAATTACAACTTCAGTCACTGTGGTTTTCCACGAGGAGGCCCAAACAGAGGAAGAATGCACCCGTCCGGCGGGTCTAAGCTCAGAAAACGTTGGCCAGCATTCGGGCCTTCAGGAGGGGACCCGTGGCATGAATTTGGAGGTAGCACCTAGCGATCCTGGACCTTCCAAAGGATGGTGCCAAATCTTCGAGGAGCTAGAGGAGTAGTTTGGTTAATTTGTTTTTCTTGCTTCGCAGCCCACTTAATTGGGCTGCTTTTAGATTAGTTTACTGTGCTAGACCTTTGTAATATTTTTGAATTCTATAAATTAAACGTTCAAGACTGGTTTCCCCGTATGAGGGCAGTCTTCTTAATTTTTTGATTTTTTTATGACAAATTTTCCATGATTCTGGGCAATGATTTTGACTTCGGTGTAATTTTATTCCCACTGTTAATAGATTAACTTTACTTAGAAAAAAAAATGTTGCCCTGTTTCTATTTTAAACCTATTTTTTGAAATACAGAGCCATGTTTATATGGTCTACGTATTATACTCTTTCCCTGTATATCTATAGGAACCCTTTTTCTATGAATAGGGTGGATGCTGTAGTAGGCTACTAATGGAAACAAGTGAGCCTAAGCCTTACATCTTGAATGCAACAGATGGTTACCAATTTTGGAATCAAGCGAGCCTGATATTACAAGCGAGCCTGGGTTTTTGCAGATGGTTATCACACTCCTCACATGATTAGCGTTTTTCTCTGTTCAAGGATTTTGGGTACTTTAATTTGTATTTGGAACAATGGATGTCGGTACTATATCTATTGCTTTACTATTCTACATACTGCTATTTCACTTTCTTATAGATGCCTCAGGCATATTTGGATGCTTTCTCAGATTTGTCGATAATCTCCATGTGGACCGTTACTGGGTTTTATATCATGTCCCTATATGTGACATGGGCTATTTTTCTATCATTGTTTGGGGTGGGACTTCCACTTTTCTGGATGGATATTTGGGTTCCAATATTCAGATGTGAAAATGTAATGACTTCATGGACAGTTTTACTTCATATAATATATTCAAAACAATGTTTTTTCTCTTGTGAAAAAAAAATGATTAATGTTTATCACTATGCCTTCAAAACTAGCGATGCTGGTCTATGTTGCTGGTTTATTGATATGGTCTGATGGTATTTTTATATTTTGGACATATCACACTCCTCACATGATTAGCGTTTCTCTCTGTTCAAGGATTTTGGGTACTTTAATTTGTATTTGGAACAATGGACGTCGGTACTCTATCTGTTGCTTTACTATTCTACATACTGCTATTTCACTTTCTTATAGATGCCTCGGGCATATTTGGATGCTTTCTCAGATTGTCGATAATCTCCATGTGGACCGTTACTGGGTTTTATATCAAGTCCCCGTATGTGACATGGGGTATTTTTCTATCACTGTCTGGGGTGGGACTTCCACTTTTCTGGATGGATATTTGGGTTCCAATCTTCAGATGTGAAAATGTAATGACTTCATGGACTGTTTTACTTCATATAATATATTCAAAACAACGTTTTTTCTCTTGTGAAAAAGAATGATTAATGTTTATCACTCTGCCTTCAAAACTAGCTATGCTGGTCTATGTTGCTGGTTTATTGATATGGTCTGATGGTATTTTTATATTTTGGACATATCACACTCCTCACATGATTAGAATTTTTCTCTGTTCAAGGATTTTGGGTACTTTAATTTGTATTTGGAACAATGGACGTCGGTACTCTATCTGTTGCTTTACTATTCTACATACTGCTATTTCACTTTCTTATAGATGCCTTGGGCATATTTGGATGCTTTCTTAGATTGTCGATAATCTTCATGTGGACCATTACTGGGTTTTATATCATGTCCCTGTATGTGACATGGGGTATTTTTCTATCATTGTCTGGGGTGGGACTTCCACTTTTCTGGATGGATATTTGGGTTCCAATCTTCAGATGTGAAAATGTAATGACTTCATGGACTGTTTTACTTCATATAATATATTCAAAACAATGTTTTTCCTCTTTTAAAGTTTCATTTTTTCTTTTTTTTTAAATTGAACCTGCCGTCGCTATATCGACGCCTTGTAAGCGTTGGAATTGCGACAGATTAGAAACATCAGAAGAGCGACAGTATAAAAATGTCGGAAGAGCGACGTTCAAAACGTCGGACCACATTTCATCATAATTGCGACCATTTACAAATGTTGGAAGAGCGACGTCCAAAACGTCGGACCACATTGCGTCAAAATTGCGAAAATTTACAAACGTCGGAAGAGCGATGTTCAAAACGTCGAACCACATTTCGTCGTAATTGTGATAGTTTACAAATGTCGGAAAAGTGACGTTCAAAATGTCGGACCACATTTCATCAGAAGTGTGACAGTTTACAAAGGTCGGAAGTGTGACGGATTGGGAAACGTCAGAAGAGTGACGCTTGTTTGGAAGCGACGGAAAATGTGTCGATAGTGCGACACTTTTTAATTGCGTCAGGCGACAGTATGGTAAACCATGTTTTGCCCGCCCTCGAACTGTCGCTCTTGCGACGACTATGTGTCGGAATAGCAACGAATTGGCTGTCGGAATTTCCGCCAAATTTTCTAGTGATACTTCTTAGGGCTTCAAATATCTCAGCAAGAGAAAGGAATATTTATATGTCAAGCCAAGTACATCAAGGAAATTCTCAAGAAATTAAAAATGGAAGATTGAAAACCCGTCCTTACTCTGATGGTAACAAGTTGGAAAGTGAGCATAGATGACTCATCTAAGGATGTGGATCAGAGGTTGTACAGATCTATGATTAGTATTCTTCTATATGTAACAGTCCCCCAGCCAGATGTTATGCAAGCAACTGGACAAGTAGCAAGATCCCAAGCAGCACCAAAAGAATCACATATTATTGTCGTCAAAAGAATACTATGATATCTAAAGGGAACAATAGAATATTGTTTGTGGTATCCCAAGGGTAAAAATCTTTTTATTCAAGCCTTTATAGATGCATATTGGGTAGGAAGCATTGATTATCGTAAGAGTACTAGTGGAGCAGCATTCTATCTAGGTGGTTGTCTCCTATCATGGTTGATCAAAAAGAAAACCTCAATCTCGTTATCTACAGCGAAAGCAGAATACATTGCAACGGAAACTTTTTTTACTCAAGTCCTTTGGATGAAACAAAATTTGCAATATCTTCAATTACAATTCAGTGAGACTATTCCCATCTTTTGTGATAACACCAGTGCCATCAACATCTCCAAGAATCTTGTCATGCATTCAAAAACAAAACACATTCCGATCAAATATCATTTTGTTAGAGAAAAAGTCATTAAAAATAATATAAAACTTGAATATGTTGGTACAAAATAGAAAATCACTGATATTTTCACTAAAAATTTACCTCGTGAAGCATTTGAATATCTTCGCCAAAATCTTTGGATTCTCCCAAGTTCTCATTATATTTTCCATATCTAGAAAATAAAGGGGGAGTGGAAGTGTGTACAAGTCCGCAGGATGGTTGTGTGTTAGGGGGGGTTACCCTTTTCCATTGATGTCAAAGGGGGAGAGAAAGTTGTAGGAAGGGGTGTCATGATCACAGGGGGAGTACCTGTGTTGCCATCAATGCCAAAGGGGGAGATTTTTGATCAATGGTTGTCATTGATGTCAACCCAAGCAGCACCAGGGGCTACCCTGATCTTGCATGGGAATTTTGATTTGAAAATTTTCTCTATTCTGAGTCAAGGATATTTGGGATAGTTTGTACTTGTCTAGATGTTTCCTTTTATATATGGCACGCCACACAATTCTTCACGGTTTGAGATATATTCATGTTTGAAGTTAGTAACCCTAGTTAGTGGGCTAAAACCCCATGGGGTTGTGGCCTGACACTAATCATGGTTGTGGTAATTGAATAGTCAATAATTAATAACTTTTTAAGCTCCTAAAATCCCTCCAACATTCACTTGTTGAAGACCCTCTCCTAAGCATTTATATAAATTTTGACCCTCATATCCTCCTCATGTAAGGATTTTGCTACTAAAAATAGGTCATCGTGGAATCTTCACTATAACTTTTGTTATGCAAAGCTTCAGATGCTGAAACAAAAATCCAATTGGGAAAAATCCTGATGAAGATCATTTCTAAATTTTAGATCTTGGTTCACTATATTTTCGAAGATATGAGCTGTGGAAGTTAGGGTTTTTGCAGGCTTTTGAATTTCATCTCAAAGATGTGAACTTGGAAAAATCGTCATAACTATCTCTCTGAGAAGAAGATTGGAATTATGTAAAAGGTGGAAGATAGTGCACTGAATGTAGTTTTATGTATATCAATTTCAGAGCCGAAGGAGGAAACAATGACACGTGGCATGTTGTACAAGTTCGCTTTACTGAACTAGTCCATAATTAGGTCATTGTGAGAGATTGGGCATAACTTTTCCTTGAAGAATCCAAATCGAGTCACACCTATGGCATTGGAAAGAAGACTTAGAGGGATGCTAGAAGACTGATGATCACATATTTTGGATATGAAATCATAGAGATACATCAGATTCACTATCGAGCTCCTAAAAGGAAAGAAAAAGCTATATCATGTGTTGTCAAGGGCTGCAAAGGACCGGACTTTCTAGGGCAACAAAGCAAAGAAAGGTGCAGAAAAATGATGCAGAAGAGTTAAGATACAGGGAAGTATCTTTTGTATATGCATATTCATATCTTAATTGCATTAGGTTCTTTGTATTCTAATTTGTTGTTTTTGTTTAGCACTGACATATGCTTTGCAAGATGAGGTATGTTTTGTTATTATCATGTCATGGGTATTTCCTTGAAGACTTTTTGTAGGTATTATATATTCATCAAGATAAGACTCAATGCATGATCTAATCTTCTAAATAGTGAGAAAGGGTAGCATGACAAGAGCAGCAATCAAGGTGCAAAAAAATAACAAGAAGTTCACCACATGAAGTCTTCAAGTGGGCAACACTGCACACAGTCATTTTAAAGGTATCGTTGTACCGAGTCATTGTAAAAGTTGTACAAGTGTCTATCTGCAAAGAGTTGAAGAGTCAGTGTCGGGAGGTGTGAGTTATAGCTCATTGGGTGTTGGGGCATCAATTCAGTTGACTACTGAAGAATTTTAGCCATTGGAGCGTCCATCCAGTGGGAGCTGGAGAAGAATGCTTTTCTAGATTCTAGGAAGTTGGAGCTTTATTTTCAATTGGAGTTGAAGCTTAAGGAATTATTAGAAAATGATTCAGGTGGTTTTTGTCCTGGAGGGGATTTCCACCTTAAAAAATGTGTGCATTTGTGTTCCTTTTGTTTACTGCTATCATTGTATCAACACTGATAATAATTGAAGATTAACTAATGCTCTGAAAGATTAATAATAATACTAATTGAAAGGAATATTGATTCACCCCCCTCTCAATATTTCCAACAGGTCTAAGTGGCATGAAAGTCTCATCAAGAAGAAGATGTTTCAGTAAGGAGACTAGACACTCGTCTATGATTCCAGATTCCAAGACTTCCTAGGTAAATTGCAGACAAGATGGATTGGCCTCTATGAAATTCAAGAAGTGCACAACAACGACACTATAACTTTGACTACCATTGATGGGTTTGGCTCTTCTTTCCAGGTCAATGGGCACCAAGTATGTCTTTATCACAAAACACTCACCAAAAAGTCATTTTGCCAACATGTACGCAATGATCCCACTATGAAAATTTTAGCTTCAGGGAGTAACGAACCGACAACTTTACTTTCATGAAAATTGTCTTGTTTCAGTTGTAAATAATGTAAATATTTTGTTTAGTAGCTAGTTTATGATTTTTTGTTTATGGGTTTCTTTAGAATAAAATACCCCTATATAAATGCATGGATTTTTTTTTAAAGTAGTTGCTTACAAACAAAGTAGCTTCCATTCCTTTTTCGTTGTTTCACTTCATTTTTTAGCAGTTTTTGTTAAATTTCTTGGACAACTATTGTTTCTTCCAAGTGAACATATGTCTTTCCTTTGGTTTTATTTTTACACTATTTTTGTTCTTTTTTGGAATTGATGAACAATTTTTGTTCAATAGAATAGCTGTTGTTAAGTAAAATGAAAATGAGATGTTTTGTTAAATGAATAGTTGTTGTTCAATAAAAATGAACAGTTGTTGTTCAAAAGAGTGAAAATTTGTTTTCCAATATAATAAACAGTTGTTGTTCAGTCGAATGAACAACTGATTTTCAGTAAAATAAACAACTATTGTTCAGTCAAATGAACAGCTGTTGTTCAATCAAATAAACAGTTGATGTTCAATCGAATGAACAGTTGTTGTTCAGAAAAATGAACAACTACGGTTTCTTCTTTTGATGAATTTCATAGACCTTTGTTGTTAAAAAGAGTGAACAACTGATGTTGCTCAGTCGAATAGAGATTCTTAGTTCAATCAAATGAACAACTTCGTTTTTACGACTTTCACATACTATTGTTGTTCAATAGAATGAACAACTGTTGTTCAATTAAATGAACAATTGTTGTCCCAATATCCGCACAAATGTCATTCAAACCTCTATCAAACAACCATATTTTCTCTTACATGCCTTGCTACAAAAATGACCCTTTTGGTTGTGAATCTACATCGAAGCTAAGAAAAATTAGTTTCATTAACAACATTATGATTTTTACACCTTTAATGATTACCTTTACTTTGAAAGCTAACATGGTTCATCCATTTTAATGATTTTTTGGACATATCTTCTTTGGATGTATCATAAAATGATTCACTACCTTAATACCATGATGGCTTATCTTTTACACTTTCAATGGATAATTCTCTTTGGTATGATGATATAGGAATACAAGCATAACTTTTATTACCATTATTTTTCTTCTCACACCATCCCTAACTCTTAAACAGTTAGTGATCCTCCCTCCACTTATAAACAAGTACTTAAATAAATAAATATATATATATATATATATATATATATATATATATATATATATATATATATATATATATATATATAAATAAATATATATATATATATATATATATATATATATATTATTTCTTAAAGGGGATATGGGGTCTCATCATGAGCCAACCTACCATGATCATAAGAAACTTAACAAATGACATTCCCACAATGACCACTACACCAAGGTAACGACCTTCCAGACAATTTAATTGTCAGAAGGACAGGAGGGCTCATCATGAGCTGACCTGATCATTTTGTTATGCCTGGTGAATGGCACAATGATTATCTAGTTACCAAGCCAACAAAGTGACCCCTTTGTAGAAATAAAACAAGTAATCTAAAAATCATAAATGTAAGATCATGGCTTATTTTCGGGTTTAAAATCAACCCTGTCGAGGGTATAGACACCTACTAGCAGTAGTGGCTCTGCTTGTGGTATTGAAGTTCTATTCTACATTTCCAAATTTTTCTATATTCTACTATTTCTATTTGATTAATTTCCAAAGAAGAATTTACCATTTGAAAAATGTTTACATTTATATTAACCAATATGCATGGTAAACTATATTTTTATGTGAATTACATTAATATTTTTAGATTTCAAGTTTCTGGGATCTGTACTTGTAGTGAAGGAGTTTCTTGATTCATCACATTGAGTTAAAATTCTTATCAACGCTACAAACCTTCCACTAAGGTTCATCATCAAGATAAATGAGATGAACCTCACTGGAAGGTTCGAAACGTTGATAATAATTTTAACCTATTGCGATTAATCCAAAAACTCCTCCACATTAATATTGTCCAATCAATTGATGTCAAAAGTCATTATCAATAACTGCCTTGTTAGCTTCATCATACATGCTTATCAAAGGAAAAATTATTCCCATAATGCTTAATTTTTTTTCTTTATTCGTTTTTTGGTCATTTTTCTAAAACCATCTCCATGATCTATGGTTAGCACTTCTCTAAATTTTTCTTGTTTTATTTCTACTGCTCTGACTATTTTTATGCCGCATTAATGAATCCACTTCGTCCTTTTCTCTTTTCCCGTACTCAACAGATGTGGACGCCCTTTTCTAATTGGAGGGGGAAGGTACACATTATGGAACAACATGCGAAATAATTACCGAACTCCGCCAAACCGTGTTGATGAGACAAATACTATTATTGTCGCCTTTATATCAAAATAACATTTTCCAATTCAAAAGCTTTGTATGGAGTGTTTTTTGTTGTCCCGAACTATCTAACTGTGGGAAGTGCATGCAAGGTGCGAATTAGGCTGCAATAGCACAAAAAATATGGGGAGAAGATATGTCCGCAGTGAACCTACAACATTACAACTAACTGAGCTAGCTCATGAAATTCTCGAACGCGATGGTTGGCTTCAATATCTCGTCAAATTACAGGGATTCCATAACAAGGCACTTGAATTTCTGCAGAATTTGTAGAATGGGTGCACAATTGTAAAAAACAGAGGGATAACAGTCTTTGAAGCAGTTATAGCTAAAGTCTCGGGACTTCCAACGGAAGGCAAAAGATGGAATGATAAACATATTCTATTACATGAATCAATGGCAGCATTCAAGGACCCAGAGGAGGAACTAATATGCAAGGGAAAAGGAGTGCACCCAACATCACTAAAGGAACCATGGTGGGAACTAAAAACCACTATTCAGAGATAAATCACTTGCAATGGTCGTCAATATGTTGTAAAACCTCGACAACTTAACTTTCTAGCAATTCTTAGATAGAAAATCATGGTTAATCTGTTGTTTTTTTCTAAATTCCTTATTGCATGATGTTGCTAGTCGAGTTAGAAAGGAAAAATTCCCACAGTCTACTGTCAGTCATTATGGCTTGATTAAGCTTATCATTATTCATGACCTTACCCAGCAGCAATTGACCTGGGATAACTTTGTAAATCCTACCTTACATGTATCAGAGTAAAACCCAGATGCACAGGAAAGGGTAGATGATAGGGACATTGATGACTTAGAAAAACAAACTGCGGAGGCAAAAATTCCAAAAAGAGTAAGAAAAAGGAAGACTCCTTCCTTAGCTCCTAGCCAGGTAAAACGGAGATGCTCTGTAAGGATAAGATCAAGACAACATACCACAAACCTAATAGATGAAGTAGGTTCGTCTCATGTAACCCCTGCAAACCCTCAAAACAATGTTTTATTAAATGAAGAGGAAGAAGTGGCCTGAGTGTTAGAAAATGTGGGTACACTCTTTGAGGAAGAATGCCAATTTGAGAATTTTCAAGGTCAAGAACAGTCTGCCTCTGCAGATAGCTCTGGCCATATGGAAATTCTACCCCATACTGAAGGAATAGAAGAATTTCATAACCAAGAAGAGCCAATTCCCTTTTTAGATGAATATCCCGAGGGAGAAATTCACGGGGAAATAAATTCTGAAGGAGAAAACCAATCAGGAGACACTATTCCATTAGAACAGGACCCTAACATTGGCACAACCTCCCTTTTTCCTGAAGTAAATATAGGTGCCCCATCTCCAATTGAAAACCCCATAAAAGAGGAGGATAAAACAAACACAGACAATGCCAGGATTAAAAGGTTGAGGAAAAAGAACAGAAAATTGAGAAAAATGATTAAAATATTAAGAATATGGTTGAAGCAAGAAGATAAGAACCAAAAGCAGAAATTGGAAGTAGACACCATTAGAACCTAGACAGAGAAATGTTCCACTGAAGGGATTGGAACTCAAACTAAAATTCCGTGTGCTTGTTCAATAGAAACTCAAACAATTTTTTCTCTGGATGTTATGAACACTGTTTTTCAAATAGAATCTGGAAATTTCTGTATTCCCCAAGAAAAAACCGATACTATGGAAACCGATATTCAGACTAATTCACTGACAACATGTGACAATGAATCTCAAATAGAGGAAATACCTTGTTATGTCCCCCTGGTAAGGAAAGATTTTATTCAGAAATTACATAGTGAATTAACAAAGAACCAATAGGTGTTAGCTCAACATCAAAAGGAAGTAGTACCTTTGCAGACACACTAGGAACTATTAAAGAAGTTGGATACACTTAGTACAACTGAAGATGAGACTTTTTCTAGTCTCAAGAATAAGCAAGAGAAAGTCAATAAAATGGAGAATCAACTTCAAAAGGCCAGGGAACAAACTGAAACTGTTTATTCAATTTACTCTAATGCTTTGTCTTCTCGATCGCCAGCCACTAATTATGACCAATTTTTATTAGAAAGGTATTCATGATTGAAGATTATATTTTTCGGGGCTGGTAGACCTACTGAATTCAGGCCTACCTCATATTTTCTTCAATGTTGCAAGGAACACGACCAGAAGGTGAAACGTCTTTTCTGTGAACTATATCTGCAAAAAAATTTCTTAGAAGAGGAAAGGGATGCTAACCCTAGTCCCTTTATTGGAGATGTTCGGTTCCAAGCTTTCCTCTCTTTTGATGAAAACCAACTTGAATGGGCTAAGGCTTATAATATTTTTCAAAAGGGGGATCATGGTCTGGATCAATGGGTTAGAGGGGAACCCACTAAAATTCTACACCTTTTTATCCAACACAAGAGATTTATGGAGAAAAAAGGAGTTGTGGCTACATTAGGACCCCTCCATAAAGATGTTATACGTGTTGGAAGAGAGTATTTCCAGGACATAAAGGATGATGCTCTATTGGCAGCAAACCAAAGGTGGAAAGCTTCCACCAACAATGTTAAAAATAGGGAACCTTTTGGTTAAAAAAAATTTAAGGTTGTTGTTGCTGATCTAGATGTATAAAACAACATTACCGTATGCAAGGGACCTACCTGGATAGGATGATGTTATAGGTGTCCTATTATCTAGTATCCATCGGAGGGGTATTATTTTGACTATGATTTGCTGGAAGGCCATGTGAGCCATGTTTTTGCAATTCTTAAGCAGAAGAATGATTTTAAGTTATATAAGGAAGAAGTGTATCTTGCCCAGTCCTTAACACAATTACACCTCAACTATATTATTGCACAAGGACATGAAAAAAGGTAAGAAGGGGAGTATATTGGGTCATGGAAAAGGTATGTTTTTATCCTCATTTTAGCTTAATTAATCATTTACTTTTATGATTTTATATTATTTATTGGGAATAATCTAGAAGAAAATGATGTGAAAGATGAATAGAATCAATTAACTACAAATTGTATGATTTTAAGCATAAAAACTAAATTTTTCTTGCCTTTATGTACAGAAATATGAAATGGAAAATTCTTGTTCAAACAATGGAATAGCAACGACCAAAGAAGGAAAAGGGATCATTTCTTAATTGCATGGGCTAGCGGAAGAATAGGAGAATCCAACTAATCTTATAAAGAGAATCCAATTATTAGCTGCGCAATCCTCAGGATCTCCTGATCCTGAGGATTCACTCCCATCTATTATTTTACTATTTGATTATATAACGCTAATAGATGAAATAGAAGAGGGGTTGATTTCTGATTTGTAACTTTCATTTTGGACATCATTATTTGTACTAAGACAGAGTATTTTCATTACAGTGATGTTATGTATTTGATATCGTGATTAAAAAGAAAAAAGCGTGTTTCATTTATGATGTGTTCTAAATATTCCCAATAGTTAGCTTCTAGAGGCTTTCGGCCTGGTCCATAGGAGACTTGTTGCTTTCTCTGCATCATAATCATTTGTTTTATCTTTGCGATTGTCAATTGTTGTATCTTGTCATTTCAATTACCATGTAATGTTAGAATTTGTTTTCATAGTTTATCCTTGTTGTTGAGATAAATATTAAGATGTTGTTTCTTTCATGATTGCATATTATTCTTTAGTAACTTGTTCAGATTAGCATTACAATTGATTGTTGTACCTTTTGAATGTTGTTATCTTAGATATACAATGATTGTTTTCTGTTGTTATTCATTAGAAGTTTGAATAATAGATTGATGTTCATTTATGTAATCTCTCTTTTTAGTAGATAATTATTATGCAGTAGTTATTTGAGTGTGATTCTTGCAATTCATAAGTTAGATTCGATTTTTCTACAAATCAGTTGAGGATAGATTAAGATTCATGGTTTATAATTTCTTTAAGGTTTTCTTTTGAATTATTCCAGATTGAACTTCGAGAATTAGAAAAGTATTTATTGCAACAATTTAGAACCATTTAGTCCTAGATATCTTCTGATTTCACTCTGCACAAAAAATGCCAATGCTCTTGAAAGAAACAAACGAATCCTTGGTTGATGATTAATGTAGGCATTAGGATTTATTTTTACAGGTCACCTTATTGCACCAACAAGTAACGTTCATCCTGAATTATACAATAGAATATAAGAGGTTCCTCATGAAATCTACAACAGAATGCAAGATATTATGCCCATAGAAATATGATCAAACTCTGGAAGAAGAGTAGTGCGGGAAATTAATTTTAATGGGCTGATTTTAGATTTCCTGAAGAGCAGTGCAGGAAATTAATTTCAATGGGCCTATTTTATATTTTTAGAATATAACACAACATTATATTTTAATAATTTGTTAATTGTTAACTGGAAACTAAATTTTAATGGGTCAATTTTTTAACAATTTGTCAATTGTTAGCTGGGAGTTAAATTTTAATGGGTTGAGTTTAGATTTTAGTGTAATCTAAGATTAGATTTTAACATTTTGTCAATTTTTATGGTATTCTTTGTTGCTATTCAAGGTTTTTTTTTTTTCATTTGAGCAGAGGTCACTTCAGATAGAGGCTATATATCTAAGGTTGTTGAAGGTTTATAGTGATAATTTTGGCTTGAGAGTTCAATAAAAAATAAAAAAGATATTATTTTACAAAATATTTTCACGATCCATCACATGAGAGTATAAAAAATTCTCTAAGCAAGTATTTTCATATAAAGAGGGAAAGAGTACATAATGTTTACACATAAGGGGAATATCAACTAACCTTTAAGGAGGTGGAAAATATACCTAATTTTATGAATAATGTTATTAATAAAATCAAATATTCATAGGAATCCCATTACTTTTTTTGAATAATGTTATTAATAAACTTCAAGTAGTTCTAGGTAGCTCAAAAATACCCTATTAGAAGTTATTCATAGTTTAGTTTACATTAGTCATTCACATTATTCAATTTAGTTGTAGTACTTATTAGCTAGTTGTATATTTTAACCCACGACTAAATTAGTCATTTATGTTAGTTGTTTTTAGTTGGGTCACTTAAGATTGCTCATTTTTTGTAGTATTTCACTTGGGAAAGTTGTGGTGACTAAATTTTTTAATGAAGGGACACAATTAAAAATTACTAACATAAATGAATAATTCATATACTTCTTGTACTTATTATTTGGTGATATTTTTATTCTTGGACTATAGTAGTTATTTATGTTGATCATTATTAATTTTGTCACTTATTCTATAGTCATTTATTTTAGTCATGTACTAAATTAGTCATTTCAGTTAGTCACTTTTAGTTTGGTCACTTATTATCTAGTCGTATATTTCATTCCTAGACTAAATTAGTCATTTTTAGTTCAGTCACTTAAAATTGCTCAAATTTAGTAGTAATTCACTTGAAATAATTGGAATGACTAACATTTGTAGTCACCTAGTCACTAATTTCATCATTTTCTACTAGTGGGGAGTCAAAATTGTGCTATAACTCTGTCAACTATGACTGCCATTTTTCATTGATCCTATGCTTCTCAATCTCAAGATTGTGCTCAAGCAAGATTTTTGTCTATTCTTTCTCCTTTAGATGTTATTAAAATTCTACAACCTTATCAATAATTTTTGAGGCATAAGTAATGATAAAATGAGTGGGTCTCCCTAACTCCTCCATTGGTTTTGTTGTAGAGCCCTTCCATAAAACTTCAAAAGAGGAGATATTTATGGATACTAATTCTTGTGATTGATCTAGCTTTCTTTTCTTTCTTCCTGTTTTCACTACGACCTTGTGTTGAGGACTATATAAATATCCAATGAAGGGATCTCCTCAATATTAAAATAAATTTTGGAGGTAGGAAAGGAAGGAATAATTTCAATATATTTCTCATATTTAACATGATATTTACTAGTATTCTTTACTTTAGAACTTTGTTGAGGACGGTTAGGAGTTTATTGAATATTAGTTTGTTGTGAATATTTTATAGTTAGAGGCTCATCATTTTTTGAATTTAGAGTTTGGCTAAACTCTTTCCAAATTTCATCCAATTTAGGATCAAATAAAAATCCTTCTTCCTGAGAAGAAGAAGAAATCACAACACCTTCATTTTGAGGAGGTACTACTAACCGTGAAGAACTAGCAATCTGAAAATTAGTACTTAAAACTTTTTCCTGAGGATAGTTGCAACAAATCCAAAGGAAGGTTAGCTATTCTAGAAGGTCATATTCAGCTTCTAGAGACATCTGAGGTGGCTTAGACCAAAAAATAACTTTATAAATTGGCAATATGACTATGTGACAGATTTGATAAAAGTGCTCCTCATATTTTGATTTCCATAGGACATCATGATAGATATGTATCATTTTTATACCTTAGAGAGTCCATTTCTAGCACACGGAAGTAAAATCCATTGAAAAACATAAAGCATCCATGATCATAGGCAGACACATAGAAAGGATGGATTTTATTTTGAGATATATTGTTACCTTTACTAAAAGCTAAATTATGAGCAGCAAAATTATCATAAAGTATAGTGGCCCAATTAAATATATATCCCTCAGAGGCTCCATCAATAAGAGGTACCCAATCATTAGGGAATTTTGACACATTAGGTTGTGCATGCAACCTACACATCATAGTATCAACTTGGGAAAATGGACCAATGAGAGAATCAACTGAGTACTTATTACTTTCTTCCACTTTATGTTTATTTGGGTCCTTCCTCCAAGGTCTGGTTTGTTCCGATGGGTGTTCATGCTCCTTTATAAAATCTTCAACATATTCCTTATTGTATTTATATTTTGGATTGGGTATATGGTACATGCTCTGCAGATCCTTGCTTGAAAAATACCCAATGCACACTACAAGAAAAAAGGACACTGGTGAGGGTCGAAAAATGTCACCATAAGATCATTGGTGACGGTCATAAGAGCCTCCGTCACCAAAAATTGAACTTCACCAAAGGTGGCGTTGCCAAAAGTATAGGTGTTGTGGTGAAAATCAAGGTTCGTCACCAATAATGATTTATAATTATGGATAATGACTGTCACCATTTCATATGAACAATGGTGATGGACCTTACCCTTTGTCAACAAATAATTGAATGTCACCAAAGGTGGTGTCACCAAAAGTATAGGTGTTGTGGTGACATTCAAGGTCCGTCATGAATAATAATTATAATGACAGATAGTGACTGTCACGATTTCATATGAACAACAATGATTTATTGTGATGGACCTTTCATGGACATAACTATTGATGTATATATATTTCAACATTCATTGGCTATCACCATTTAATATTTTGGTGAGGTTAAAAAAATTTCACCGTAAGCTCATTAGTAATGGTCAAAAGAGTCTATGTCACCAAAAATTAAATGTCACTATTGATGCATATATATGGTGGCATTCATTGACCATCACCATCTCATATTTTGGTGAGGGTCGAAAAATATTACCATAAACTCATTGGTGATGATAAAAAAAAAAACCCTCCAACACCAAAAAATAGTAGTTACCATTGTGTATGAATATCAAGGCATGATGGAATCGAACCACCAACCTACTGCTTGTAAAGTAGGTGCTCTTCCATTGAGCTAGCACCCTTTAAAGAATTAGACCTTGAAATTTTATAAATTGTATATTCTACAACTTCCAATGAATTATAAATTTTTGTAAAATATTGAAAAATATTTTGCTAAACAAACAAAATAGCATCGAGGGTACGGGTCCCTACCTAATGGTTCTGGAAGCTATGAGAAGTGGGCGGAAGGAAAAATAGTTGTGTATCATATACTCAATATGTTCAGTTGAATACTCAATTAGAAGTGAAATTTAGAAGACATTTATAGCCTATAAATAACCTATAATTATCAAACCTAAAATCTTCAATTACACCAAAGATTTAATTTTCACCTTGTGGATCATGTAAATCTATTGTGACAACATAAACATCTGCCTCTAAAATTTTGATTTGTGTGCCAAAAACTAAAAAACAATGATTATATGGATGAAATTATGAATAATGAGTTTCACGTTTGAATCCTACTAGCTATGGGGTCTAGAAAAATAATTGAGAGTGTTTCTCATTATTAATTAATTCAAGATGTCAAAATAAAATGATCAATAAAAATGAAGCTGAAATGTAACTGTTAGACAGATGTTAAAATTGTAAGAACAAAGTTTGGCTAATATTGTTACACCAAAAAAATATCCAAGGGGCATTCAAACAATTCCAAATGCACACCAAACATTAGTATCCAAATATGCAATTGCATTGATACAAAGAAAGCACTTTATACCTCTTAATGATAACTATGTCCTCCCACAAGTAATTCAACTAGAAAAGGGGTGTGAAAACAAGAACCTCAAAGGAAAAATAACTTCACAATACAAAAATACACTTCATCCCCCCATACCATTATAGAATAGGTTTAGGGGAATAACGAAAAGATCCATAGAGAATAGGACTCGCAATTGTCCCTAAAGGTGCAAGGTACACCGAAGGAATATAATATGTGTCTACCAAGCCCATGCCTGCAAAGAGACACCTTTGATGTGATTATGTTTATTTATTTATGTGTAGCTAATAGGAGGTTAAATTATCTTGAGAAAAATTTGAAGTCTTCCATTGGCATGCTTTTATTCTTTGCTAACATGAGTATATGCTCTTGTTCAGAAAATTCATGTTTCTCAAATTTTTTTGGATGCTCTAATAGTTCCATTGAAAACATGTAAAGAGCCTATCCATAATGCTAAAGGTAAAGTTTTTCTTAAGTTGTTTGTTGGCCAAAAACGAAATTCAATTTAAACCCAAGTTGCTTACTGACAAAAACCAAGTCCTGTGTCGATTAATGAGGACAATCAATTATTTTGACAACTAAACCATATGTGATCTCTCAAACTGATCAATGGTTGATTTCATCATCTATTATGTTTACTGCATAAGTTTGATGGCTACACCATCTTGTTTTTTGTATTTATTGCTTTTTAAAGACATGTCTCAATCTCATCATGAAATATTCCCAACCCAAGCCTGCAGAGGGACATCTTTGATGTAATTACGTTGCTTTGTCTCCATATAGCTAAAAAGAGGTTAAATTCTCTTGAAAAAACTGTGTAGTCTTCCATTGGCATGCTTCTATTCTTTGCTAACAAGAGTATATGATCTTGTTCAGGAAATTCATGTTTCTCAAAATGTTTTGGATGCTCTAATAGTTCCACTGAAAACATGTAAAGCTCCTATCCATAACACTAAAGGTAAATTTTTTACTAAGTTGTTTTTTGGCCAAAAAAAATATTCAAGTTCAACCCAAGTTGCATACAGACCAAAAACATGTCCTGCATAGGTTAATGAGGGAAATCGCTTCTTTTGAAAACTAAAACATTCATGATCTCTCAGAATAATCAACGGTTCTTTTCATGATCTATTATGTTTACTACTTAAGGTAAATGACTGCATGATATTATTTTATATATTTATTTCTTGTTAAATACATGTCTCAATCTCATCGTGAAACATAATAGGATATCTGATGTTCAAAAATTTGTCTACTCTCCACAAACTATAAGCGTTTTTTATCTTACAATAACTACAATTTAAATATCAACAAAAACTTAGTTGACTGGATTGATTGTTTAGTGGAAGCTTCTAATCGGGGGTCTTTGCATCTTACATGTGTTTGTCACTTTATAAGGTTTAAAAGGCCCATGGTAAAATGAAATTTTACATCGTTGTAATGAATCTCAATAAAAACAGTTAAAATGAAAAATGGCAGCTACGAAAAAGTAATCAATTCATATCTGAATAAAACAAAATTCTTTGTTTTACTAAAATTAAGGATTCTATAAAACAAAATGTACAAGATAAATCTTTTACTTGTGAAATAAAGATGAAATTTAATGAGCTTGTTTCTTTCCAGATTCAAAACATGCATTCTTTAGAAAAATAGAAGAGAGAGCTTAAACTTTCAGAAATTAAGATCACTTTAAAAGAGTCTCCATCTTCATGATAGTTTAAGATATGCAAAAATGTATAATATAAATGACAACATCACTAGGTAATTTCACTAAAGACAAGCCTGTCATATGTAGATATTAGATGAATGAAAAATGAATGTCACGTAAGATGTAAATTAGTTAAAAAAACACACACATGAAGAGCTTTGAAATCATTGTTTTTTCTTTAATCTTATTACAGATAAATGCAGCTTCAAGGATTTTGATTTGGCACCCTATTTAGATATAATCTTGCTGAAAACTTACTTTACTTTAGTTTCATTCACTACTTGTTTACTGTGTCCCTTATTTTATTCAGTGTTGAAGCAACTTTTATAAAATTATATGATATATTTACATTACTACTAAATTAAAATTATTCTCACTGCAATCTAATATTTATGGATGGTATTATTATGGGGATGTTAAGAAGGATTATGTTGCAAAAGTTTTTATGGTTGAAGCATGCACTTCTATGATTTTGGGGAATAATTCTATGTTTTTGTTCATTTTGGCACCAAGTGGAAATACATATTACCTTTGTGTTTCTTGGTTGAACTGGCACTTCCCTTCTCATACTCTTTAAAATGTACAACTCTAAACCAGGTCATGTAATTAGAGGAAACTCTAGTAGGTTTTGTAGAGAGACAATACCTCCTCATGATTCTTCCTTGTAGCTAGATGTAGTGGTATGTTGTCATTTTTGTCGGATATAATAACTAAAGAATGGAAACTTCTAAAGAATGGAAACTAAATTCCGTTGTAAGCATCTATTCTAAAGGGAAGTTATATATGAGAAAGATTAAGCATTTCGCAGTAAAATATTTTTAGGCACGTAATGTCCTTGTTTCCACTGGTTAATACCCTAGAACCCTCTCACTTATTAAATCTACAACACTTTGGAAGTAAAATACACCAACTTGAGAATTATATCCTTTAGAAAGAAAGTTCATGCTAACAACAATCGAATGCTATGGAAATAAAATGATACTGAGTGTGATAGCATCAAACCATTCTATAGTACAATGAACATCATAACTTCCCTATTTACCAAACACAAGGTCATGTTATGCTGGTAAAATATTTAACAAGATGAGTTACATTCCAAATACTGAACTAAAACATGAACAATTCCTTATCCACTCAAGAAGAGTAGATGTTCATTCAAGGATTAACAATCCACACAATAACTAGAAGAAAAAAACATGTAATATTGGTTGTGTGGATGAGTCACTGTAGAGAATTTTCAGGTTCAAATATTTCCTTGATCATTTGTCTTGATAAGTCGTTCCGAGTTGTAATTTTTCTTGAGTTGGAGAGTTGCTAAGAGTGTGCATTCACAGGCTTGTTGTCTTCTTAATTTGGTTGCTAAGTGTTGGTTACCCAAACTGAGACAAGATAGGATAGTTTTATTAATTTCCAACAAATTACCACAAAAGTAGGTCGATGGGACTAATGAAGAGTACAACCAATATGAATAAAATGTGAGAGTGAAAACACAGTTCCTAGAAAATGTTGAAAACCAATGAAAATAGTAAAAATAAAGAGAGAAACAATCGGTAGTCCTGCCACGACATGCCTATAAATATGGTGTCATAATACAAATATCTTGCCAAAAATACGATGAATGATATAGGGAGATCTCGTAATGGAGCTAAAGATGTCAAGGGCTCATGAGAAATGCACTAATTAGCCTTTTTGTTGTGTTGTACCAATATTAGGCTTTAGTAATCCACAATAATGTCAATTATTCCTCTCTAAGGTTTGAAGAAACATAATATGTTGCAACCTCTTTTTGTTAGCAATCTAACAATTTGACAATTTCTTTCCATCTTATCATCTCAGGAGAAACATCGAGTTTTCTAGATTGTTTTTTTACACAATAACTAGAAGATATTTGTATCTATAAAAATATTGTGGCAAAATGCATGCAACAAATATATTACAGGAAATAACTTTCGAAGAGTTTTTGACAAAATATTAAAATGGGGAAGCATGCCTTATATGTGTTGAAGAATGTGTTAGCCTCCACAATGTCCTAAGGCTGAGAAAGGATATTGACGAAGGTAACCTCAAACCAAGCTTTTAGTTTGGTAGCTAGCCCTACCAAACTTGAGAGGGCTCTCTCTATTAAAATCATAGCCAATGGTTTGACTAGATGAAGAGTGGATTTTAGGCTAGTTAGGTCAGCTCTAGGGTTTTGAAAGTTTGATGGTCTTTCTGCTAGATCAAGGATGAAAACTAGGTAGCTAGGTCAAATTTTCAAAGGGTTACAGTTGCAGAGATATGGAGGAGAAAGATAACAACTTTTTTGTGATGGGATTACGATTTTTGTCAGTGTATTGTAGGGTTTGAAAATGAAAGAGGACCTTAATGAGCATATGTCATGAATTCATTAAAACAGAAGGAAGATTACATAAAATGACATTCTCAAACAAAAGAGAGGTTTCATGAAAGAACTATGCTTATCAATCTTTTAGAAAATCACTAAAGAAAGAAATATATAGAAAGGAAACATGTATATAATCTATATAAGACTATAAAAGAGAAAATAAAACATCAAAAAGTAACTTCACATAAATTCCTAGATAATAGCTGCAATCGGTCCTTTGATTTCCTGAATAAAAGCTGAAGTACAAGATACAATAGTCTCACCCTCTGATGTCCAACCATCAAAATGACTAAGAAATGTATACATATAGACAAAAAACCATTTCCCTTCTCTCTTGGGTCGAATCCTAAAGTGGAGGAGAAATTCACGTAATTCCCTCACATAAAACCTAAAGACTAGGGAGGTTAGCAAAACTCTCCTCAATATAGAGAAACTGATACATTTGACCATGAAAGATATTTACAAGCATGTATCCACCTATTTTTCACTCTAACCAGCACATTTACACCTCAATGCATCATTAAAACATCATAAATGATAAATTACATCAGTAGAAGCCGAGTTGGACTGAGTCAACTAAGAAAATGAGCTTCCAAGCAAAAATGCAGTGAAATATCAGCAAAACATAGCATGTTAGGAGAAAACACAACGAATTTGGTTCAAGAGGCTTTTAGAGGCCTTACTGAGGTTCAAATCCTAATCTGAAAGATGATGGAGAAAGCTTTGCCCATCTAATACATGATAGAACCCTAAAGCACTAAAAAACACTGCTCTTAGCCCTCCAAAAATCAATTCTCCCATAAGTACTCCAAAAACGTAACAATATTCTGAAAAATGGGGCAGAAAGGTGTTTTTAGGGGGTTTTGGGGCCTTTTTACACACCATAATTTGTTGACATGTATCTCCCAAGGGCTGAAAGTGATGTACAAGTCATGAGAAATAAAAAAATGTAAAATATTTTCCATTTTTATGCCTCTAGCAAAAGTGCAGTGTGAGGCTCGCCACATTTTTGGACCCATGACTCTATAAAAAATTCCAAAAAGGGCATAAAGGGATTAGGGAGGAGATATGAGGGTAGGAAATTTTTTTGGAGATAGATAAGGGTATTAGGGATATTAGGGAAGTGGAAAATGATGAAATGAGTGAAGGGATTGGTGTAGGGGAATTAAACACTATCCTAACCCTAAAAACATCCAAAAACGCAGCATAGGAGCTCAGGTTAGGCATAGGGGACAGGGAAATGAGTGTGAGAGGGTGTGAGGGCTATGGGAAGTGTATTTGGGTGTGGGGAAGGGTATAGTATGTGGAATTAGGTTTTTTTTCTTGCAATTCAAAAAATGGAGCTCACCCACCAAAAACACAGCATGGGGACTGTGGGAGAATTTCACCAATGAAACACTGAAATTGATGCTAATGGGAGGTAGTCGAAACTTCAAATTACTTGTCAAAAACTGATGAAACCTTAAATTTCCCCAGAAAACCTTTGAAGATGAGTTTTTTTTCTTTTGGGAGTGAAAATGCAGTAAAGGGCCAAAAACGCAGTGTGGTTTCTTGAAAATGCATCGTGACTGCCTGGAGAGGGTGCAAATAAACTTTTGAGAGTGTCCTTAAATGCATGTTGTGCTAAGATGTTCTTTTCTAGTGAGTGAATGCTCAATGCAAATGAAATGAGTGAAATAAATGGCTTGTATGGTCATTTGTAGCTTGTGGAAATCAAATTCTTCATAGTGGTGTGGTGGCCCACCATGTATTTTTCACCTTTGCCTTGAAAATTTTGCAACTTTGGAACATTAGAAACATATTGCATCATATTGAAATAAAATTACAATTGAAACAAAACTTTATTGGGAAATTTCCCTATTACTACTCCTTCATTGCCGGATTTATTGATGAAATGACATATTTTAATGAATTAGACCCTAATGACCTAATGGTGACACCTAATGAAATGAGCTGAATGAATACCATGGTGGTATGACTGAGATGATAATGAAGACTTTGCAATGATGACTTATCCAACTGAAATATGGCAATGACCAGCACATGAAATGTTTTAAAAGGAGCAGTAATAGACCTAGACACATTAGCGAGTGACCAAATTTTTATTTGAAGACCTACTGTAACCATAAAAATTTGACTTGAAACCCTAAAAAAAAAAATTGAAAGAGCACATTTGATCACTAGTGACAAGCAGAACTAGCTTACACTAACATTGGCTCCAACATGGGATGGAAGTTCCTTGGAGGTGTCAAGAACACCGTAGACCAAGTAGCCTTATCCATTGGGCATGGAGTCAAAAATCAAAATACCAAACTCAAAACTCAAAACTTACTGACAAAATGAATTAACTTTGACTGAAACAAAAAAATTATTGTACTTACAAATCAACATCCAATCAAAGAAACTTTATGGCCTTCACCTCTAGCTCCAAGCTTTGATGATTAACTCCTTTACACTTCGGCAGAAATAGTAAAATGATATGTACAATGGTGCTAAGAAACTTCATAAATTCGATTAAACAGGTAGTTATTGAGAAGCCTACCATTGACTGGTCCTCCTCCACAGTCTTTCCCATTCATTTCGTGCAATAATTAAGCATGCTTTCCTCTTGAAGCTAAAATCTTGTATGGTCCCTTCCATAAATTCTCGAGCTTACCGAGCTTTCCTTTATCTTCATTTCAAGCATCCCAACAGAGTACCACATCACCAATGTTGAAGTCATCTGCTTTTTTTTTTTGCATTTATACACTTTATTGATTCTTTCTTGAAGCTTAGAAGTGTTTTGAAACACCTCCTCCCTGGTTTGTTGTAAATGGATCATTTGGTTTATCTGTCGTTGAACATCATTCGGTTCGCTGCCAATTCCCTACAATATCTTCATGACTGAGCATCAAGAGAAGTAGGTAATATTGTATCAAATACATACAATAACTCAGAAATCGACATGCCTGTGGACTTCTTATTACTTACTCTATCTGCCCACAAGGCATTGATGACTTTCTTATGCCAATTTTTCTTATTTACCTCCAGCATCTTCTTGATAATATTGACCAAAGACTTATTTGAATGCTTTGCCAAACCATTTCCCTGTAGGTAGTATGCAGTTGAATGGCCCAATGTGATATTGTACTTCTCACAAAATTCCACAATATTTTTGGACTTAAATGCAGCTATGTTATTCGTGATAATATTCTGCGGACAACCAAATCTAGGCAGGATATTAGATTCCAAAAATTGAATGATAACCAAATCAGTTTCTTTCCTAGTTGGGATTGCCTCAATCCACTTTGTAAAATAATCTGTAGTCATAAAAATCCACTTGTGCTAGGCAGATGATGAAGGATTGATCTCTCCTATGTAATCGAGACCCCATTGCTGAAATGGTGCCTGGACTAATATGGGCTACAAAGGAAGAAATAGTAACTTCCTATTCCCTCAGAAAATTTGACATTCATGACAACTCATCACAGTCTTTTACACATCAGTAAAATGTGTGGGCCAATAGAAAATATCCCTCAAAAATTTAATCGTTGTGGTCTTCCAATATAAATGACTGCCAAAATCACCCTTGTGGAAGTCACTCGTCACTTCCATCACTTCACTTTCGACAAGACAATTCAGAAAGACACCTCCTAGGTCTTTCCAATACAAAACACTGTCTAAAATACAATACTTCGAAGCCTTTAATTTTATTAATCTACCTTTGATTTTAGACACGCCCACTGGAGGATTTAAATGTTGTAGAACATAAACTATATCAGCATGCAAAGGGGATGAAATGAAAATTTGAGATACCTGTGTCATCGAGTCATCAACCTCTTCTTCAGAAACTGTAGAAATCATATTTATGTCTAGTGCATGTAGATTATATTCTGACATAAAATTTTCCAAACCCTTCCCCTTGATCAAATTTTTAGGCTTGATCCCCAAATCATATTCAATCATGGCTACAATCCATTTCGCTCGCCTCCCTTCTAGATCAGTTTGCATCAACACATATTTCACCGTTGCATTCGGAACATAAGCTATGATGTGATAATGTAAGATGTATACCTGAAAATCCTTCAATGCTTTCACCAAGGCCAAATATTTTTTCTCAATTATGTTGTATCTCAGTGCTACATCTCTTATGGTCCAGCTAAAAAAGGAAATTGGTTGCTCTGTCTTTGAATCCTTTTTCTGCATTAGTACGACATCCAAAGAGTGCTCGGAAGCGAATGAAGATATTATGAAATCTAAAGTATAATCAGGGTTGATCAATGTGGGGAAATGACGTCTTCACATTTTATGACCATCTTAACTCGTTGTCCTTCTTCAGCATATATGTCATATCTCTAAGGTGCTCAGCGAGATTGGGGATGAATCTCATCAAAAAAATTATCTTTAAGTTGAATGAATAGATCTCCTTTTTGTTCCTTGGGAATTCTAATTACTGAATTGCTTCAATCCTAGAAGGATCAATGCAAATTCCATCTTTTGATATAATGTTCCCAAGTAGTTTTCTCTCCTCCATGGAAAATACAATTTTCTTAGGATTTAGTGAGATGTTGAATTTTATCCATTTTTTAAACATTATTCTCAAGTGGTGTAGGTGCTCATCATCTGAATGTGAAAATATAGTAACATCATCAATGTAAACTAAAAGAAATACATCCTTCTCATTTGAGAAAGCGATGTACAGAGCCCACTAAAAATTATTCCCTGCATTCTTGAGCCCAAATAGAATTTTGGCATACATAAAGGTAACCCATGGCATGGTGAATGTTGTTTTCACTTGGTCATCTTCATGCACCAAGATTTGGTTGTATCCTGAATATCCGTCAAGAAATGACATCCTTGAAGCTCCAGCAACCCTATGCAAGATGTGGTCCATCTACGGTAAAGGATAATTTCCCTTTAAGGACACCTTGTTTAGATTTTTAAAATCTATGTAGAGACGAATCTCTCTTGTCCTCTTCCTTACTGGCACAAGAATAGACATCCAATCTGAAAATCGAATAGGAACTATAATACCACCCTTGTAAATTATATGCACCTCTTTTTCGATCGATGGTAGTAGCTTGGGATTGATTCTCCTCAACTTCTGGTAGAAAGGCTTTTGATTCGTCTTGATTGGGATGGTGTGCTGGATGATATCTTTGTTGTACACTTTAAATTTGAATACTCCTAAGAGAAAAAATAAGAAAACTCACTCAAGAGAGTTTTATATTTACCTTTCAACTCAGGGGATAAATATCTCAATAACTTGACCATCTTGGGGTTATCTGCTATACCAATGTTCACATCTTTAACACTTGTTTCTGTGGGGACAATAGTTGGCTTTTTGGCTACATCATCATGATCAAACAACTCTTCCAAAGGCACTAGACCTCATGGAATATTTTTGTCCTTAAACTGCAACACTTCAACTTCAGCAACCTCAATCACCTGATCATCTTCATTGTACACTTCATCGATGTGGGAGTTAGCAAACTCCTCCATCTGCAGAAATTTTTTTATCTGTTTATCATCCCAAAATATTTGCCAATATATGAGATTTTCAGGGATAGTAGGGCAATGCTTCACATGAATTTCAAACTTGTTTAGTAGCATGAATAGGAATCTTAAAATTGCTAGTCGTTGTGGCAAGTGAATCAACCATAAAATTTTGACGTCTAAGAATCAAAGACAATGTTTATTTTGGAAAAAAAATTAGAACATCAAGAAAAACATTACGATAATATATCATCCTATAATTTTTGGCTTGGTACTACCATTTTAAATTTTTTTATCACCAAATCAAAGTCGCTATATTTTAATTCTTTTTGCGCCTAGCCTTTTCAAAATTCGGAGATTGGTGATCAAGGCCTCATACTCTGCCTCATTGTTTGAGAAATCAAAGGCTAGCTTTGTAAGAAAATAATCTTAAATAATGTGGGACTTTAGCTGAATGATTTATAGGGCTATAGGTTCATATTTTGATACCAGCTCCATCTTTTCCCATAGCACCATCGAAATCCATGGTCCAAAGACCCTCCTCATCATTGAGAAACTAAAATTTTGTGGGTTGAACTTTCTATTCTTTCTGATCGGTTGTCTCAATCTGAGCTTTGCCTTTCTCTAATTCAACTGATATTTGTGGTGACTCTTCTATCTTTCTCTCTGAAGTGCTGGGCTGCAAAATTTTGGAATTCTGAATTTTGTTTTCTGCATTTATGACAGTTTGGACACTATTTTTTAATTCTAAAATTTCTTCACCTTCTATAAGTTGACTATCTAAATCATTACTACCATTATCATTATACAATATGAAGGAATCTAAATCAATATGTACAGAGTGAATTGGGTGATTCTTAGGCTTATCCTTACTATTGATCATGTATTTCATTTTCACTTCTCAGTATAGCTTCTAAGTTTGCCAAATACCAGAATTTTTGCATATTAAGAATCAAGATGTAGAGTACCCCTTAATTTGGATCCCCAAGGTCATGAAAGAAACATGCCATATCTTGGAGGTATGTCAGCAACTATAACATCCATCAACACATTTTTGGTAGGAATATTATCCAAAGAAACAACTAAGTCTTTCATAAGACCAAGGCATTGGACTCTACCAGAATCAAAAGAATATAGGTCATGATAGGGTCAGGTTATGTCCAGCCCCATCCATGATAGCCTTTGGCATTAAATTATTGGAGGCCCCGGAATCCAGCATGGCATTATGGATAGTATAATCATGAACTCTCAAGCTAAAATAAAATGGAGGGACTTCACTATATTCAAGATTTCCATCTACGACTGGACAAAATAGAAGTTCGGGATGGTCATCACTGACATTGACCATGTCTGACATGTGATCCAATTTAAACATCTTGGAAATCTGATATTTATATCTATCATTCTTTACAAGCTCAGTGAGAGGAATAGACACCTTTAACTTATAAATTTCACTCTCTAAGCTAAACAAGTTATATTGTTTCTCTACCTCTTTCATGATGGTATCCTTCTTTTCAGTTTGCTCTTTTGCTGGATATTCCTTCCTTTTCACTTCTTTAGCCTCCACAATGTCCTAGGGCTGAGAAAGGATATTGACGGAGGTAACCTCAAACCAAGCTTTTAGTTTGGTAGCTATCCCTACCAAACTAGAGAGGGCTCTCTCTATGGAAATCATAACCAAGTGTTTGACTAGATGAAGAGTTTATTTTAGGCTAGTTAGGTCAGCTCTAGGGTTACAAAAGTTTCATGGTTTTTCTGCTGGATCAGGGATGAAAACCAGGGAGTTAGGTCAAATTATCAAAGGGTTACAGTTACAAAGATATGGAGGAGCGAGATAACAATGCTTTTTTGATGGGATTAGGCTTTTTGTCAGTGTAGTGTAGGGTTTGAAAATGAAAGAGGATCTTAATGAGAATATGTCATGAATTCATTGAAACATAAGGAATATTACATAAAATGACATTCCCAAACAAAATAGAGATTTCATGAAATAATTTTGCCTATCAATTTTTTAGGAAAATATCTGAAGAAAGTAAGATATGGAAAGGAAAAATGTATACCAATTACATAAGACTATAACAGATAAAATACAACATCAAAAACTCACTACACATGAATTCGTAGATAATAGCTGTAACTGGTCCTTTGATTTTCTGAATAAAAGCTGAAGTACAAGCTGAAATAGTCTCAACCTTTGATGTCCAACCATCAAAATGACTAAGAAATGCATACATATAGACAAAAACCATTTTCCCCCTCTCACAGGTCGAATCCTAGAGTGGAGGAGTAGTTCACATGATTCCCTCACCTAAAACCTAAAGACTAGGAAGGTTAACAAAACTCTCCTCAAGATAGAGAAACTAATACATTTGACCATGAAATATATTTGCAAGCATGTATCCACCTATTTTTCACTATAACCAGCCTATTTACACCTTAATGCATAATTAAAACATCATAAATGACAAATTACATCATTAGAAGTTGAGCTAGACCGAATCAATTGAGAAATTGAGCTTCTAGGAAAAACGTAGCGAAATATCAGCTAAACGCAGCGTATTAGGAGAAAATGCAACGAATTTGGTGCAAGAGGATTTTCGGGGCCTTCACGAGGTCCAAATCTTGATCTGAAAGATGATGGAGAAATGTCTTCATGTCTTCTACATCATATAACCCTTAAGAACTAAAAAGGACTGCTCCTAGCCCTCCAAAAATAATTTATCCTAGAAGTACTCGAAAAGCACAACGAGCTTCTGAAAAATAGGGCAAAAAGGTATTTTTTAGGTGTTTTTTGGCTCTTTTCACCCATCATCATTTGCTGAAATGTGTCTCCCAAGAGCTGAATGTGATATAAAAGTCATGAGAAATCCAAAAATTTATAAAATTCGCCATTTAGATGCCTCCAGAAAAAGTGTAGCGTGAGGTTCGTTGCGTTTTTGGATCCATGACTGTGTAAAAATTGCCAAAAAGTAAAAAATCAAAATCAAAATTCATCCAAATTTCTCCATATTTTCTCAAAATTATTCTTTATTTTATCCATGTAGACATGTGATGGTAAGTTATGCTATGAATTAAGCATCATCAAGTAAATCCAACTTACCCTTCTCCTTTTCCTTCATTAGGGTTTCCTTAAGTTTTTCCTTCATTTGCTTGATTATTACCTTGGATACTTGATTTCTTGTGTAGTAGTGCATGGCCATATGTCTTTGAATGTTGTTGTTCTTATTTTCCCTCTTCAGGAGTTTCTCCAAGTGACCATTGACTCTATCAAGAAAATATTCCATGTCCTTTTAAAATTCTACCAATATGAGCTCATTGATTGTCATTTGTGTCCTTGGTGGAGTTGCTTCTCTCTATTGCTGAAGTGCCATTTTTAGGCCTCTATTCCTTGGCCTCTTACTTCTCACCTATTATTCTTGCTCATCTATGTCAAATACTATTTTTCCTTGTTTATCCTCTTCTTTCAAATCAACCTTGGGCCTATTCAAGAGTAGTTGATTTACCTTCAACTGCATATTTTCTTGTTCTAAAAATGAAATCAAGAAGTTAGCCTTTGATGAGCTATCCTTCAATTCTCTGATCTTAACATATTTCTCCATGATAAACTTCTCTTTTTTTCTGTGCTCTTCATCCACCTCCAAGTCTTCCATGTCAGTGTCAATATGGAATGGATCCTCATCTTGAAAAGGTACCTCATGTTGTGATGATGATCCCTATTCTATTGGTGTAGGCTTGGCCCCTTGAAAAATTTTTGGAGCAAACACAAGCCTTCTTCCTCTCTAATATGTCTGATTCACCTCAGCCCTAGGTGTCCTCTTGACTGAAACTCTACTAGATGAGCCAATCTCCCTTTGCTTAGATGGTGTTGATGGTGTTGTTGATGGTGTACTTTGGATAGTAGGATAACTAGCAGGGGGGAGAATTGGACTGAATGAATGTCTCCCAAGACATGCCAATCTGAGTGAGCTAGTGTATGAAAATGATTTTGATGAGGGCATGGTGGAAAATACTGAGTTGATGATCACTCTCTCTATGTTTCACTTTCTCTTCCATTTTAGCCAAAAGTTTGTAGAGGTAGTAGGCTAGGTTGAGATGTTTTACCCCTGTGAAGTGCATTATAAATATAACATGATATTTGTACAACCTTAAAAATCTTCCCTTACATGTGAAATACCTCATAATGGCCCTCATCAATGGAGCAAACTTTTCAAGCAACTCTCTAAAAGGAAAAACATTCTTGATGGCATATTTGTATTGACTTTTAATGAAAGCTTTGTAAATTTTCACATCCAAATCTGAGCCCTTGAACCACTTTTCCCCATAGTTTCGTATCCCTGTAGTTGTAGCTATGTACTCAGTTGAAATTATGAAGCTCACCCATGCAATTGCAACCATATTTCTCCTAAGGTTAGTGGCAAACAAACTTGTTAACTTGGCATGATATTTCACTTGCTAAATTTTCTCACAAAACCCTAAACATCCTACATTCTGAAAGCATCGCTTGGATAATGACATCAACTCTTGAGTGTTGAGTCACTAAAACCTTGATATTTTACCTCCTTTTTTATATGGTTTCTTTTCTCCCTCCTGTTAGGAATCTGTAATTAGCAATATTGGCAAATTCCAATCATAGAAACAACATCGTTTCAACCAACTTTGGGATTCTAGGATCTAGCCCTCCTGAATCTGGAGAGGGATCTCTCCAATAAGTGCAAATATGGATTTATCGTTGAAGTTTGGGGTAATGATTTTAGGCTAGTTATGAAGGCCAAGGGTTTTGTTTTTTTTTCGATGGTTTAGCATGATTATTAGTTTGAGGAGAAAGTTCTAAGTGCAAAAAGTTTCAAAGGTGAGAAGTTGCAAGTGAATAGAACAGCTAAGCTAAAAAGATAGATAATTGCAGGTTTTAGTCCATTGGGCTATGGAGTCATAGTAGGGTTTAATTGAAACAACAAGGGGAAAGAGTGGTCCATGGAGCAAGTCATCTATGTCTAAGGTTCTCTTTAAATTTTGATTTATGGAATGAAATGATACAATCAAGAAGGAAAATTAAACAGATGCAGAACAAAGAGCAGCCTAGGATCTAGTAAGTACTTTTAAACTAACCAGCCTTTGACAAACACTTAAGAAGAACATAAAATCAATCTAAGATCAGGAAAGTACTTTTAAACTAGCCTTCTTTTGATATACTTTCAATAGAAAACATTTAAAACATGGGAAACACAAATGATAACAAATAATGGCCTAAGATCTAGCAAGTACTTTCAAACTAAAAAGCTTTCAACACATTCCAAGGGAAACTTTCAATCAGTATTTTGGGATAAAACTAGGACCAGAGCTCACCATGTCTTCCTTAGTTCATCACTACTTAACATAAAATGAAAATAACATTTAAGAACAACATTCAGCTAAGACAATAAGATTAGGGAACGCCGGCATTTCTATGCTTAAACTGAATTAAATCATTCCTAAATAACACAGATTGAAGAAAACATTCAGATAAAGATTTCCAGTCAGAGAAGGTTACTGATATACAGTAGGTCCTAACTCTATGCATGCTATTCTTTATAAGAGAAAATGAAACAAAATGGAAACAGAAAACAAAATAACAAGTTACAATGAGAAAAACATCACCGTCAACATAGACCAGGATCCCATAAACCAGCTTGTATTGATGCTCCAAACCAGTTACAACTTCAAGTCCAGTGCTTTAGTTTAACAATCATCTACACATCTCAGCCTAACTTATCCATCAAAAACAGAGCTTCAAGGGCCAGTGAATACTATTTACAATCAGAAGTTTCAACTCAAGTGTATTTCAAAGTTCTGCAACCAACGGTTTCTCATCTTCCACAAAGGTATTTATAGAATAATGAGGAGGTGAGATCTGATAAAAGATCTCTCAGGACAATTAATACAGATTCAAGACTTCTCGACCTTTGAGGGGCTCGATGGAGAATTTTATAGGTGGTTTGCCTGTATTAACTATTTTTCATTTAAAATTTAAGCTCGGTGGGAGCTTTTGTTGACTTTGAGGCTCTGCATTACGTTGGAGTAACTCTACAGATATTTTTTGCATTAAGTTGCTTGCAGAAGTAACTCCTCGGCTGTGCTGAGGCAAATATATTCGTTTGATCAATAACTTTGGCCTCTGTTTTGAATGCTTTGAGGCACAGGTGGCATTTATGGTAGCTAAGGAATCAATTTGCCTCAAATGTGGCAGTGGAGGCCTTTCTGTCCTTTAAACACTTATGATGTTCCTTTAATTGTGTTTTAATTTAGGTAATTAGGCTTTTGATAATCATTCTTAGCCGTAATTCCCCAAATCTGTCTTCAATCTTTTGTTCTGCTGCGCTCTGTTCTTCAAAACTGATACTCTTTTAACTGTGTTTTTAATAAAATAGTGTCTTGTCGATGTGCAGGGCTACGCTGGGCTTTAAAGGCATCAGTGCCCATGAAGCATTGACAAAACGTTGAATCTGACCCTTACGAATGGTCTCCATTGATAAATGAAAGGCACAAGAAACGTCTTTCCCAGCCTTCGGCATTTCTTTCGAATAACTGGAAAAACCATTAATCCCTGCAAAAAACACTAAATATTATAAAATCTCGTGTTGTTTGGAAAAACTGCTTCAGAAGGTGGGGAAGGAGCGTGGTCGTTGGATGAAAGCATCCAATGGTGGAGATTTATTTTGGAAGAGGTCAAAGAAGATTGGGGAAAATGAACAATTCGGAGTGATTTTGGACCGTTCGATCTAGACATGTGGATGGTCCGGATCCAATCGAAGGATCGCAATCGAGGGATCACAATCAGGGGTGGCAAGAAAATACACTGATCGAAGTTGCGGTGAAATGTGGCGTAGACCATCGATCTTAGGATTAGATCAATGGTGGAGAATGGATCGGGGGAACAGCCAATCGGGAGGAGAAATATAACGCAGCGATTGAGAAATGCGATGTGATTAAGCATTGGTTTTTTGATCGGCTTATGATCAACGACGGGGATTAGTTTTTGAAACGAACCGGCGGAAAAACCCTTATAATATATAAAACCCAAAGTTTAAATAAAACAAAGGCTTTTATGGATCATGGCGGGATATATATATAAAGTGGATAGGCACCCGACTACAAGGCCTTTAGTTATATGGAGCATAATGGGCCCGGGGCATATATATTCAAAGGAGCCAATCGCAATCGGAGCCTCGGGCTTGGTCTTTCAATCAACCCATTTCAAATATTGTGATGCGATTGAGTGCTTCGATACTTCGACGCTTGGTCCCGGGGGAAAGTCATATGAAACAAAAAGGCGGGGGGGGGGAGAGTTTAACATATATAAGACCCAATCGCATCGGAACTTTGGATGCAGGTCTTTCAATCAACCCATTTGTGAATTCCTCTCATGTGATTCCGTGATCGGTCTTTCAATCTAACCATTTTTTATATGAACACATGACTTTGGCTCATTAGATCAAAAGTTTGGATAAATGGGTTTTTTGTATTTTACAAAGGAAAAAGAACGTCGGGGAAGAAAAATTACAAGGTTTTAAGCGCTGAAGGCGGGCCCACAGGATATATGGCAAAATAATGTGATCGTGGGTTTTAAGCACGGGTTAATCGCATCGGAAAATTCGAAACATGGGGAAGACTTGCGCATTCGAAACTTTTCGATGCGATAAGTGCCGGATAGGATTAGCACTTGGGTTCCAGGGTGTGGGCATGTGGGGGAAGTGGTTTTGAAACTCAGCCCAAGGGGGCTTCAGCCCTTATGTAAAAAACATGTAATTTTCATGAAAATTTTCAAGGTTTTCAATGGATTTGGGGGTTTCGCTATAGTTTAAAAATGATTTTAAAACTATTTAAAGATGATTTTCATGAAGGGAAGAAAAGAAATAATGAAAATTAGAATATTTTTATGGAGAAAAAGGGAAGCAAATGAAGGTTAGTTTTGGGTGGGAGAAGGGGAAAAATGATGGTTTCTCAGCAGTCTTTTCTCATGAAATCGGTAGAACTTCTGAGTATAAAATGGGAACAACAATGAATATTTGGACAGAGGCACGAGGCCTTCAAGAGTATTCAAGAGCCAAAAAACTCTAGCAATGAAATTTGTTCTTTGAAGGCTCAAAAAAGTCTTAGCCACCTTTTGCTATAACAAATTTTATAGGTGGCTAACAGTGGCTCCACTTGGGGGTGGTGCCTTCTTGAAGGCATCAAGAACTTCAAACTTTCATTCTCTGGGAGGTTGACCTGTGCCTGATCCATTGGGCTGCCCTTCCTTTGCTGGGATGATCTCCTCTGAAAACATATTTATCAGCCATGAAAACAATGGACCTTCATCAATACAAACTTTCTACCTACCCAATCCTACAGATCTAGCACTTTTTCTTCATTTAGAGTGCACTTGGATTGGCAAACTCTTTTCACAAAATTTTATTCTTTTGAAAGCAGGAAATCTAATCTATTTCTGATCCTTATTTCTCCATGGACTCAGATTAAACAGTTGAGTCCATATAATTCTCTACCTAATCTACTGTCTGTTGGGATTAAACTGTCCAACAGACTTTATTCTCTAAATTCTACAACATAAATTTAAAAATAGTCAAGTCAAGATTAAGCTGTTTGACTTGCTATGATCTATGGCATAAAAGACAAGATGCACATAGACATTTATTTTTTGCAGAAAAATTAAATCAAAATGGAAGGCTTAGGATCTAAAAATTTGAAGCACTTCCTTCATCTTTTTTACAACTTTGTTTAGAATTTGTTTGAGTTGTTTCGTTCTTTTTCTCTAGTTCAGATTTTGAGCTAATTAGAACTAGATTTAGATCTTTTTGACTCAGAAAATAAAACAGATTTGAGTCATCTCTCTTTGGAAACTTAGGTTCATACTTTGAGCATGTTTGAACCTTTAATTTCTATCCTAAACTATCTATTGATAAGCCAAGATTAAATTGTTTGGCAAATCGAATTCACTATCCTATCAGTAGAAAATTTAAAGCTAATTAGTCAAGATTAAGTTGTTTGACTAACTATAAGTGTGTTCTTTAGGAGTGGCATTTGAGCTTGCACACTTTCAAATTTGTTTCTCTTTTTTGGTATGGGGCTATACCTTTCTTGTTTTTCACAATCTGCCCTCTTTTCTCTTTTCTATTGTTTTTGTAATTTTGACTTTTCTAAATTTGAATGCAATGGTGGATGAGATATTTATAATGAAAAAGATAAAAAGGCTTCAAAACATAGCATTGATCAAGAGAAGTAATGCTTAAGCATCCTACCATTGACAAGACCTCCAAACAATTCTACTCCATTCAATTCCTGTAAGAAAAATGCATTGGTACCAGTAGTTGAATGAATAGAGTAAGGGCCAAGCCATAAGTTGTCAAATTTCCCATGCTTGCCCTTTTCTTCCCTCCTTGAGTCCCACTTTAAAACTTTGTCCCCAATTTTGAAATTGGTGGCCTTTGTTCTTCTGTCAAAAAGCTTTTTAATGCCAATCTGTTCTGTAATGCTTTGTTATAAACTTCCTCTCTGGTTTGCTGAAGATGGATGGTTTGATTTATTCTTTTGATCATGTCATTATCTTCAGTTTGCAACTCTTGAATCAACTTCATTACTGGTACACCAAGGCTGTTTGGAAAAATTGCATCAGTACCATACACAATCTGGAAGGGTGACATACCAATAGATTTCTTCAAAGTCAATCTGTCAGCCCAAAGTGCATGAACTAGCTTTGTGTGCCAAGAATTTTTGTTATCCTCCAACAATTTTTTGATTATGTTCACTAAACTCTTGTTTGAGGATTCTGCAAGTCCATTACCTTGAGGGTAATAGGCCGTGGAATGCCCCAATGTTATCTGATATCTGTGAAATAATTCAACCATCTTCTTTGATCCAAATGTTGCTGCATTATCAGTGATGATCTTGGTAGGACAGCCAAATCTGGAGAGAATGTTAGTCTTCATGAATTTTATAATAAAAGAATCATTGGCCTGCCTATAAGGTATGGCTTCTATCCATTTAGTGAAGTAGTCAGTGGCAGTGAGAATCCATCTATGTTTAGCAGAAGATGGTGGATGGATTTCTCCTATGAAGTCAAGTCCCCACTGTTGAAAAGGGGCTTCAACAGTGATTGGATGTAGAGGTAGGGGCAGCAGTTTTCTTTTTCCTTCAAAAAGTTGACACTTATGGAAGGAAATGATCATTTTGTGCACTTCATGAAAAAGAGTAGGAAAATAGTAACCAGCCCTCAAGATTTTGTTGGTTGTTTTCATCCAGTATAGGTGGCCTCCACACTCTCCTTCATGGAACTCACGCTTAACCTTCTCTGCATCATACTCAGGAAAACATTTAAGCAATATACCACTTACAAGAACCGATGTTTTGGTTAACGCTCATTTCACCAGCTCAAAGGACTTCTTTGCTTCCAAGGTTTGTTTTACCCCTTGCTCCTTCTTCAACATGTTTGTTATATTCCTAAGGAGCTCAGCCAGGTTGGGGATGAACCTTCTCAGAAATTTAATCTTTCCAATGAAATATTGCAACTCTTTGATATTTCGAGGATGAGATATTTGCAATATGGCCTCAATCCTCTTTGGATCTATCTTTATACCCTCTTCTAAAATAATGTGTCCAAGAAGTTTACCTTCTTGGAGACCAAAAAGTGTCTTCTTAGGGTTTAAAGATATTCCAAACTTTGTGCATTTCTCGAAAATTTTTCTTAAATGTTCTAAGTGCTCTTCATCTGTTTTTGAAAACACAGTCACATCATCAAGGTATATAATGATGAATAAGCCCAGTTCTTCTGAGAATGCTAGGTCCATGGCTCTTTGTAAAGTTGCTCCAGCATTCATTAGACCAAAGGGAATTTTCACATACATGAAAGTGCCCCATGGTGTATTAAAGGTTGTCTTTAATTGATTAGCAAGGTAAACTAAGATCTGATTGTACCCTAAGTAGCCATCAAACAAAGAAATTCTTTTAGACCCCACCACCCTTTGTAAAATATGATCCATATTAGGTAAAGGGTAGTTTCTTTCAATGAAGCTCTGTTTAAGTCTCTAAAGTCTATAAAAAGCTTGATCTCTCCAGTTTTCTTCCTAACAGACACCAGATTAGATACTCATTCAGAATATATAATAGGGACAATAATACCAGCATCATACATTTTCATGATTTCCTTCTGAACCAATGGTAACTGAATATGGTTTATTCTGCGCAGCTTCTATTTGAATGGTTTTTGGTTTTCTTTGAGAGGGATTTTGTGCTGTATTATTGCAGTGTCATAGGATTTAAGATCTTTGTAACTCCACGTAAAAACATCAGAAAACTCTTTAAACAGCTCAATGTATTTGAGTTTAATGTGAGCTGGTAAAGTCTTAGACAGTTTAATCATTTTCGGTTTAAGTTCACTGCCAATATTACACTCTTCCACTTCAGTCTCTACAGGTTCCAATTTTGGTTTATTCGCCACATCGTTAAAATTGAATAACTCTTCTAAAGGGGCCAGACCCTTAGGCAAACTTTCATCTTTAGAGTGCAGAGTTTCTAACTCCTCTGTTTCAAACTCTGCATTCATTTCTGGTTCGCTTTCAAGTTTGATAGATAATAGGTTTATATTAGCAAGTTCAGGAGACGGTTCTTCTTCATCAAGAAAATTTTCTTCATTGCAGTATGTTTCATAGTCTGAGTCCGAACTGTTTAGTTCGAATTCATTTCTGAATTGCATGAAGTCTTCTATTTGTTTGTCATTATCAAACACCTGACAATACTTCTCATTATCAGGCACAGCTAGTCTAAATTTTATCTGATTTGTGCAGTCTTTGGTTCTATATAGCATTAAGCATGTTCTAGCTGCAAAGGCTAAATTGTGGGCCGCGATATTTCCTTTTCTTGGGACAAAAATCAGTTTGGACTCCTTGAATGTTTTCAAAAGGTCCATGACATCGTTGCGGTAGGCCCTAAGCCTGGGATGATTTGTATTATACTCCCCATTGACCTGCCTAATGACTAACTCTGAATCCCCGTGAACTTTAATTCTTTTGGCTCCTATCTTTTTCAACAAACGTAAGCCTAGGAGAAGGGACTCATATTATGTTATGTTATTGGAACACTGAAAGTTTAATTTGCAGGAAATGCTTTCTGTGTGGTTATTTTCAGTGTTAGTAATCTAGACAGCTACACCAGCATTGTTCTTAGTGCATGACCCATCAAAATACATACTCCACAGAGGACTGTTTTCGGTTTCATCTTGGTCACTATCCTCTTTAACTAACATGCTTCCTGATTTTTGTTGAATATCACCACTTAGTTGTATTTGTTTTGATTCCCCAAGATTTGCATTCATTTGAGGGTCATTCTCTTTATTGTCCAGGTTTAAAATAAAATGACACATGACCTATAGTTCAAGACCTTCGTTTAGCTTGCTAACGTTTTCACATGTAGCAAACTATTTTGACACTTCTGCATTGTGTACCTCTTCCTCCTTATCGGTCGTTAATCACGTTAAAGTAACTTGCTCACCAATTGTTTCATCATTAAACATAATAAAAGAATCAAGGTCTATATTTACAGAATACAAAGGAGAGTTTTGTGGTCAGTCTTGACTTGTAACTATGAAATTCATATGGGACTCCCTGTAGAGTCTTCTAGTCTGATTGAAAATAGGGATAGTCGCATAGGTCATGTCCATTTTCATAGTACCCTGTAACTTAGCCCCCCAAGATCTTGATAATAGCATTCCATACTTTGGGGGCACATCAGCCACAAAAATATCCATGACTAAACATTTGGCTGGAATTTGGGCTAAGTTAACACAAAGGTCTTTGATTAATCCTAAACATTTCACTCTACTGGAGTCAAAGGAGTAAAGGTCTTTGTAAGGTCTGGTGATTTCTAGACCAAGGCTCTCCATTACAGCTTCAGGCATTAAATTATGAGAAGCCCCAGAATCATGCATAGCGTTGTGCAAAATTTTGTCATGAACGCTTAAACTCACATGAAAGGGAGGAACAGGCCCCTCTTGATATCTACCTTCAATCTTCGGACCAAAAATAAGCTCGGGCTGATCATCATTAAGATTTATTGTGTCATTACCCTCTTCTATATTCAAAGCCTTCAAAATTTGGGTCCTATATACATGCTGGGCAGCTAACTCAGTCAAGGGAACAGAGATTTTGATTTTGGAAATTTCCTGCTCTAAGCTGAAAAGAATTTGATTCTTTGAAGTACTTCTTTCAGCATTATTAGCTACCACTCTATCAGCAACATCATCTTGCTGATTTGTTCTATTTATATTTGAAAAAATGGTTTTAACAGGAGTACTAGCTGAAGTGTTAGTACTGCTAAGGTCTGCACTCTTTTTTTCATTGTTTTGAGTGCCTTTATCTTTATCACTATCAGAATTTATAGCCACTGTCTTGTCCCTTTGTTTGATCTTTTTAGGCCTGGTTGCAGTGTTGTTTTCTGAAGATTCGTCGGAGGTTTTGTTGTTGGGGGGTTGTTGACTAGTTTTACTTCTAAGGTCGTATTCTCTTTGAGTCCCGATGATGACATTTTCCATGTCTTGATAATAATTTTCATCATCATCTCTTTTATCATCATAAGGTGTATAAAGACCTTGTTTTCTATCATAATGAATCTCAAAGTCATCATTATCTACCCCCAGCATGTTGACATCATCTTCCTCTATTATCTCGTCTGTTTCCTCAACCTAGCTTACATAGTTTTGATGAAAGGGAGGAGTGATCTGCTGATCATCTTCCCTAGGTCTGTTTGGAGGTTGGTTCCTTCTAAAATTCTGATTCTGGTTCTAATTTCTACTTTGAGGAGCAGTTTGGTTTTGGCTTGCTTGTGCTCTCTTAATTATGCTCATCTCTTTCATCATCTCCTCCATCATTTTCTCCATCTTTGAGTTTGAAGTAGAAGGTGTGGATTCCTCTCTAAAAGATACTCTCTTTTCAATGTTCATTATTGCTCTCTTCTCCATTAAGTTGACTTCCACAGAAAGAGCACCTTTTTGCATATCTTCAAGAGTTGCAAAATCTCTCTCTCTTAGCTGATAGGTCATGTCAGAGTCTAACCCTTTAGGAAATTTGTTCAAAGCTGAGCCCTGTGGAGGTTTTAGTTCTGGGGAAAGTGCATTATACACACTACTGAATCTAGTGCAATAAGCTTGCAAACTTTCCCCGGTGTTTCTATGGAGGTTCTTGTAATCAGAAAGGACTTGGAGAGGATTCTTCTTCACTTCCCATTTGTTTAAGAATGTTTGATGGAAGGCTTGGAGATCATTAAACTATGGGGGGATAAACCTTTAAACCATTTTCTTACTTCTCCCCCAAAGCTCTGAGCAAATAATCTAAGCTTGACAGAATCATCATCAATTTCATTTCTGTCGAAGTAGTCATTCATATTATCCACATGTTGTGATGTAGTTGTAGCATTGCTAGCATCATATAGCGAAATTTTGGACTGATAGTCCTGTGGAAGATTGACTAATGGTGCAAGAAGGACTAGGGGAGCATACCATGTTGCCATGATATGTGGTGGAGGTGGATTCACAAGGAGTGGAGTAACAACAGGAAAAGTGGGTTGAAGTGGAGTGGTTTGGATAGTGGATGTAGGGTGAGTAGAAGTGGATGGAACAGCAGTAGATCACTGAGCTGATCTTGGATAAGAGACACCTAAGTTGTGAAGGAAATGTGAATCAGGAGGTGTTGTTTCTCTGATATGAAGAGGTTCACTTGTTTCAGGAGATGATAGTGAATACTCGGAATCTAACTGGTCTAAATCACCAAGAGATCTAGTTCTAAATGGGTTTACTAAGTCAACTTGAGATTGTTGTAGAGCTGAAAGATTTTCAGGAACTGAATTAGCTCTCAAGGGTGATCTGAAAACAGTTGATAATTTAATCTTAGGAGACTTCCTAAGGATACCTTCTGGGTTATCAACTACTTCAGGTGGACTAGGGTCAGGACAGGCTCTAGTATGAATCTTTCTAGGAGCCACTATGATGTGTTTTTAGACCCAACTAAACAAGAAAAGTTCAACCAGATATGACAGTCTTTAAGAGGTTAACTAATCTGTTTTACTCAAATTTTAATCCTACAGTCCTCTAACTGAGTTTGAATGATATTACAATGATAAGGGTTCTTCCCAGTGGAGTCTTAAGGTATGTTCAGGATTGAGGAGTCGCCAAGTGGAAGTTCTTAGCTCCTAAGGAGGTAAAAGGTTTTATGGTCCACCACCATGTTTATTGGATACCAATTTGAAATATTTTTAGGTTTTCGGAGTTATTTTTCAGTTGTGTGGTGTCTAAGAATATCCTAACTCTGTTTCAAAACTTAGCTACGGTTATGAGACAAAGATAGTCTATTCTCACAGCTAAGCCAGCTGATCTTTCAAGGTTAGATAAAGACTCATGAGAATCCTATGGTTTGCCTAGTTTTTCACCGTTTCAAACAAGTTTCATCATGATTACCATTTCTTGGTAGTGCTTGAAAAGGCTGCTTTTTACACACAATGTTTATGAAGCTTTTAAGGGAAGTTTCCCCAGCGGAGTCACCAGAAATGTTAGCTCCCTATAATCAGCAAGATTGGAAAAGTCCAATCTCAGGGAGAAACAACATCGTTTCAACCAACTTTGGGATTCTAGGATCTAGCCCTCCTGAATCTGGAGAGGGATCTCTCCAATAAGTGAAAAGATGGATTTATATTTGAAGTTTGGGGTAATGATTTTAGGCTAGTTATGAAGGCCAAGGGTTTTGTTTGTTTTTGGATGGTTGAGCATGATTATTATTTTGAGGAGAAAGCTCTAAGTGAAAAAAGTTTCAAAGGTGAGAAGTTTCAAGTGAATAGAATAGCTAAGCTAAAAAGATAGATAATTGCAGGTTTTAGTCCATTAGACTATGGATTCATAGTAGGGTTTAATTGAAACAACAAGGGGCAAGAGTGGTCCATGGGGCAAGTCATCTATGTCTAAGAGTCTCTTTAAAGTTTGATTTATGGAATGAAATGATACAATCAAGAAGGAAAATTAAACAGATGCAGAACAAAGAGCAGCCTGGGATCTAGTAAGTACTTTTAAACTGACCAGCCTTTGACAAACACTTAAGAAGAACATAAAAGCAATCTAAGATCAGGCAAGTACTTTTAAACTAGCTTGCTTTTGATATACTTTCAATAGAAAACATTTAAAACATGGGAAACACAAATGATAACAAAGAATGGCCTAAGATCTAGCAAGTACTTTCAAACTAACCAGCTTTCAACACATTCCAAGGGAAACTTTCAGTCAGTCTTTTGGGAGAAAACTAGGACCAGGGCTCACCATATATTCCTTAGTTCATCACTACTTAACATGAAATGAAAATAACTTTTAAGAACAACATTCATCTAAGACAATAAGATGAGGGAACGCCAACATTCCTATGCTTAAACTGAATTAAATCGTTCCTAAATAACACAAATTGGAAGAAAACATTCAGATAAAGATTTCCAGTTAGAGAAGGTTACTGACATACAATAGGTTCTAACTCTATGCATGTTGTTCTTTATAAGAGAAAATGAAACAAAATGGAAACAGAAAACAAAATAACAAGTTACAATGAGAAAAACATCACCGTCAACATAGACCAGGATCCCATAAACCAGCTTGTATTGATGCTCCAAACCAATTACAACTTCAAGTCTAGTGCTTTAGTTTAACAATCATCTACACATCTCAGGCTAACTTATCCATCACAAACAGAGCTTCAAGGGCCAATGAATACTATTTAAAATCATAAGTTTCAGCTCAAGTGTATTTCAAAGTTCTGCAACCAACGATTTCTCATCTTCTACAGAGGTATTTATAGAAGAATGAGGAGGTGAGATCTGATAAAATATCTCTCAGGACAATTAATACAGATTCAAGACTTCTTGGCCTTTGAGGGGCTCGATGGAGAAGTTTATAGGTGGTCTGTCTGTATTAACTATTTTTCATTTAATATTTAAGCTCGGTGGGAGCTTTTGTTGACTTTGATGCTCTACATTACGTTGGAGTAACTCTATAGATATTTTTTGCATTAAGTTGCTAGTAGAAGTAACTCCTCGGCTACGCTGAGGCAAATATCTTCGTTTGATCAATAACTTTGGCCTCTGTTTTGAATGCTTTGAGGCATAGGTGGCATTTATGGTAGCTAAGGAATCAATTTGCCTCAAATGTGGCAGTGGACGCCTTTTTTTCCTTTAAACACTTATGATGTTCCTTTAATTGTTTTTTAATTCAGGGAATTAGGCATTTGATAATCATTCTTAGCCGTAATTCCCCAAATCTGTCTTCAATATTCTATTCTGCTGCGCTCTGTTCTTCAAAACTGATACTCTTTTAACTGTGTTTTTAATAAAACAGTGTCTAGTCGATGTGCAGGGCAACGCTAGGCTTTAAAGGCATCAATGCCAATGAAGCATTGACAAAACATTGAATCTAACCCTTACGAATGGTCTCCATTGATAAATCAAAGGCATAGGAAATTTCTTTCCCGGCCTTCGACATTTCTTTCGAACAAATGGAAAAACCATTAATCCCTGCAAAAACACTAAATATTAGAAAATCCTACGTTGTTTGGAAAAACTGCGTCAGAAGGTGGGGAAGGAGCGTGGCCATTGGATGAAAGCATCCAATGTTGGAAATTTATTTTGGAAGAGGTCAAAGAAGAGCAGGGAAAATGAACAAGCCGGAGTGATTTCGAACCGTCCAATCTGGACACGTGGATGGTCCGGATCTAATCAGAGGATCGCAATCAGGGGATTGCAATCGGGGGTGGCAAGAAAATACACCGATCGAAATTTGCGATGCGATGTGGCGCAGACCGTCAATCTTAGGATTAGATCAACGGTGGAGAATGGATCGAGGGAATGGCCGATCGGGGGAATAAATATAACACAACGATTGAGAAATGCGATGCGATTGAGCGCTGGTCATTTGATCGGCTTATGATCAACAACGAGGATTAGTTTTTGAAACGAAACGGCGGAAAAACCCTTATAATATATAAAACCCAAAGTTTAAATAAACAAAGGTTTTTATGGATCAGGGCGGGATATATATATAAAGTGGATAGGCACCTGACTATAGGGCCTTTAGTTATATGGAGCGTAATGGGCCCGGGGCATATATATTCAAAGGAGCCAATCGCAATCGGAGCCTCAGGCTTGGTCTTTCAATCAACCCATTTGAAATATTGCGATGCGATTGAGCGCTTCGGGACTTCGACGCTTGGTCCCAGTGGAAAGTCATATGAAACAAAAAGGTGGGGGGGATTTTAACATATATAAGACCCAATCGCATCGGAACTTTGGATGCAGGTCTTTCAATCAACCCATTTGTGAATTCCTCCGATACGATTGCGCGATCGGTCTTTCAATCTAACCATTTTTTATATGAACACGTGACTTTGGCTCATTAGATCAAAATTTTGGATAAATGGGTTTTTTGTATTTTACAAAGGAAAAAGAACGCCGGGGAAGAAAAATTACAAGGTTTTAAGCGCCGAAGGCAGGCCCACAGGATATATGGAAAAATAATTTAATCGTGGGTTTTAAGCACGGGCTAATCGCATCGAGGTTTTTCAATACAAAGCTTAATCGCATCGGAAACTTCGGAACATGGGGAAGACTTGCGCATTCGAAACTTTCTAATGCAATAAGCACTAGATAGGATTAGCACTTGGGTTCCAGGGTGTGGGCATGTGGGGGAAGTGGTTTTGAAACTTAGCCCAAGGGGGCTTGAGCCCTTATGTAAAAAACATGTATTTTTCATGAAATTTTTCAAGGTTTTCAATGGATTTGGGGGTTTCGCTATAGTTTAAAAATGAGTTTTAAACTATGTAAAGATTATTTTTATGAAGGGAAGAAAAAAAATCATGAAAAATAGAAGATTTTTATGGAGAAAAAGGGAAGAAAATGAAGGTTAATTTTGGGTGGGAGAAGGGGAAAAATGATGGTTTCTCAGCAGTCTTTTCTCATGAAATTAGCAAAACTTCTGAGTATAAAATGGGAATAGCAATGAAGATTTGGATAGAGGCACGAGGCCTTCAAGAGTCTTCAAGAGCCAACAACTTTTAGCAATGAAATTTTTTCTTTTAAGGCTTAAAAAATTCTTAGCCACCTTTTGCTATAACAAATTTTATAGGTGGCCAACATCTCCATGTTTATAATATTCAAAACAAAGCCGTAGTGGGAAAAACAGGGGTAGTAGGTGAGGGGAGGGGATAAAGGAATTAGGGAGGAGATATGGGGGTAGGAAAATTAGGGAGGTAGATAGGAGTATTACGGAGCTTAGGGAAGTGGAAAATGATGAAATTATTGAAGGGATTTTTCTATGGAAATTAAACACATTCCTAACCCTAAAAACTACCAAAAACACAGTGTAGGAGCTAGGGTTAGGCATAGGGGATAGATAAATTAAAATGAGAGGGTGTGAGGGCTGTAGGAAGTATATTTGGGTGTGGGAAAGGGTAAAGTATGTGTGGAATTAGGTTTTTTTTCTTGAAATTCAAAAAATGGAGCCCATCCACCAAAAACACAGCGTGCGGATTGTGGGAGAATTTCACCAATGAAACACTAAAATTGATGTTGATGGGAGGTAGAAGGAACTTCAAATTACTTGTGAACATTTGATGAAACCTTCAATTGCCCTAGAAAACCTTTGAAGATGATTTTTTTTTCTTGTGGGTGTGAAAACACAATGAAGGGAAAAAAAAACAATGTGGTTGCCTCAAAATGCAGCGTGGCTGCCTGGAGAGGGTGAAAATCACATTTTGAGAGTATTCTTTGATGCCTGTTGTGCTGAGATGGTATTTTCTGGTGAGTGAGTGCTCAATGCCAATTAAATTAGTGAAATAAATGGCTTTTATGGTAATTTGTAGCTTTTGGAATTCAAATTCTTCATAGTGGTGAGGTGGCCCACCATGTCTTTTTCACCTTTGTCTTGAAAACTTTGCAGCTTTGGAACATCAGAAACATATTATATCATATTGAAATAAAATTACACTTGAAACAAAACTTTATTGAGAAATTTCCCTATTACTACTCCTTCATTACCGGATTTATTGATGAAATGACAAATTTTAATGAATTAGACCTTAATGACATAATGGTGACACCTGATGAAATGAGTTGGATGAAGCCCATGGTGGTATGACTAATATGATAATGAAGACTTTGCAGTGATGACTCATCCAATTGAAAGAAGGCAATGAACAGCACATGAGATTTTTTGAAAGGAGAAGTAATAGACCTAGACACACAAGCCAGTGACCAAAGTTTTATTTGAAGACCTACTGAAACCATAAAAATTTGACTTGACACCCTAACAAAAAATTTGTAAGAGCACATTTGGTCACTGGTGACAGGAAAAACTAACTGACACTAACCGAACGTAACTAAGCTTTGTATTCACAAATTTTTCTTAGTCAAACATAATATATTTTTCAAAAGAAAAAAAAAATTATTATTATTGAGTTGTTAAATCATGGGCTTCATTCTTGGGTAAATTATAGGTCAAGCCTCCATTGTAGGATTTAGTTATTTTAAAATTCATTTAGTTTTTGAAGACTCCTCCATCAAGTGATCCTCTTCAAGTCGACTTTCTTCAATGTAGTCATGTTGGCCTAAAAACAGAGACACACATCTTCACAAAGTCACGCCAGTTCATTTATGATGGACGAACCACTATATATAATGCTAAGGTTTTCTCATTACACCATCACAAAATTTCAGGTCAGTTACAGTGGAAAGTTCGGATGGAAATATCAAAGATAGGTGTTTCTATGGAGAAGCTAGGATCATCTCAGAGAAGAAGTCTGGACATTACAGTGAAGAAAAATTCAGTGCCATTACAATGATATGGGTTTGGTGTCATCACAACAAAAGGTCTCACATCCTTAGTACCATTTCAGTTTGGTGCTACCACAAGAAGAGGGTTTCTGTGTTACTTGAGTAATAAGATTTCTATGCCTCTACAGTGACAAAGACTTGGACTTTGTGCTGTCACGCAACTCAGATATCAATTTTATTACAAATTTGAGGACTCGGTGCTATTACAAAGATGAGGTATCAATGCTCTTATAGTGATGAAGTGTTGGTGTAACACAGTTTTGTGCTAACACAATGACAAAGATCCTAGATGACTTGATGGAGGAAGTCCCTAGTCTAGATTGTAAGGGTCTTGGTCATCTCAACTTAAATCTACTGAAGGAATAATTTTGAGTGGGTTTTCCCCAAAGAGTGGGGTTTTTCCTCGGCAACGTGCCTACACCTTGTGATCTCTTCTATTTGTTGTTTGGAATTACTCTTGATGATAAGGAAATATAAATCAAAATATCTAATAATAATAACAAAAAACATCACAAGACAATTTCATAATAAGAGAAATCGATTAATTGTCACCTCCTTGGATTTCTCAACATGGTCCTGCATCGATTAATGAGGGAAAAACCCCTCCTATTTGCAATTTTTTTTGAGAAGCTCTAATTATTTCTCCATCTCAATATTTGTGGGGCATGCTGATGTAGATGAGGTTGTTTAAGTGCATGTGATATGTAGATACATAAAGGAAGCTAGTAGGGTGGAAAATAAAAATATTCACTAAACAAGAAGAGCTATATAGAATTAAAAAAGCTAATGCTGATAAGGGCACCTATAGAAAAATATATCCTAATAGGGTCACATTCTTAGTATCTATTGATGTGCAGTGTGGGTATCAAATTCCACAACCATATTTATGATTTTTCTTACAAAAAAATAGAAATAAGCTCAAATACTAACGTTGTTAAAATATAATTGGAAGGATGAAGGAAAAACAATGGCCAAGGAGAACACATAATGCCCCAAAAATAGAAGAAGGAAAGGATGTAGCGACTGAAGTTGAAGCAAACAGGAGAGCATGAAAGCATGCAAAAGAGGGGGATTTCAAGAGGAGGCAGGGAGCAGGATGACCTAGGTCATTCCATAACCAGGAAAAATAATTTTACTTTGTAAAATATGTCCAAGTGAAGGTTGAAAATTTCTCTTCAGAATTAGGCAAGAAGTTTTCAGAATTTAAAGGGACAATGATCAATCTATTGAGTCGATTAAAGCTTAGAGTTGATGTGTGGGGCATGGAAAAACAACAACAACAACTCAGAGAAAATGTGATTAAATAGAAAAAATAGGTTGAGGAACAAAACATGCAATTTGAAAAGGTATTGGAAAAGTTGGATGAGACATGAACAAAATGAGTGCATTGATTTATGGTGTCAAGGGAGTGTAAGAAAATTCAGACTATAGATGAGGACAAACTCCTTAAACTGTTGGAAAAAAACCATAGCCTCAACCCAAAGGGTATATTCCCTTAGAGAAGTTTGGTTTCAAGCCAGGAGGTTATGCCTATAGTTTTGGGATTTTTGGGTTTCATTTAGCCCAACTTCATGTCTAGGATTTATCTATAAATAAATAATTTTTTTTCTTTATATTTTAAAAAGAAATTTTGTGACAAAATACGCTACTCTACTTGGCTCCTTTTTCAAAAGGACCATGGATGAATAAAATTTTAAACCAATTAGATTAAGAGCTTGTAATGAATACATGGTCCTGAATCATAGCAAATGGGATCTACTAGAGAAAATATAATCATAATGAATTGATTTTTTCACCACAAGCGAAGATATGTGCATGGCGAAATGATGGCAAATATCTGTCCTCAAAGGGTATTTATCGTACACCAAAGGTGAGATATCCAAAAGAGTAAATGGAATTTTTATCGATACATATCCAATGACTATTACATTAGGTTCACGTATAATTATATTGTCTTCATATCTCTTCATCAAATAGTCACATCATTGTCTCTTTATTAATAGTTACTAAAAAAAATTATTATTATATATTCAGTTGTGATTGTCCTATTCATTATTACCAACATGGTACGTAATATATTAACACAATGTTTTCCCTTATGCTTCTATTTTTTCTTAGCAAGGAAATTGTAAAATATTCAGTATTGTGCCACCATATACTGCTCATAGCTTCACATAATGGACATCACATTTCTACTTTCCCTAGTCAAAAATGTGAGATATCGCCATGGCATAAGACATCAAAATAACATATTAATTCTTTATATCCTATAATTAAACCCATATAACTAATTATTATACTCAGACTTATCCAAAAGCCCCATTGCACAGGTATCAATATAAACTTAAGTGATAGCCTAATGACAAAGAATTCCCTAAATCATCTCCGTAACAATAGAAAACACCTTTATACCAGCAATAAATGGCTATCTTATGATTGGTGCCAAACTAACCTTTACCAAAAATATAGGGAAGCATATTATTTGTTCCAATTTCCATATCATTGCAAGATTAGTTTATGAAAAACATCTTCTCGAAAGGGGGCAGCTAAAGGGAGTTTATATATCTATTAAGTAAAAAAATTATAAGTTAATGTAGATCAGACTACAAAGAGAAGAAAATGGACAGGAAAAAATTGGAATAGACAAAACTATGAATGAAAAACGTTTCCTTACAACCTTATTTGTACAGTGAAATCTAGAAAGTATCCCATGTAGGAAAGACAAGCAACTTATAATTTTTTTCAAATTGGTGAATTTCAAATATTATATTTTGAATATTATTAGATGGTTATAAATATTATAAATTGATAAAGTTTAGCTTACAATTTTCTAGGTTGCAACTTAGGATGAATACTCAGGTTGCTAGTGGCATACACAAGCCATCTACAAGATTCAAATTTGTGCAAAACCTAGATCCATATCATATTATCTAAGGCAATATTACCTATAACATATATGCAAAAGGCAGACTGATTAAATTTTTTAGAGGCACATTTGTATTCAATAATATCAAAGGATAATCATCTCTGCTTCATACTCACTTCACTATAGAATTTAGGGAAAAAATTTTGGGTTCTCTTATGTGATGTTGTTCTTTCCACCTATAGTAGGAACTACAATAAGTGGCTGGGTATGAACAATATAAGGCTAACCACCTAAAGGGTTGAAATTTGTAGGCCTAAAACACTAGAAGGTACACTGAATAAATTCTATTTGGACACATTAAATCTAGATTCAATATAGAAGCATGAAAAAACACATACCATCATCCTCTTTTGACCCTAAGTTCATCCATGTATATAATGAATATTTTTTCCTTAATAACAAAAGTTATTTAAAATTGAAAACAAAAAGGAAACAACTGCTTGAATGATAGTTTCAGATCCTATAAAATTAGTTTCACATTACATGATATTGGAATTGGTCATATGACACTATAAATAGAGAGAAATTCTCATAATTGTTTGCATACCTAAGTGCCTAAATGCACTGGTGAAAAAAATCACATGGTAGCATTACTCAATTAAAAAATAAAATCAAGAAATTTTTGAAGTAAACACCTGTATTCCTCGTGAGATCTCTACTCCGCACTAGTAGTTAAAAGTTTTGAACTACCCCATTCTCACAACAGGTGGGTTGAATCAGAAATATGACCCTTAAATGCAACAACCTTTTTCCCTTTTGAGTTGAATGGGTAGGCGAAATGATAGAAGCCACACTAGCAACCTTTTCTGTTGACTTTGCTATCCTATCTCTTCTTTCCATTTGTCGACTATATCTTGCCTTTATGTTATATGTCTTCTGCAAAGAGGATACATAAGAGTTGGATGCATTTTGTTCAAATATATTACACTCCATTCCAAGTGAAGATGTAGAACTGGGGGATATTAGAGATTGATATTCATTCATATTCTAAGTGAATTACAAACAATTGAACTCTATTTGAGTTCATATCTTCTAATCGTTCCATTTCAATGAGTCTATCCCTTCCAATCCTTAATAAGTCAACATTGGAAGGAAGGTAATTCAATTTCTCACTTTCTAAAGGTGTTTGGCCTTCTGATAAATCAACCACATCTCTGGAAGCCTTCGCATCTAGTGGCACTAGGTGATTTACCTCAACTTTATTGTCAAATATTATAGATATGTTTGCTATTGAAAAGTAAAGGAGTATTTAAAATATATCCTTCTGCAAATGGAAAACTATCTTACTGTTGGAGATTTACTTAAAGGCATCCTGAACACTAATATCCTCCTGCATATATAACTGTAAAATACCTTGGTTACTCAGTCAGTTGGAGTTTGAATATACTATCAGTGATGAAACATATGATTTGGCTACTTTGACATATGGAGAAGTCAAACTGGTGATGTATCCCAGGAAGTGAAGGAAAAAATTTTCTGGAGGAAGTTTGGTTGATATGGAGATGAAATATGGTATCTCACACATTCCCGAATATGTTGATCAATGTATAAATTTCAACAAGTGGAACCTCTTGTTAAAGTTCCTAAAATACTCATGTTTTGGATATATTATCAAGTAGAATGTGTCATTGATTTAGTGCTTCCTTCTTATCCTGCATCCATTCTTCCTGGACTCCATTGCCTTCTCATTTTTCATTAGCATAGATGGTAGAATGCATACGTTGTAGCCTGCTAGAATACAGACCTTATCTTTCAAACTACTTGGATTTACCTCATGTGTTATAGTCCAATAGTAAATTTTTTGTCAAACTTAAAGTCACTTGGAAACATCCCCACTCATCCAAGTGGGGTGCCATCCATTCTTGTCAAATTATTTATTTACAAATTTTTTAGAAGGGATACTTAGTTGTGAAATTATTTCGTTGGAATTCCTACTTGCACTTTTGGTTTTGTCATGTTAATTTTGCTATGCTCACTCCCTTGGCTATTTATTTGTCTGATTATAGATAGAAAGAGACCTCTTTATAAAATTATAAATTGTTGAGTATTTTTCATATGGGATTAAAGCCCCGTGAACACCACCTTATCAAGTGGGGAAGGGATAATATTTCAAGAAGCATCAAGATTAATATTGAGAGTGTAGTATTTTACAGATACTTTTAATGTTTTTTAAAATCTAACATGGAGAAAAAAACTGAAATATTACAGAAACTAGAAAGAGTTGAGTGTGAGTTTGATAGGGTGGAGAAGGAACTTAGATGTTTGAATTATGAAATTCAGACATATAATTTTCATTCTAGATGTTTTGGTGTTTTTGTATATAGAAGCATTCAAAGAAATACATGAAAAAAAAAATTTGGAGGATTTAATTGGAAGTATTAAAGTGTCTTCTTTAGGGTACATAAATAAAGATATAATTGTGGTACCTTCATTGGAATCAAATTCAACTAAAGTAAAAATAAATGCTTCATAGAGCTGCCATCTCAATGCCAAAGAAAAGGAAATGAAGATAACAAACCTGTAATATTCCCAATTAGCCATTGATAGTTGGAATATTATATTTGCTCCATTTTTGTAGCTAGGAGAATAAATGGGGTAGGGAAACCCTTAAATTTCTGTAATGTCAATAAAACAATCCCAATGTGAAAGGGGATCAGCATAAGAAGGAAAATAAAGCCACCTTGGTGTGAAAAGGAGGCAATGTAGGAGGACTAGATCCAGTTGACCAGGTCAACAACACTGCTACATGAGGAGGGAAACCAGTAAGGACAACACAGTTTTGAAGAAGGAATCTTTTCAAGGAAGTCACCTCATTAATGAGTGGGGTCAGGGGTGAGGAGGCTCACCAAGGATAAGAAGGAAGGGATAGCTGCAAGGAAGGCATTCAGTATTCATATATGTTTTGTCTTTTGACTACTTTCATGCTTCAGTTGTTTAGCTGTAGTTGCAACACTATTTAGTGCAGGGGATTCTCATGCAGGAATTCCATCCTCTTCTTTGGATCAGCTTGTTTAATGGATCTAAAGGGAATGTTATGAGCTATTTTTCCATCATCTAACTTCAATTAAATTATTCATCAACATATATAGTGCATTCACTTCCAGAAACTGCATCTTTTCTGCAGGTGCAGTAGTAGCAGGGTTGAATCCCTTGATTTTGTGCTAGTGTTTGAGGAGGAGGTGTCTATTTCTCTCTGGAAATTATAATGAGGGACTTTGGACATTTTATGTATTGATTAGATATTCCATGTTATATTCAGTCATATAAAATACAAATTTGCAGTAGACTGCGTTATTTTTTGTAGTACTGCTTTTTATACTTGTGTAATGTCGGAAACCCTTGCTGGGTTGTCTTATTTCTTGTGTAAAAGAGGTTAAACCTCCATTGCTTGGCTATATGATTAATATAAAATCTAGATCAGTATTTATTCATCATTTTCTATAGAAACCCTCATGTGAATTACGCTATTTCAGTCTTCAGAAATTATGTTGTTGAAAGTCATGGGATTGGGGTGTTTTTAAGCTATATTGAGCTGGGGAGATCTGTTTAATGCAGCTAGGATGATTTGTTTCTGATGAAATTTGGTATGTAAGGAACATACAACATATATAAGAGGATCCAAGTCCTGTTTCATGTTTTTATAGTGTAATTTTCTGAATATAGCATTTTCACTGTCCAGAGTGCCGCAATTCCTAAAAAGGAATATTACAGTGGTATCAGAGCTCTGCTCTTGGCTCAGCTTGTGGGGATAATATTTTTACAGTATGGAGGAGGAATATATTTCAAATCTCCTACTTCAGACCATGCATACAAGAGACCTCAAGGAGATGAGGCATAAAGGGGATTCTATAGGGTTTTGCCATGAGGCAAGCACTAGCACTTCATATGGCATAGAGCATTCAGCTGCACCACAACACTCTAACATGCCTTCATTCCTATCTAAAGAAGATAAGGAGGAAATCCTAGGTAATTATTTTTAGGAATATGAATCCCAATCTCAAAGGTTCAAAGAACACTTGAGCTTTCAGGAGTTTTGTCGGATCAAGGATGGGAGGAGAGTTAATCCTCATCAAAAGAAGGGAAGTTTTATGCAAGGATAAGACCTACATCAGAGTATGGGGAGGTTCTTCTTACCTACATATGATGGAACACCTAAGTGTACAACCAAGACTTGGGTGGAGAAGCTGGACACTTACTTCCAACTTAACAAGGTTTCTGAAATAGAAGTCATCAAGATAGTTGCGTTGCACTTAGAAGGGGAAACTCATGAATGGTGGTTTCATGGATTAACCACACTTGGAAATGATCACATCACCTCATACTCAGTCTTTACCAAGAGGCTAGTAGAGATATTTGATCTGAAAGATCCAGAAGCCCATTTTTTCAAGTTAACCAAGCTAAAACAGGAGGGAGATCTTGAAGATTATATTGCTTAATATTTGCAGCTTTCAGTGATGGTATCCAACCTCACTATGAGTAGGAAGGTATGCATTTTTTTTGATGGGATGGCTGAACCATTGCATGGGTTGGTCAAATCCACTAAACCAACCACTCTCCTTGAAGCTATGGAGAGAGCTAGAGACTTGCAACATACTTTGCCCAAAGTAAGAACATTGCTGCAACAGGAGACTTCTTGAAGGCCCAAGGTGACAATCCTTAATCATGACTTGAAGAACTTGAGGAAGGAGGGGTCTTGTCTTGCATATTAGAAGCCATGGGTGCCAAACCATGAATTTTTTGCGGGAAAGACATTATCTATTGAGACCTTCTCCAAGGAGGGGGAGGAGGCCAACGTTGTACCATCATTAGAAGACTTTGCTCCAAGAGGGGGAGCTATTGCAGTGTTAAGAGGGGTCCCAAAATATCTGACCTTAAGGGTAAGAGGTACTATTATGGGGCAAAGAGTGTCAGTGTTGATTAATAGTGGAGCTACTCATAATTTTATTGATGCACAGCTGGTACAAAGGAGAGGGATCCACATGGAGTAGTTTGAGGGATTCTCAGTTATGGTTCCAGGAGCTAGAACCATATAATGTGCCAAATATGTTCCAATACTATCCATCACCATGGGGACCAACACTTTAACAGACCACTTTTTTGTGGTTGATATTCCAGAGACCAATGTCATATTGGGGGTCCAGCGGTTGATCACTCTTGGGAGAGTTACCATTGATTGGAAAAATTTGGAGATGGAATCAATAGAAGGGAAGAGTGGTGAGAATCAAAAGATCAAGGGAATAAACACATACCCCCCCCATATTGTTTCAACACACGCGATGGAGGTAGATTTGCACAGAGGAGATGTATAATGGGCAGTAGAACTACATATATTAGAAGCAGGGGGCAAGGATTCACCAGTACATCCATATGTACAAGCTATTTTGGACCGGTATTCTACAATGTTTGGAGATATTCCACCAGGGAGGCCTCCTGAACAGGGGTTTGAACACACTATTGAGTTGGAGCAGGGGATCCAAGCAGTAATCGCCACTCCTTATAGGCATCCCAAGGCTTATAGGGATGAGATTGAGAGGGCCATCCAAGAGTTGTTGGCTCTAGGACACATCAGGCCTAGTACCAGCCATTTTGCTTCTTCAGTGGTCTTGGTAAAGAAGAAGGATGGCACATTGAGGATGTGCATTAATTATAGAGAATTGAACAAGAAGACCATGAAGAATAGGTACCCCATACCCAGGATTGATGAGCTAATGGATGAGCTGAGGGGATCTAAATACTTCTCCAAGATTGAATTTAGATTTGGGTATCATCAAATCAAGGTGGGGGATCAGGATATCCCCAAGACAGCGTTGTGTCACTATGGGCATTTTGAATTATTGGTGATGCCCTTTGGATTGACCAATGCCCCGGAAAATTTCCAATCTTGCATGAACCACATCTTCCATGGTCATTTGAGGAAGTTTGTATTGGTTTTCTTTGATGATATTCTCATCTACAACCGCACTTGGGAAGAGCATTTGCAACATATTGAGACAGTTTTACATATTCTCGAGGAGCAGCAATTCTAAGCTAAGCTCTCCAAATGTGAGTTTGGACTCACAGAGATGCTTTATTTGGGTCACATAATTGGAGTGGATGGAGTAAGGGTGCATGAGGAGAAGATTCAGGCTATCATAGATTTGCCTGAGCCCAGGAATGTCACAGAACTCTGGGGATTTGTAGGCATATGTACTTATTACTGGAATTTTGTAAAAGGGTTCTCACAACTAGCAGCACCACTCACAGAATTGACCAAGAAGTGAGCTTTCAATTGGACACCTACAGCTCATAGGGCTTTTGATAATCCAAAGAGGTAATGAGTAGCTATCCTGTATTAGTTTTACCTGATTTTTCTCCACCTTTTGTTCTAGAATGTGATGCATCAAGTGAAAAGGATTGGAGCAATCTTGATGCAAGGAGGGCATTCTATAGCCTTTGAAAGCAAGAAATTGCTTCCTCATGAAAGGCTATACCCCATCTATGATAAAGAAATGTTGGCTATCATGTATGAATTAGCCAAATTCTGGTAGTGCTTGGTGGGGAATAAATTTAGGGTGAAGACTGACCATAACAGCCTTAGATTCTTTCTTGAACAGAAGAAGCTCCAAGAAAGAAAACAGAAGTGGGTGAGCAAAGTATAAGCATATGATTTTGACATAGAATATGTCAAGGGGAAGAGAAATGTAGTAGCTGATGCTCTATCCAGTAGACCTACAGCGCTGTCCTTGAGGGGCATGGATGCAGATTGGAAGGCTCAACTTTTGCTTGAGTATTCCAAAGATGATTTTGCAAGTGAGATACTTGATGGAGTGGCACTGGATGAGAGGTATAGGGTGATGGATGAGGTCATATGTTACCGAGACCAGATCTTCTTGGCTAAGAATTCCAAGCTCAAGGAGAAGATCTTACAAGCATCACATGATTCCCCACTTGCAGGGCATCAAGGCTTCACAAAGAATTATAGGGCCATAAGGGAGAGATTCTCATGGAAGGGTCTCAAGGAGGATGTGCTCCAACATGTTAAGGAGTGCACAGTTTATCAGCAAAACAAGGGAGAGCACACCCAACCTGCTGGGTTGTTGCAACCACTACCTATTCTGGATGGGAAGTGGGAAAGCATCTCTATGGACTTCATCACTGGCCTACCTATGGCGCAGGGTAAGAATTGTATCTTTGTAGTTGTTGATAGACTAACAAATTACTCTCATTTATTTGAAATTTCTACACATTATACTGCTTCACAGGTAGCTGAGTTTTTCTTCAAAGATGTGTTTAGACTCCATGGTCTCCCAAGGACCATAGTGAGTGATCGGGACAACCGCTTCATGGGTGGCTTTTGGAAGGAAATTTTCCAATTAGTGGGGATTGATTTGACACCGAGCACTAGCTATCACCCACAAACTGATGGATAGACTAAGATAGTAAACAAGTGACTGGAAGGCTACTTGAGAAACTATGTTGCAGGGCAACAGATGGCTTGGTTGCATTGGCTCCACCTGGGGGAGTATTGTTACAACACTACTCACCATATGTCTACTAGTATGACTCCATTCCAGGCCCTATATGGCTATGATGCACTCTCATTTGTTGATGTTATGTTTGGGGCAAGTAAGGCTCCAAGAGCCAGGGAATGGATTTAGGAGAATCGGGACATACTTAGAGCCCTCAAAGACACCATTGCTATAGCCCAAAACTAGTAGAAGATTTATGCAGACCGTGGTCGGGTAGAGAGACAGTTTGAGGTAGGAGATCTAGTCTATCTATGCCTTCAGCCTTATAAATAGACTACACTCAAGGAGAAGGGGGCTGAAAATCTCAAACCACGTTTCAATGGGCCATATAAGGTGATCAGTTGTGTTGGTAAGGTAGCATATGACCTGGAGCTTCCTAAGGGGAGCAAGATCCACAATATTTTCCATCTCTCTTGCCTCAAGAAGTCCATTGGGAGAGATATAGTTTCCAACATGGACCTTCCACCCAATAATGATGAAGGTCACCTAATTTTGCAACTAGAAGAAATCTTAGACACACGGGAAAGACATCTACGAAACAGAGTGATCAAGGAATATCTGATTAGATGGAAGAATCTACCGGATGAGGATGCCACTTGGGAGGGAGAGAAGATCTTGTAGCATCCTTCTTTGTTGTTGCTTGAGGGCAAGCAAATTTTGAGCAGGGAGGACTGTAATATTCTCAATTAGCCATTGTTAGTTGGAATATTATATTTGCTCCATTTTTGCAACTAGGAGAATAAATGGGGTAGGCCGGAAACCCTTAAATTCTTGTAATGGAAATAAAAAAATCCCAATGTGAAAGGGGATCAGCATAAGAAGGCAAATAAATCCAACTTGGTGTGAGAGGGAGGCAATGTAGGAGGACTAGATCTAGTTGACCAGGTCAACAGCGCTGCTACATGAGGAGGGAAATTAGTAAGGACAGTGCAATTTTGAAGAAGGAATCTTTTCAAGGAAGTCACCTCATTAATGAGTGGGGTCAGGGGTGAGGAGGCTCACCAAGGATAATAAGGAAGGGAAAGTAGCAAGGAAGGCATTCAATATTCATATATGTTTGGTCTTTTGACTACTTTCATGCTTCAGTTGTTTAGTTGTAGTTGCAGCACCGTTTAGTGCAAGGGATTCTCATGTGGGAATTCCATCCTCTTCTTTGGATCGGCTTGTTTAAGGGATCTAAAGGGAGGGTTATGAGCTATTTTTCCATCATTTGACTTCAGTTCAATCAGTCATCAACATCTACAGCATAGTCACTTCTAGAAACTGCATCTTTTTTATAGGTGCAGCAGTAACAGTGTTGAATCCCTTGATTTTGTGCTAGTGTTTGAGGAGGAGGTGTCTATTTCTCTCTGAAAAGTCTAATAAGGAGGGACTTTGGCCATTTTATGTATTGATCAGCTATTTCATGTTATATTCAGTCATATCAAATACAGATTTGAAGTAGACTACGTTATTTTCTACAGTACTGCTTTTTATACTTGTGTAATGTCGGAAACCCTTGCTGGGTTGTCTTATTTCTTGTGTAAAATAGGTTAAACCTCCATTTCTTGGCTATATGATTAATATAAACTCTAGATCATTATTGATTCATAATTTTCTATAGAAACCCTCATGTGAATTATGCTATTGCAGTCTTCAGAAATTCTGTTGTTGAAAGTCATGGGATTGGGGTGTTTTTAAGCTATATTGAGCTTGGGAGATCTATTTAATGTAGCTAGGATGATTTGTTTCTGATGCCCTTTGGTATGTAAGGCACATAAAACATATATAAGAGGATCCAAGTCCTATTTCATGTTTTTATAGTGTAATTTTTTGAATACAGTGTTTTCACTGTCCAGAGTGCAGCAATTCCTAAAAAGGAATATTACAAAGCCTGTCATGTGGACTATTGGAAGAAAAATTACTGAAATAGAGGATTTTGGTCTTAACATAATTCTTTCTAATTTGGAGGATGAATATGTGCAAAGCCAATCAGTAATAGCTGAAGATTCAAGTTCACATTATTTTATCAAAAATAGCTCTAGGGAACCTTTTCAATTGAATTATAAAGTGGGTAGTTCAATATTGTTTAACTTAATTCCTTTTCTTACAAATTATGTTGGTGGAACTTTGTTGTTTTCTTCTAAAGTTTAACATATGTCACTAAGGAAGCAAAATGTTGTGGTGCATGCAAGAAATATAAAGAAAATGGAAGAAAATATTGATGAATGGAATCATTTTTTAAACTTCAAGGATCAAATTCTTTCTCTTAAATTTAGAACTCTCATGGAATGTTGGGTGTTATCACTCCCCCTGTTTCCCAAGGATGAAAATAGAGACTGAAGGAGGTAACCTCAAACTGATCTTTAGATTTGATAGATATCCCTACCAAACCAGAGAGGGATCTCTCAATTCCACTTTTATAGTCAATGAGGTGACCGTAGATGTAATGATATTAGGCTAGATATAAGCTCAGTGAATTAGGATTTTGTTTTGAATTTTGCTGGATAGGAATGTCAGTCAAGGAACTAGGTGTAGGTTTTAGGTATGATTTCAAAGGTACAACTATAGAAATGAAGATGAGGCCAGTAGGTATACCTAAGAACATATTTAAATTTTCATTGTGTATAGGGTTTGAAAATAGAGATGAAGTTTGAAAATAGGGTCTGAAAGTCATAATGATCATATTACATGAATTCATTCATCAGAGGAAGTAAAACACATTCATGAAAATCATATAAAATAGAGCATTTAAGTAAGAATTTTGTTTGTAGACTCATAAGATCATCATATAGAAGCATACATGTGATGGAAAGAAAGCATAAAAGTTTGATTTGATGGTGTTACTGAGAAAAAATAATGCTAATAATCATACCACTGGATTGCTAAAATTATAGCTGCAACATGTCTTTGATTTCATTGAAAACGTTTGTGCATATGCTCCACACTGCAAATAACAACTATCCAACCTCTAAAATGACTTGAGTTAGACTACATATATAAAATATTAGATATTCCACCTAATTGGGTAGAAACCTTATCCAAAATACATCATAAATACACCTTATGAGTCATTACCTAGAATCTAGGGAAGTTAGAAACAATCTCCCCAAATTTAGCTAATAATTAGGAGTGTATGTATCCTTGATTAATTACATGATTCCTCAACAATGAGAGGAAAAAATACAATATTTTATCCAAAATAAACCTCATAAGACATCTAAAATCTCGAAATTTTGATCATTCTAGCTTGACACTTATCCAGAAGGAATCAAAGACAAAAGTGTCATGCCAATTTGAGGGCAGTTTAGGGTAGCTTTAAGGAATGCTCTTGCAAATATGAAGATTGGGATAGGTAGCCCTGTGTGTCCTTTATCCATACCAACATTTAAACTAAGAAAAATTATACCTTTTGGAAGGCCTTAAAAAATCAATTTTCCCAAGCTTACTACAGAAGCGCCATGCACAGGCAAAAACAGTGGCAAAAGCATGAAAAAGAGGTTTTTTTTTTCCTCCAAAACTGGGGTGTGTTGTGAAAACCTAAGACCATATCAGGAAAGTACATGGAAAGAAGAATATACCATAGAAAAAAAAATACTAATTTGGAGGCTCTGAGGAAAAGCGTCACATCATTGTGCAATGCTTCTGTACATCCAAAATTGCCAAAATTGCTAAAAATCCAAAATTTTCCAAATTTTTTCTGGAGAAATAGGGCTCCAATATGGATCAATATCTCTCTAACCATAACATTTTTTTCAAAAGTGATAGAGTTTTTTAGTATTTGGTACATTATGAACAGAACCCCCTCCGGTTTTCAAAAATACTATCCCATTTGTTCAGAATCCAAGTTTGAAGTTAGTCAAAAAAAATTGCAGAAGCATAGCGTGCTATTTTAGAGGGAGTTTGGAGGCCTTCCCAAAGTATTTTTGGGCTGAACGTGGTATGGTTGGAAATATTAGGATTTCTGCTACATAATGGAGTCATCAATCACTGCAAACCCCTTCTCCAAACCCCTGATATTTTGACTTGAAGACAGTCTGTCCAAAAGTGAAAAAAATGACTTGGAGCAACTGTATTTTGGGCATTTATCTCAAATCAAAACACCTGTGCATAAACTAAAGGAGGCTTTTTTCTCTTTTTTCTATGATTGAAAAAAACATATTTCACTTTTGTCAAATTCATCTTCATTACTTCACAAAGTAAATTTGAAGTAGGATTGTCCCTGTGTGCAATGTAAACCCTCGTAAATGATCACAAAACTCTAAAAATGATGCCATGGGTATGAGTTGGTTCAAACCTAGAAAATTTTCCCTCCTTTGTTGTAATTTTTCTTCTCATTTTCCCTTGTTTTTTTTTGTATGATAAAAAGCCTAGTTTGATGGGAAGGAAGGAAAGGGTGTAATCTAGGAAAACAGGGGAAAATGAGGCAACAAGTTTAGGGAGGGAAATGGAGGGGATAGGAGTTAGGAGAAAATATGAAAAAATTAGGGGAGATAGGGTAGTAGGTTAGCGACACAGCACGGGTGGAATTGTTGGAAATGGGTAAGGGAAAGAGGGAAAAAGGGCCTAAACACAAATTTGACCTAGTATCTATGCAAAAACATAGTGAGGATTAGGGTTTGAGTGAAAATGGGAGAAATGAGAGATATGGATGATAAGGAATGATTTGGGGAAGTGTATGAGCATTAGGGAAATTTTGAGGTCTAAAATAGGCCTCCTAAGAAAAATGTACAACCAAAATAAACTTTATAAGAACCAATAGGATTCAAGATGATGATGTCAACCATGGGGAATGGTTCACCATTTTTTGGGTAAAAATGTAAAAAGATTACAAAATAATAAAATAATAAAACTACTTTTTCAACTTGTATTTTCAACTTATCTCCCTTATTTTAAACTCAAATCTCAAGTAGGAGTACTCATTGGATGAAAAATTTAATTCCTCATCCAAGGAGTACCCATGTTGCATACTTTCTATGGATCCTTCTACACAAAAAAAGAGAAATATACGAAAAACGTGATTGTAATCACATTTTTCATGTATTTTTCATTTTCCGTGTAGCAGGTTCCATTGAAAGTATGAAAAATTGGTACTCCTTGTATGAGGAATCAAATTTTGCATCCAACGAGTGTTCCCACTCGAAATTTGAGTAAACCCATAGGGAGATAAATTAAAAATACGAGTTGAAAAATAAGTTTTAATTTTTTCCCTCTAAACTTTGTTGATGTAATCTAATATTATTTTATTATTTCCACTAACTTTATAATTCCCTTAGAAGGCCTATTTTAGACCTCAAAATTCCCCTAATTGTATGTATGAACACGCTAAGGTGGAAAAACTAGGGGTTTTCTCACTAAAACAAACCAAACGCCAACGAAAACCAGAAATGCAGTGAAGAACCTAGGAGAGTGATTCCACCATTTAAGAGAGAAAACACCGCATGAGGGGCTGAGGAATGCTTACTTACTTTCTTGGGAGTGTTGAAAACTCTGAAATGCTGAAATGAACCCTTGTGATGCTTGATTGGCCTCCAATTTGAAAAGTGCAGTAAGTGAGCTAGAAGCATGGGCACAAAATTAGGGTTTTCTGAATGTTGAGATGAGGCTTGATAATGGAAGAGAGCTTAATGAGAGTGGAATGAGAAATTTCAAATTATTTGGATGGTCTTCTTATTGCTCAAAATTCAATTTGTTTCTTTGGTCATGGAGTGACATCATATGTACTTTGAGAAAAATATATTTTTAAAGATTGGACAATGTAGCATATTTCTTTGCAAAAGGGACAAGTTGCCCTTTTTTTATTACCTAACTTTGCTAACTCCCAATGAAGGTGACTTGAACAATGAAAATGACTCTTATTTTACTTTCTTACATGATATGATTGGAATTATGAAGGAAAAACAAAAGTATCCCTAGACCAATGACCTAGATTATGGTATGTTAACCGATCTATGACCCTAGGTACTTAAATGAATGACATGACCTTGAAATTGATGATTATCATGAGTGATTGGAGGGAGAAGCATCTAACCTAAACAACATCCACTGAACAAAATTTTATTTGACAATTTGTTTGAAAACATGAAATTTTTACCAAGGACCACTACCAAATAAACCTGAAAGAGTGCATCTGATTACTAAACATTTAGAAAAGAACATTGGATCTAGCTGGGGATGGCATCTCCTTTAGGAGGTATCAAGAAAACTGTAGACCAAGTAGCCTCATACATTGGACAATCAAGTAAAAAATAAAACACTAGACACTCAAATGACTAATTGAAACAAAAACTAACTTTGACTCAAAAACTTGACTACTGAATAAACTTAATTATGGCAGCAGACCATCGAGATCATAGGGCCTTCGCCTCGGGCTTCAAATCTTGATGATAACCACCCACCTACTAAATATATATACACAATCATGCGATATGATCCCTCCAGTGTAACGAATCGAACAAATGGATACTTACTTGAATCCTTCTCAAACTTTCCTTGGGCAGGCAAAAGGAACAAAAGATAGGAAACTCAAAGTGTTCATTGAGCATGTGCTCATGATCCATAAATACAAGAAGATTCATCTTCCCAGATGGCTACAACAAACTGACCAAATGATCATGAAGAACATGAAACATAATAATTTCTATATGATTTAAATCAAGAAAACAAACCTCCTTCCAAACTGTTTTTTTTTCTATGTGTTGAAACTGATCACCTTCATCAATGAATGTTGCAACATCGACCTTCATTATTGGTTGTAACAAACTGGCAATAGAGTATTCAAAATCATGCGAAAGGCCTTTAAAATTTTCACCCAGAACTTCATGATCATTATCAAAATGAATGAGTGCAACTTGGTTAATAAATATTCCTTCATATTATTTCCAAAACAAGACTCTGAATGTTCATGAAAGTTTTAAATAGGATAAATCATATCATTATGCACAAATATAGATTTTTTAACATTCAAATCTGCAGCGAGAAATTTTGGGACAGTAGCTTGTGTAACAAAAGGTTGTTTGTCATTCTTTGTATGTACATCCTCATTACAACCTTCAAGTATAATAGCCATATCATGTATATCAGGATTGTTATTTTGTGGATTAAATAATTATGATGCAGTATCATTAGATAATTCTTTTTGAAGACTATCATCTTGCTTTTTATGATGGAAAACAATCTCTAACACTTGATCCTATTGCAACTACGGAATACTGTCTACATGAATTAGTTCACTACTTGCACCTTGATCACACAAAAACTAAGAAAGTGGCTGCAAATTTTCACTTATATCTGGAGGAAGGACATGGATATCTACATCAAGTTCTTAACTGATTTCATCTTCAGCTAAAAGAGAAACTGTTGATGGTTGTAAGTTTTCTACATGTTGTAAATCCTCTAACATATCCTCATCATTCATAAATTCTAAATCGTTTTCAATACTTTCAAGATACTTAATGAAAACCTCAAAATGATCACAACAACTATGTACCAGCAACAAAGATGGATAATACTATTTATAATTTTCAAAGAAAATTGAATGAAAATCCTTTAAAGAACATATACGAGCTAGTATCAACCATTTATACCATTTTATTTATTTATCTTCCAGAGTAGCCATAAATATCTCCATTAATAAATCCTCAGGAAACTTAACTTTAAGTCTACATACATGCATATGAAACTTGATCAAGTGCAAGGCAACACCATCTTTCTTTTCATCATTGAACATGGGAAGATAAGATAACCAATCAACATGAGAAATAGGATTTGGAAAGCCAGGTATATGATATCGATCCATAGGAGCACACCTGGAATTCCTTCTTGCAGTTGAACCCATCCTGAAAACAATGAAGTCACCAAAAAGTTCTTGAATATACCAGTTTTTTAATTGTGGAATCGCCATGAAAACTCTAAACTTTTGGATTCTTTGACATTGGAGTCGTCAGGTGAAAGATGTGCAATATTCTTGTGCCTGACCATTGTCCACCATAAAAAATTAGAGCTAATATTTGTTGTTATCTCCCGAGAAATATTTAACCTTCGCTCCCTGACAATGGTGCCACAAATATTATCACTCCCCCCATTTCCCAAGACTAAGAATGGAGACTGAAGGAGGTAACCACAAACCAATCTTTAGATTTGGTAACTAGCCCTACCAAACCAGAGAGGGATCTCTCAATGTCACTTTTATAGTCAATGAGGTGATCATATATGTAATGATCTTAGGCTAGATATAAGCTCAATGAATTAGGGTTTTGTTTGAATTTTTCTCAATAGGAATGTCAGTCAAGGAACTAGGTCTAGGTCTTAGGTCTGATTTCATAGATACAACTGTAGAAATGAAGATGAAGCCATGTATGTATAATTAAGAACATAATTAAATTGTCATTGTGTATAGGGTTTGAAAAGAGAAAGAGAGTAAAAATGAGCATATTACATGAATTTATTCATCAAAGGAAGTAAAACACATTCATGAAAATATTATAAAACAGAGCCCAAAAGTGAGAATTTTATTTGTAGACTCATAAGATCATTATATAGAAGCATACATGTGATGAGAATAAATGATAAACATTCAATTTTATGGTGTTACTGAGAAAAAACAATTTTAATAAGCATACCACTAGAGTCCCAAAATTATAGCTGCAACATGTCTTTGATTTCACTGAAAAAGTTTGTGCATAAGCTCCACATTGCAAATAACAACTATCCAACCTTTAAAATGACTTTAGCTGGACTACATATAGAAAATAGAAGATATTCCACCTCATTAGGTCAAAACCCGATCCAAAATACATCATAAATGCACCCTATGAGTCATTACCGGAATCTAGGGAGTTAGAAATAGTCTCCCAAAATTTAGCTAATAATTAGGAGTGTATGTCTCCTTGATTAATTACATGATTCCTCAACAATGAGAGGCAAAAAAAAACTCTCTTATACAAAAGACATCTCATAGGACAGATGAAACCTCAAAATTTGGATCATTCTGGCTTGACACTTGTCTAGAAGGAATCTAAGACAAAAGCATCGTGCGAGTTACAGAAGCGTCGCGCCACTTTAGCAGAAGCGTCACACTAGTTTGAGGGCAGTTTTGGGTGGTTTTAAGGAATCCTCCTGCAAATATGAAGATTGGTCTAGGTAGCCCTCAGTGTCCTTTATCCATCCCAACCTTTAAATTGAGAAAATACCTCCTGGAAGGCCTTCAAAAATCCATTTTCCCAAGCTTACTCCAGAAGTTTCATGCACAGGAAAAAACAGTGGCAAAAGCATGAAAAAGAGGTTGCTTTTGGGGTTTTTGTCCAAGACTGGGGGGTGTCATGAAAAAATGAGACCATATATGGAAATTACATGGAAAGAGGAATCCAAGGATATAAAAAAAATCCTCATTTGGAGGCTCTGAGGAAAAGCGTCGTGTTGCTGCGCGACACTTCTGTACATCCAAAATTGCCAAATTGCCAAAAATCCAAAATTTTCCAAGTGTTTTCTGCAAAATAGGGATCCAAGATGGATCGATATCTCTCTAACCATAAAGTGTTTTGAAAAAATTATAGATTTTTGTTTTTGTTGGTATGTTATGAACCAAAACCGCCTTCTTTTCTCAAAAATACTTTCCCATTTGTTCAGAATCCAAGTTTGTATTTGGTCCCTAAAATTTGCAGAAGCGTAGCATGCTCTTTAAGAGGGGGTTTGTAGGCCTTCTCAAAATATATTTGGGCTGAAAGTGGTATGGTTTGAAATATTAGGATATCTGATACACAATGGATTCATCAAGTACTACATACCACTTCTTCAAATCCCTACAAAATTGACTTGAAGACAACTTGTCCAAAAGTGCAAAAATGACCTTGAGAAATTGTATTTTGAGAATTTATCTGAAATTATAATACCTCTGCCTAAAATGAAGGAGGTTATTTTTCTTTGGTATATTATTGACAAAAACCTCTTTCACTTTTGTCAAATTCATTTTCGTTACTTCAGAAAGTAAATTTGAAGTAGGATTGTCCCTGTGTGCAATGTAAACCCTCACAAATGATCATAAAAATCTAAAAATGATGCCATAGGTCTAAGTTGGTTAAAACCTGGAAACTTTACCTCCTTTGTTGGAATTTTTCTTCTCATTTTCCATGGTGTTTTTTTGTATGATAAAAACCCTAGCTTGATGGGAAGGAAGGAAAGGGTGAAATCTAGGAAACAGGGGAAAATGACAGCAAGTTTAGGGAGGGAAATGGAGGGGATAGGAATTAGGGAAAAATATGAAAAAAATAGGGGAGTTAGGGTGGTAGGTTAGCAACACAATTTAGGTGGAATGTTTGGAAACTAGTAATGGAAAGAGGGAAAGAGGGCCTAAACACAGAGTTTACCTAGTATCTTTGCAAAAACGTAGTGAGGATTAGTGTTTGAGTGAAAATTGGAGAAATAAGAGATATGAATGATAAGGAATGATTTAGGGAAGTGTATGGAGTGTGTATGAAGGCTCTAAGGTGGAAAAACTAGGGGTTGTATAACTAAAATAAACCAAACACCATTGAAATCCAAAAATGCAGTGAATACCCTAAGAGAGGGATTCCACCATTTGATAGAGAAAACACCGCATGAGGGGCTAAGTAATGCTTACTTACTTGTTTGGGAGTGATGGAAACTCTGAAATGTTGAAATGAACCATTGTGATGCTTGATTGGCCTCCAATTTCAAAAGCGCATCAAGTGAGCTAAAAGCATGGGAGAAAATTACGGTTTTCTAAATGTTGAGATGAGGCTTGATAATGGAAGAGAGCTTAATGAGAGTGGAATGAGAAATTTCAAATGCTTTGGATGATCTTCTTATTTCTCGAAAGTCAATTCTTTTCTTTGGTCATGGAGTGACATCATATGTACTTTTCGAAAAATATCCTTTGAAAGATTTAACAATGTAGCATACTTCTTTGCAAAAAGGACAAGTTTCCCTTTGTTTTATTACCTAAATTTGGTAACTGCCAATGAAGGTGACTTGAACAATGAAAATAAATCTTATTTTCATTTCTTACATGACATGATTGGCATTATGATGGCAAAACAAAATTAGCCCTAGACCAATGACCTAGATGATGGTATGTTAACTAATCTATTACCCTAGGTACCTAAATGAATGTCATGACCTAGAAATTGATGATGACCATGAGTGGGTGGAGGGAGCAGCATCTGACCTAGACAACATCCAATGAAAAAAATTTGTTTGAAAACATGAAATTCTGACCAAGGACCACTACCAAATAAACCTGAAAGAGTGTATGTGATCACTGAATATTTAGACACTAACAGTGGGAAGAAGAACAAATTATCTTATCTGCTATGAAATGTCATGGAAAGCACCATAAAATTGATCGCTTTTTTAATAGTGTGTATCTGCCATCTTATCAATTCCAATCTTCATTACCTGGTATGTTTTTAATTGAAAAACATGAGAAGAAATATTTCTACTGGTTTAATTTTTCTGTTGGAAAGGTTTGGCACCAAACATTTATTTTACAATAGAGTAATTCTATGTTTTTAAGTGTATTTGTTATATATTCTTTGTCACTATTTGGAAAACCAAAATAGTGTAATGGGAAATATAATTTAAAGTGGAATGGGAAAACAATCACATTTTAATTTTCTTTCTTTGCATCAACGAAATTGCAAGAGTTCAAAATAGTGCAAAATATTTTGCATCAAAATAGTGCAAAATATTTTGCATCAGAAAAGGGAAAATTTCAAGGCAGGAAAGTAGTAATTGAGGATCATCACGACATAGTCTCTGCACATTGTATCCAAGAGCTTGCTGCATAAAATCCTTGACATCTATAACAAACCCACAATTGGAATGCATGAATATTTGGGGGAAGGAAGTCACACAAGAAATTATCCCCATGCTTGTAAAAGTACAAGAAGCTTCAAAAAGTCTAAATATTGCAGTGAAGTGAAATTTCTTTCAAAATAAATATTCTATTTAGCATCAGTTGAAAAGGTGGTGTTTAACACAAGGTTCATCCCACCTTCTCTTATAACCACACGAACAAGGAGTGGATTCAATTAACATTTATAAAAAATATTTTTGTAACTCTTTTGGTTGGGACAAGATGCCTAAGACTTGCTCAATTATTTTATAAGAATGATGAATCCAAAATTCAAGGAAAAAAAATAGACAAGTTGGATGTCAAAGCAAGCTTTCCAACTGGATATTGTGCATCAAAAGAATTTATATAACAAAAAAAAATTCCATGTGTTGGGACTCGGGAGAAGCTAAACCTTGAAAGAAATGTTGCATCACTTTACAAACTACAACATCATCAATAGCTCTAGTCTTCAGATTTTCCAATAATTGTGCTGAATCCAAAATTACTTTTTCTTACCCTCGAGTCCTCACTTCCATGAACTATCCTCCGAACACAATCAAATTCCTTCACGACTTCAGATTTTCCAATAATTGTTCTGACTTCAAAATTACTTTTTCTTACCCTGGAGTCCACACTTCCATGAACTATCCTCTGAACACAATCAAATTCCTTCACGAGGGGTTCCCTATCCCAATCAGGGGCACAGTGCTAAAACAGATGCTTCACCCACCCTAAAATTTTTGATGCCCTCTTACAGGCCCTACACCTGAAAAGCATTTCAGATGACCCTTACCACCCTTAGGACTAGTACCCATGCTTATTTGTCTGACATGAATTGCACAATTTTTGTGTGTCCAACGGGAAAAAGAATCACAACCCACCCATAAGCAAGTATCCACTTCAAAGTCAAATTTGCTACAAAAAACACACATGAAAAACATACAGAATCCACTCTTGCTGCTACAAGTTACAAATCTACAACCATCCACAGGAAGTTGACTCTGGCAGTCTATATTTCTTCATGGTTTATGGGAAAATATATCAGTGAGGACCATTTGAGTGGCACCGATATCAGGATGCAAAAGCACTTGAATCCCTGTTTTTATAGCAAAAAATAATTCTGGCTAAACTTTGTGTGCCCTGGAGATTCACTTAGGTGTAATATCACTCCTGCGTTGTACAAGCTTTTGTAAAAGGGAAAATTCTTCCGTGCTGAATACCTCATGTACCTTCAAGGATCACCTAAAGCTCCCTTTCATATCTTCTATAAATTCCTCTATTTTTTCATGCATTCTCTCTGCAATTACATCAAGCCCTCCCCCTGCTACATCTCAAAGAAGGATCTGATATGAATTGGCTAGTCTATGTACCACTGTCTTCTCTGGTCGTTCACTCTATCCCTCTGTTTCTTCCTCCCAATTTCCTTCTTGTAACAATAATGTTCTGCTACCACCTCCATGCATGTCTACTCAGTATGCCATGTTTCCCGTGAGCTTTCACTCTCTGAGGGAGACTCACAGACATTTTCAAAATGGGAAATAGATCCTCGTAGGTTTTCTGATCCAAAAACTTCATATGATGCATGATAGAGAGGTTTGTAGGCCAGGAGTCCTAAACGGTTGCCGAGGTGGAGAAATCTACTGTTGTTGATGTTGAATGGATTCTCCACAGGAGGTTCCCATGAAATCAAAGAAATCCTCTTTTAGTCTCGGTGTAGCTACGAATTTTTTTCACGCTATAGCAATGCAGTCACTTGTTTGTTTCATCAAAAGCATTTGTAAAGTAAAAACCTGCTTAAAATCCCTTGACCTATTGAATACCCCTCATCAGCCTCGAATCCCTTGACTCAACCAAATTTTATCCACATGCTAAAAATATATATTTTCCGCTATGGACCACTTCCTGCAAAATTACAAATGCATCATATATTTGTTGTTATGGACCTTCAAACATATCAATACTTTTCTTGTGGTCCTCAATCTCTTTCACCAGCTCGAAAATCCATTTTATAGCATGTTAAGCCAGTAGGTCAATGGTAAATCCACTAAAATGTCACTTGATCAAATACAAAGACTTCTACCTTCGTTTATGGATCCACTTCAATGGATTCTGATCATTTCATTTCCGAACAAGCAAAAACCTAACTCGAAGGCACCGTAATACATGTAGAATCACAAGTTCATGGCCGATTTCAAATGAAGGCACCGTAATACATGTAGAATCACAAGTTCATGGCCGATTTCAAATGAATGCACCATAATTCAACCCTGTACCTTTTGCGCCATCCCAAAATTAAAATAACAACAATATTTGACCCACTCCCCCTCCCAACAACTGAATTCATTAATTAGATATATAAGCCAAGAATTGTAAGGTATGTTTTGAGGAGACCATTGTAACCATCTTAGAGTGTAATGGGTGGTAACATGGAAATTGCATGGTTGAGGAGTAAAGGTACTCCATAAGTTAGAGGAAAATTATTGCAATTCTTATTTATATAAAGTGTTTATCGTATATGATTAATGACTTCTTCTTTTTTTGGGTAATGGAAGAGGAAGATAAGAAAGGAGAGGCACTAAGGTTGGTTGTAAATGAATTAAAAGGAAGGGAAAATGTCTTCTGTTAGAAGGATTTGTCAAGTTGCCTCTTCAATAGGACTAAATTTTAGTTGGAACCATGGATTTGGGCTCAAAAGTATTGATTGGGTACTCTAGAAATCCACGACCCAACATATCCTAGATAATCCATTAGATAGATTCGTCTTCAACAAATTTTGCAAATGATAAGGTGCAAATCTCCCCTTTTTAATGTGGGTTTTAAACTTTCCATTTTATAATGCTAAAAATAAGGTCATGATATTGAAAGTAGGTCCTTGATTTTACCAAAACTCAGTGTCAATGTTTAACCCATGGTGTCATTCTTTCTATTTGGGTTTGGCCTTGAACGTTCAGATCTATCATTGGGTCTAGTTATCAATTTGTCATTTCATTTATGTGTTGAGAAGGTTTTAAGGGTTATAGGGGACAACATTGTTATTTTCCAATACCCCTCCCTTGAAACCCTATAAATAGATGGTGTTCCCCATTTTTTTGTTGTAATATTTCAACCACATGATCTTCCTATGAGGTTTCCCTTGAAGGGAGGGTATGTAAAGGAAGTGGAAGAAAACAAAATTTTACGTTGAGTTGAAGGAGGGGTACAAATTGCAAGTATATATAGAAGTCTTGACAAAGGTGAATGGAAATGGAGTTTACCTCCTATTTAAACACCTTCTATTCCACCATTTGAGGCGATAAAGGGCATTGAATTTAATGGTAATAGGTGAAAGCTCACTAAGATCTTAAAAATAAGAAGGTAGGTGTAATTTAGTGTAGAATTGATTCTTCAAGGGTTGACTTTTTGGGTGACATTTCCCAATAAATGGAACCATTTGAATCCCTACCACCTATAGATTAAGTAGAGTATGGCAAAATGTTTCCTAGTATTCAAAGAGTCTATCCATATTTTTTTCATGAGATACATGGCAAGTATGTTCAAGTTTCGATAACTCATGTTAAGATAACATCCTTGATTCATGGCATATATACTTCTACAACTAGTGCTGGAGAGTCCAACCAATGAGTAGGCAAGGTTTTTCACTTACAAGGTTGGCATCAATCAAGTATTCTCCCTCTCTTCCCAACTCTAAGCTGAGGTGTTGGCATATGTTGTCCTTGATGGCAACCTACTTGATGAAATAAGACTGTCGGCAATATGATGCAATGTGTTGTCCTTGATGGAAACCTATTTGATGAAGTTGTTCTTGATGAGTTACCTATGATAAGCAACCTATGTGTTAAATATGTAAGGATGATGTATCTGTGTGTTAAAAGGAAGGATGATGTATCTACAGATCAGCTCAAAAGGAACAGAAGAAAGGAAGTGAAAGAAAAATGATAAATATGATGTGTCACAAAGCATACGCGGGTTTGTTACAACGAAGTAGCGTATGCATGCGGAAAAGTACGTGCCAAGTCACGTATGCCCTTTTGCGCTCCAAATTTATAATACCAAGGGGTGTTACCATGGTATTGACCCATTGTATTGAGCGCTTGATTATCTATTTGGTCCCGTCTAGGAATACCATCAGAAGTGGTGTGGTTTTGAGTCATGGTATTGATAAAGGCTAAACCTATATAAGGAGAAGAAGATCATTGTGCAAAGGTGTGCATGTGTCTGGGTATGGAATGAATACTTCACTTTGAAGTATATCTGCATGATTGAAATTTGTTCTTGATTGATAAATCTGAATCTATGATGCACCCATGGATGTTTCTAAATCCTTAGATCTGATGATGATGAATCTCTAAGATGATCTGCAGAAGAAGAACTGGTGAAGATCTGGCACAAAGTCTACTGAAGGTAATGAAGAAATCTGGGTAAGCTTATAGATCTGGTCTGTTTTGCAAAGCATTCATTTACAGATCTATACGCGAGTTTGTTGTGGAAAAAGCGCGTGTATACGCGGATCTAATATGATAAAAGCGCGTATGGGAAGTTAGGGTTTACTAAAAATGCACAAATGTATACGCGGGTTAGTCTAATGAAAAGCGCGTGTATACGTGGGTCTGTTTAAATAAAAGCGCATATGGAATTTGAACTGAAGGTTGCTCATGGTTGAATGTGTTTCTGCATATCTATTCTGAAGTCTGGGTAATCTCTAATATTCTTATTATAGTGGTTTCACTGTTCTGTTTGAAGCATTGGGCAAAGTATGTTTGTTGAAAAATGAAAGGTTGAGTTGAAGCTGTTTTATCCAGTTTGGAAATTGATGAAACGTGGTCTGCAGTGGTGCTCAGGGTCGAAGCCTTCAGTAAGGGGGTAGTATCTCCCTTCTAGTGATAGCTGGTAAACGAGAGTAGGGGGTAGTAGCTCCCTTCCAGGAGAGGCTGGTAAACGAGAGCAGGGGGTTGTAGCTCCCTTCTAGGAGAGGCTGGTAAATGAGAGAAGGTTGTAGCCTTCTGCAGGTGGGTGCCTAAGTGCTGGTATGAGTCTGCACCAGTACACAGTTGTAAGATGTTTTCTTTATAATAAATATTGAAGACTGAGACGACGACAGTGGTGGTTTTCTCCCGAATTGGGTTTCCACCTAAAATCCTGGTGTTCATGTGTGATGCTTATGTATGTTGATTTGTTCTGTTCTTACTGTACATGTTTACTGCTTACTAACATCTAATAAGTGAATGATGCAATAATCTAAGATAAGAATTATCTGCATAATAAGAGATCCGAGCATACGCGAGTTTCCTTAAGGATATTTGCATATATACGCTAGTTTTGTTCTGTAAAGTAGCGTATGGGTTTTTGAGAAAAGAAAAGTAAAAATTTGATTGAAAAATCAAGATACTGATTCACCCCCCCTCTCAGTATCTTTCCCAACAATTAGTATCAAAGCGATTCCTTCAGAAAAAAAGGCTTAGCCGCTAGAAGGAAGATCAAGCAAGATGAGCAATCAAGATGGAACAGCATCTATCAAGCCTCCCCTCTTTAATGGAAGCAATTTAATCTTCTGGAAAACAAGGATGAGATCCTATCTTCAGTCTATGGGAACATATGTATGGGCCATTGTTCAACAAGGATATCAATATCCAGCTACAATACCAACAGATCCGACTGAAAAGAAAAATTATGAATCAAATGTAAAGGCGGTCAAAGCTATAATGGGAAGTGTGACTGAATCTGAATTTGTCAATGTTATGCAACTAAATACAACAAAGGAAATGTGGTACAAAATCATTCTAAGTTATGAAGGTGATGCAAAGGTAAAAAGTGCAAAACTCCAAACTCTCAGAATTGAATATGAAAATTTAAAGATGCATAGTGATGAAAGTATTGCCAGTTTCTTTTTACGTCTTGATGATGTTGTAAATCGTATGAGAAACCTGGGAGAAACAATAACCGAATCTACTTTGGTTGAGAAAATTTTAAGATCTCTAACGAAAAAATTTGAGTCAAAAGTTTCTTCTCTTGAAGAAAAACAGGATCTTCAAAATATTACTGTGGTGCAACTTCATGGGATACTAACTGCATATGAAATGAGAAGAGGAGGACCATCTGAAGTCAAAGAAGCCATCTTTAGAGCTTCTACAAAAGGGAAAGAAGTGCAAGAAGCAGAAGGATCAGGATATATCTCAAAAGAAGATGAGGTAAATTTTGTAAAGAAACTTCAACTTGGCACAGGACGGTTCAGAGGTAAGCTTCCTTTCAAATGTTTTGATTGTGGAAGAGTTGGTCATTATGATGCTAAGTGTCCTTATAAAGAAATATCTGCAAAAGGGAAAGAAGTAGCAAGAAGGAATAAGAACCGGTCTAGCACTAGAAAAAGTTACTATACTCATGAAGATAGTGATGGGTTATCTGATAGTGAGGAAGAATGTGAGCAAGATCTTAGACTTCTCATGGCATTTGAATCTAGAGAAGAAAATGATACTTTTGTGGATGCTCTAGAGGACAATGATTTTCTTGAAGAAAACAATCAACTCAAAATACACTTAGAAGAATGTAAAATACTCTTAGAAGAAAGGAAAATAACCATAGAGATTATGAAAAGGTAGTTTGAAGAAGCAAAGAAACACATTGAGAAATTAGAATGTGAAGTGGTAAGTCTAAGAAAAGATTTTGAGAAAGAAAAGACTCTGAATATTAGATTTACTAAAGGATCAGAAACCTTAAATGAGATTATCAAGGTACAACGCTCTCCTCTTGTAAAGACAGGTCTTGGATATACCGGGGAATCTTCTCAGGCTTCAACACCAAATTATCTAAAAGCAGTTACAGCTGGTTTACAAAATTTTGCCACTCAGCAAGGGAATAAAGAATCTTTACAAGTAAAGCATAATCATCTCAATTCAAAGAACACTCACAGGAATATCTTTCAAAGAAACACCAATCAACAGGTAAATTCAAGTAGAAGATTTCATCATCGCAGAAATTTCTTCTTCAACGGACAATGTTTCTCATGTCACAATTTTGGTCACAAAGCTGTTCAATGTGTTGCATATAAAACCATCATGACAAGAGAAGCGAGAAAGAAAAGGATTGATATTGAAACAAAGAAGAATACCTATAACAATTTTTCTCCTCTTCTAAATGAAGTTGAATGTGCTTATTGCAATAAGTTTGGGAATGAAGAATCTGAATGCAGGAGCAAAGTTCAACCAAAAGAGCATTTTTCTTTAAGTTCCAAAGTATGGAAAAAGAAAGATTTACAGGTTGAAAATTGTGGCATAGCGTTATTTGTAGAAGGAGAATAAAATCAATGGTACATTGATAGCGGATGCTCAAGACACATGATAGGTGACAAAACCAAACTTCGTGCATATAGTACATTAGAAAAGGAAAAGAAAGTTACTTTTGGAAATGATACTCCTGCTGTAATTAAAGGAAAAGGGTCCGTGTTTCTAAAAGATAAGGTGAAGGCTAATGATGTCATGTATGTGGATGGATTAAGGCATAACTTGTTAAGTGTAAGTCAAATGTGTGATCAAGGAACTGAATTTGTCTTTAGTTCAAAAGAATGTGTGGTTCGTGATCTTGATACAAGTAAAACAATCATAAAAGGAAAAATAAATCCAAGCAACCTATATGTATTGAAGAACTGCAAAGAACAATGTTACTTGAGTAAATCTTCAGAAAACTGGCTATGGCATAGAAGGTTGGGACATCTAAGCCTCTCTCAAATCAACAAATCAAGTAGACTTAATGTTATTCGTGGTCTTCCCAATATTACTCTACCTGAAAGTATCATATGCAAATCTTGCCAATTCGACAAGCAGACCAGAGTGCAATTTAATGCCAAGGAAGGATCATCAAGTAGGCCTCTTGAACTCATTCATACTGACATATGTGGACCTATGAGGAAAATGTCACCTCGTGGTGAACAATGCTATATCTTATTTATTGATGATTTCTCTAGAATGTGTTGGATTGGGTTGCTGAAGCACAAAGATGAAGCATTTGAGAAATTTCAAATCTTCAAGGCGCTAGTTGAAAATGAGGTAGATCTAAAACTCAAATGTCTTAGATCTGATTGAGGAGGAGAATATACTTCAAATGAATTTCTTGGATTTTGTGAACAACATGGCATAAAAAGACAATTTTCTGTAGCTGGAACTCCACAACAAAATGGCGTAGCAGAAATAATGCATAGAACAGTTCAACATATGGCTAGAGCTATGCTTGATGATTCTAGAACACCTGACACATTTTGGGGAGAAGCAGCACATACAGCGATAAACATTCTCAACAAGGCACATGTTCGTGTAAATAGTGACAAAACTCCATATGAACTCTGGTATGGTAATTCTCCATCTGTGAAGCATTTTAGAGTTTTTGGAAGTAAATGCTTTATCAAAAATAATGATGAAAAACTTGGCAAGTTTGAACCTAGAGCAGATGAAGGAATACTTCTTGGATACTCCTCTACGAGTAGAGCATATAAATTTTACAATAAAATACTTCGGAAGATTGTTGAATGTATTGATGTTGTTATTGATGAGTCTCCTGCAGCCCCAAAGGAAGAAAAACAGATAACAAATGAAGACGATGGTGACTTATGTCCTTCTACATCAAATAGCAATGATATAGACAATGAACCCAATGAAGAACCTGAAGATGATTTATCTGAAAAGGCTCCATCCAGATATGTTCAAAAGAATCATCCAGAATCTCAAATTTTGGGAGATAAGGGATCAAGTGTACAAACAAGAAGGACTCTTGTGGGATCTTCTAGCTATCTGGCATTTCTATCTACTATTGAACCTCACAATGTCAATCAAGCTAGAAAAGATGAATGTTGGGTTCAAGCCATGAATGAAGAGCTTGATCAAATTGAAAATAATAACACTTGGGAATTAGTTCCAAGACCTCATAACAAAAATGTCATTGGAACTAAATGGATATTCAAAAACAAGTTAAATGAGAATGGGGATGTTGTAAGAAACAAGGCTAGACTTGTTTGCAAGGGGTATACTCAACAAGAAGGTATAGACTTTGAAGAAACTTTTTCTCCTGTAGCTAGAATTGAAGCCATAAGAATGTTTCTTGCCTTTTCAAGCTTTCAACAAATCAAAGTTTATCAAATGGATGTTAAATCTACATTTCTCAATGGTGATCTAGAAGAAGAAGTGTATATAGAACAACCAGAAGGATTCATTTTGGGAAATGATGAAAATCTTGTTTGTAGACTTAAAAAGGCTCTGTATGGTCTCAAACAAGCTTCAAGGGCATGGTATTATTGTCTTGACAAATATCTTCACCAACAAGGATTTTCAAAGGGGTCTGCTGATAGCAACTTATACACAAAAATTGAAAATGATAAACTTTTGATTGTGGTTGTATATGTTGATGATATCATTTTTGGAAGTAATGAAGAATCTATGAGTCAGAAATTTGCTTCTGTCATGCAACAAGAATTTGAAATGTCTTTACTTGGGGAACTAACATTCTTTCTTGGCTTACAAGTGCATCAAACTACAGATGGTATATTCTTATCACAAGCAAAATACCTTAAGCAAATTCTGAAGAAGTATGGCATGGAAGAATGCAAACTTGTAAGTACACCAATGATAACCAGATGTAATCTCAGTTCTCATGATGATTCCCCCACCGTGAATCAACCAGAATACAGATCTATAATAGGAAGTCTACTTTATCTCACTGGGAATAGACCGTACATTATGCATGTTGTTGGGATTGTTGGACGATTCCAAGCTAATCCAAAAGAGTCTCACCTTCAGGCTGTCAAAAGAATATTCAAATATCTACAAAGAACTCAACACTTTGGACTATGGTATCCAAAGAATGTTGATCTTACTCTTCATGCTTACACTGATGCAGATTGGGCTGGAAATGTTGATGATCGGAAAAGCACTAGTGGTGGAGCATTCTATATGGGGCCCCGGTTAGTATCTTGGTTCAGCAAGAAGCAAAACTCTATTGCCTTATCTATAGTAGAAGCAGAATATGTGGTTGCCGCATCATGTTACACACAACTTCTTTGGATGTTGCAAACCTTACAAGACTTTCAAATCAAGTGCACACCTCCTGTCTCCATTATGTGTGATAATACAAGTGCCATCAGTATTTCAAAGAATCCTATTATGCATTCCAAGACCAAGCACATTCCCATCAAGTATCACTTCTTACGTGAACAATTGCTTGAAAAAAAGGTGAAGTTGGAGTATGTTCCCTCCAAATAACAAGTTGCTGATATATTTACCAAAACTCTGCCCACGGAAGCGTTCGAATATCTCAGACAGAAGCTAGAGTAGTCTCTACCTTGCAAATAATCAGAACTGCTTAAATTCAAAAGATTAAATTGGATACACGGGTTTCCTGAACGAGAGTTGCGTATATACGCGAGTCTATGCAAAGAAAACCGCGTATGGTTAGTTGCTGAAATTTTTTACTTGGGGTCAGCATTCTTCAGCACAGCTACAGTGTTGTTTGGTATCTCTGGTGGTGTTCCAGTTTTCATAATTCTATTTCTTTCTCTGATGTCTCTTGATAAATATGCCTTGATGATTTGTTGTTGAAAGTGTTCAGGATGCACAAGCTGAGGGGGAGCACTGGTCATGTGGAAAGGATGCATTGGATGCATAGTTTCAGGGGGAGCATTAGCATTGCTGAATGTAATGCATTGTTGGAATTATGATGGTTCTGAAATATGATCTCTCTTGAGGTCTTTTTGGTCTTGGTTATAAAAAGTCATATTTGTAATTTGATGAAAAGGTTATGTTGAGACCTATGATGTAAATTGTAATATTCAGTCTTGTAAAGGACTTGTTCAAATTTGTAAACCCACTTGGTTGGGTAGTTGAGTCAAAATATGTAAACCCACTTGGTTGGGTACTTGTCTCACATATGTAAATCCACTTGGTTGGATCATTGATGTAATTATGGGTCCTTCATGATAGGAAAATGTCATAGAGTCATGTACTTCATTGAATTTTATGTTGAAGACTCAGCATGAACTCAGAGGGAGCATGGTAACTTCAATGCACATCAGATCTACAGAGCTCTTCTTTCTACATGAGGAGAAAAATATTGTCTTGGCTTTGATCCACCCTTTGCCCTTGATGTCAAAGGGGGAGAGTAGCATGATGTTTGAATAGGGGGAGAATATCATGGTGTTTGCATAATCGTTATAATCAATGTATCTATTTGTTGTTGTGGTGATCAAACACCATCATGGTTGCCATCAAGTCCAAAGGGGGAGATTTTTGGCATATGTTGTCCTTGATGGCAACCTACTTGATGAAATAAGACTGTCGGGGATATGATGCAATGTGTTGTCCTTGATGGAAACCTATTTGATGAAGTTGTTCTTGATGAGTTACCTATGATAAGCAACCTATGTGTTAAATATGTAAGGATGATGTATCTGTGTGTTAAAAGGAAGGATGATGTATCTACAGATCGACTCGAGAAGGAATAGAGGAAGTGCCAGAAAAATGATAAATATGATGTGTCACAAAGCATACGCGGGTTTGTTAAGGCGAAGTAGCGTATGCATGTGGAAAAGTACGTGCCAAGTTGCGTATGCCATTTTGCGCTCCAAATTTAGAATACCAAGGGGTGTTACCATGGTATTGACCCATTGTATTGAGTGCTTGATTATCTATTTGATCCCGTCCAGGAATACCATCGGAAGAGGTGTGGTTTTGGCTCATGGTATTGATAAAGGCTAAACCTATATAAGGAGAAGAAGATCATTGTCTGAGTGTGCATGTGTCTAGGGTATGGAATGAATACTTATATTTTGAAGTATATACGCATGATTAAAATTTGTTCTTGATTGATAAATGCGAATCTATGATGCACCCTTGGATGTTTCTAAATCCTAGATACGATGATGATGAATCTCTAAGATGATCTGCAGAAGAAGAATTGGTGAAGATCTGGCGCAAAGTCTGCTGAAGGTAATGAAGAAATCTGGGTAAGCTTATAGATCTGGTCTGTTTTGCAAAGCTTTCATTTACAGATCTATACACAAGTTTGTTGTGGAAAAAGCGTGTGTATACGCGGATCTGATCTGATAAAAGCGCATATGGGAAGTTAGGGTTTACTGAAAAATGCACAGATGTATACGTAGGTTAGTCTAATGAAAATCGTGTGTATACGCGGGTCTGTTTAAATAAAAGCGTGTATGGAATTTGAACTTAAGGTTTCTCATGGTTGAATGTGTTTCTGCATATCTATTTTGAAGTCTGGGTAATCTCTGATATTCTGGTTACAGTGGTTTCACTGTTCTGTTTGAAGCATTGGGCAAAGTATGTTTGTTGAAAAATGGAAGGTTGAGTTGAAGCTGTTTGATCCAGTTTGAAAATTGATGAAAAGTGGTCTGCAGTGGTGCTGAGGGTTGAAGCCCTCAGTAAGGGGGTAGTAGCTCCCTTCCAGTGATAGCCGGTAAACGAGAGCAGGGGGTAGTAGCTCCCTTCCAGGAGAGGCTGGTAAACGAGAGCAGGGGGTTGTAGCTCCCTTCCAGGAGAGGCTGGTAAATGAGAGAAGGTTGTAGCCTTCTGTAGGTGGGTGCCCGCGTGCTGGTATGAGTCTACACCAGTACACAGTTGTAAGATTTTTTCTTTATAATAAATATTGAAGACTGAGACGACGGCAGCGGTGGTTTTCTCCCGAACTGGGTTTCCACCTAAAATCCTGGTGTCCATGTGTGATGCTTATGTGTGTTGATTTATTCTACTCTTACTGTACATTTTTACTGCTTACTAACATCTAATAAGTGAATGATGCAATAATCTAAGATAATAATTATCTGCATAATAAGAGATCTGAGCATATGCAAGTTCCCTTAAGGATATCCGCGTATATACGCTAGTTTTGTTCTGTAAAGTAGCGTATGGGTTTTTGAGAAAAGAAAAGTAAAAATTTGATTGACAAATCAAGATACTGATTCACCCCCCCTCTCAGTGTCTTTCCCAACATGAGGAGTGTGCATAATGAACTTATTATTGTAAAAATTTGAAAATGTTGGATTATATTGAAGTTTAAGGACTTTAAGTAGTTGCCTCAACCTACAAATATTTAAAGGAACTATGTGTTTTTCAACTAGACCCTTATGGTTAAGGAGATGCAAAAGAGGAAGGTTTTATGGCTATTTCTAAGGAGTTGGCCTAGGCTCACCTATGTACTAAATTCGTTTATTGAATAACAAATGTGACTTTGGTTATTTTTTTGAGAAACTAAATTGTTCTCTTCTCACTTGTTTATGCTTGTGTATTATTGAACCCAAAAAATTAGATCATGTGATAAGTAAACTCTACTTTAAGATTTTGGAGCAATTGTTCAGTATTGTAAAAGCTTACAATTTTTATCTTTGACTAACTTGCTCATGAACAAGGCCTTTCAAGGCACTCTAAAAAAATACCTTGAACAATCATTGCCAATATTGTGTGCTCCCTCTTTATTGACATCCATGGATGATGTTATTGTTGATAACAAAAACAAGTCGCATTGAGTGAGTATATTTGAGCTCTCTAGATGGATTGACACCACAGGCTACAAATGAAAACCTAATATTATAGAGAAACCAATGATCCATAAAACACTAGTGAAGTGATGGGATAACACCAAATTTATTCAAGGAATTTAGCTAAGGGCAGAACTCCACTTAGAGTTTCAAGTTGGTAGTTTAAGATTCCATGGTCCTAATGAACATATGATATAGAGAGGGATACATAATCCTTTTCTACAAGAATTGAATCATTTTTCTCTAAGGCCTTATGAATACAAAATCATCTTCACTGAGGTGGAGATCATCTCCAACAACTTGGACCATGCAATAGGTAATTTCAATAATCATTTCCTTCGTCAATGTTTCAAATTATTTATGTTCTCCTACCTATTAGATTGTTAAGTATGTTATTTTAACACATTCCCTAACATTTCCTTTGGTTGTATCTACAATGTATCTTGAAATCAATGTATTTGCCAAAATATTTATAATTTGAAGCATATTCACAACTATCCCATGATTTGTAATGACTTTATTGCCCCACTAGATAACTTATTATTGAGAAGGAGTGCCTCATGTTCTCCCCCACAATTGTGGTTTCCTTGGAGCTGATTGGTAAAATATATATAAATAAGAATGGAAGATACATACATGCATATGGAGCTACTAAGCCTCACTATTCCTTTCAAATCACGCTTTGGATAGGCTCTTTCTAAAACAAATAACCTACCAAACTACTTTATATGGCCTCACCATTACCATGAAGGTTAGGTTGAATAGATAATGTCTTCATTATCCTATTTTTAAGGTGCACACACCTTCCATGATTTTGGTCACATCATAATTTTCGTTAGAGAGAAAAAATAATATCATATAGATGTGGAACCATCCACAATGCACGACCTATTCCTATATCTTTTTAGTATTTTTATTTAAATGTTAATGATGTTTCTTACTTGAATTGTTGAAATGTTGACATTTTTATAAAAGAATTGAATCAGTAGACAATGGTTTAGCGTCTCTTGCATTTTTGGGGCCTGAGAGGAGGGGTTATGTATGTGGGGTGGGCTTTGGAATCACTCCAACTGAATTATTAAAACAATAGTGTGCTTACAAGAATAAATTTCATAATATAGAAGAAAAATTGAGAGAAAAATACAAGGAACAAGGAAGACTAAGAGAAATTATTGAAGAATTAATGGAATGGAAAGCTATCACTCATGCGGGAAAATAAAATGGTTGAGTTGATCCAAAACTGTCCAAAAATGTAAGAATTGCATGTGTAGATTAATTTCTAACCTATGCCATTTTTAGAGATTGGGATTGTAAAAGCACAATGCCAATATGAACATGATTTTATTGTTCTAGGATGTGTAATTAATGAAACCTTTTTTTTGTAGCTTAACTCTTCATCTTCTAATTTCATGGTACTCATGCAAACTATTTATTTTTTAGTAGAGTTCCCTAAGTTCTAGTCAAGCTTCACAAAAACAAACTCCATTGACTTCAGGAAAACATATGCATGACCCAATTTGTGACTCAATAACACATGTAAGTTATATGCTTGTTTAATATTATCTTCTTATTATGTGGAATCTCACAAGAAATCATTTATCGGTAGGGTCAACCACAATTAATACCTTAAAATATAGGATTGAAGGGAAAAAAATGTCTACTTATAACTTTCAATGGTCAAGTGAAGGTTGCAAAGGGTTACATAAAAAACATTGAACCAAACTTTGTGTCAGGCAAGGAGGTAACTCCACAAAACTGAATTCGATTTCCATTCAAGGGTGCATACAAATATATACATGGAGGTGAGACTCTTGGGACTCGTCTCCCATTCTCTCTTCGACTTCCTAATTTTGTATTTACAATTTTTTATTAAATTTCACCCAGACCCTAGGATTTGGTGTCAAAATACCCCGCCTTAATCTGAAGGGATTTTGGTGAGTCCAAGCATCATTATGAATCTTTCGAACTTTTCTCTTCCAAGATCTTTGGTGAATATGTCTGCAATTTTCTCATTTGTGAAACAACGGCATGGATGGATTGTCTTGGCCTCAACAAGATGTCGAATCAAATGGTATTTTGTATTGATTTTCTTCGTTAGATCATGGAACTTTGGGTTATTAGCCAACTTTATTGTAGAAGTGTTGTCGATCATGAGTGAAGTTGAATGAATTTTTTTCATTTGCAAATATTCCAGGATTTTTCTGAGGCACAAAATTTCCTTTGTTGCTTCAACTATTGCCAAATATTCTGCCTCTGTTTTGGAATATTCTACAACTAATTGTTTGTGTGGTCTCTAGGAGACAACTCCTGATCCAAGACTCATAGTATAACCTGAAGTAGATACCCGAGTTTCTTTGTCTCCATAAAAGTATGAATCGGAGTATATTAATCAAGCTGAAGTTGCCCACCTATGTATACTTGAGTCCAAAGTCTTGAGTCCCTTTCAATTACTTTAGAACTCTTTTTGCAACAGACCAGTGTCCCTCAAAAGGATTTTTCATAAACCTGGAAAGGATTCCAACAACAAATGAGATGTTCGATTTGGTAGTATCAAGTAGTTGAGACTTACTACAAGTTTTTAATACTTTGTTGCATCCACAAATTATTTTCCTTCAATGGATGTGGGCTTCAATTTTTGTTCCATTGGAGTGGTCAAAGGATTGCACTCATCCATGCCAAACCTGTTCAATATATCTCCAATGTACTTCTTCTGAGAGAGGAATATAAACTTAGGATGTTGAGTTACTTTGATACCAAGATAGTAGTGAACATAGACCAAATTAATCATTTCAAAACCTTTCCTCAATTCCTTATTATGCGTGCAATAGAGCTCTCATTTCTCCCTGTCATAAAAATATCATATACATACACCACAACATATACAACTGTTTTTCCAATTGTCTTGACAAACAAGGTTGCATCATCAAGATCATAATGTTTGAAGTTAAGTTTCAGAAGATGCTCAATTAACTTCTCATACCAGGGTCACGATGCATGCTTGAGGCCATACAAGGATTTTATAAGCTTGCATACTTTGTGTTATTGGCCCTTCACAACAAATCCTTTTGGATGGGACATAAAAACATTCTCCTTTATATCTCCATTCAAGAAAGAATTTTTTACATCCATCTGATGGACTTTCCAACCATTCTAAGCTACCTAGGCAAAGAGTGTCTAGATTGTAGCCCATTTTGTTGTGTGGGGTAATGTCTCCTCATAATAGACCCCTTATTTTTGTGCAAAACCTTTTTCCACAAGCCTAACTTTGTGCTTGTCATGTGAGCCATCAGCTTTTTACTTATTCTTGTAAACCCACTTGAAACCAATTGATTTTTTTCCCAATGGAGGATCAACCAGCTTCGACATGCCATTGTTTATCAATGCATCATATTCATTCTACATCTATCCATTCCATTCATCATGAGAAGCAACTTATTTGAAGGAAGTTGGTTCAAAATCTATAGACAAATTCAGTTCACAATTACAAGAAACATCCCTATCAACAGGTGAATCAAAATAATCTACATCACATCCTTTTTTCCTGGTGGAACTTCCTGTTCTTGTATTTCCAACCTCATAAGGATGAACATTTTAAAGTGTCTTTGTCATCCATTTTGGAGGTCCTTTCTGAGATGGTACATGCTACTCATTTGACTGAAATGGGGTTGAATAAAGATTCAGTCTCTAAATTATGTCATTCACATCAATCAAAGTGTAATTTGTGGTTGGATCTTCATGTGGGGGAGAGATTTCCTCAGAAGTCAATTCCACAGATTGATTTAGTATAGGTGTTACATAGTATTTTTTCACTGTCCCTACATTCCCCATCTTGAATACTAGAGGACTATCAGCGTGACCCCTGTGTACTGTCACACATAATTATGAATGTCATTGTATCCCTTAACATGTCTCGAACATAATCTCTATTGACCATTCTAGAAGTTGACCCTTTAAAACATCTACTTCTGGGTCGGCGTGGTTGTGTAGTTGTGCCCTCACGTTGATGGCTAGATTTACACTAGGCCCAATGACATGGTCTCTCTGTCTCTGAAGAGAACCCATGCCGAGCTACTTTTGGAAGGTTTTTTAATATGGAAACAAAGCTTCCATGATGTAATAGCTTCATGGGCGGAGTCATGGATGTTTGTTTGACTGGATGAGGTCGAGTTTCTCCCTTCGGCCTTCTAGTTTCTACAAAAGTGCAACTTACCAAAGGGATAGACCTTTCTCCCACCATATTTGGATCCCAAAGCTCATCCCCCACTCCTATAAATCCCTCATAATTCCATTGAATCAATGGGCCAAACATAGCTAGAATAGACCAAGAGCTGATAATAGAGAATATTGCATAGTTGTGAGAGAGAGTCTGAACCTTTCGCCTCTTCAAGATGAATTGACGAATAAATGATTTGAGACATGCACAACTGAACCTGCCGAAGGAGGTCTACAATGTCAAGGAGAAGGTTGTAAAATCCCTTCTTTATATATATCAATATGACATGACTGATTTCTAGTTCCATATTTGTTTGTGTCAATGATTCAAAGTTTGTGACTCTCCTTGACTAGTTAGATAGTTATAAATGAACATGTATGCTTGTATGCTGTTACTGTTTGTTTGATATTTGTGCATGTGTGTAAAAATCGCTACCAAAGGAGCGCAATGCCTGAAGGAAAAAGGTCGAGGGCTCGCTACAACAAACTACATCAAGAGAGTTTGATTGAGGAATTTAGAAACCAACATGTTCCCTTGTTGCTAGATCGACCCTAGGGCTAGAGGGATCACCTCTGTCCATAGAGGGGATTTTCCTTCACAACAAGTTGGTGACCATACTAGGGAGTGTCAATGCCTATTGTCTCTTATTTTTCGTTTTGAATTTGATTGTCTGTTTGAATTTGGCCGAATTATATTTTGTCTACTTTTTTTGGCTTGTTTGATTCCTCATGGCCATTTAGCCTTTTCCTAGAGTGATAAGCCTAGCTTTTCTCAGTTAGTCCTTTATTTTTTCCTTCCTTTTCTAGCTCGGCGCTATTATTTGTCTGACAGCTATGCCCATCAGCGCGAGCGCTGAGTTGTCTTTGACACAAGAGCGATTTTACCTATTCGGCGCCAGATACTGCTGAATAGTCACACCGATTCCTATAGGGTTGGATTTTGGGCGTTCCCACTAAGTTTTCCAGTGTGTATTTTCCTTTAGACTTGTTTTTCCCTCTTGGATTGATCCATCTGGATTTTTTTACTAACTTGGCTGTCTCATTCGTTTTAGTTTGTGTTATCTCTCATTCGAACAATGTGCCTTGTGAATCCTAGGGTTTATAGGTGTTTTGAACCATTCATTTGGTCACATGTTCATTGGGTGTCTAATCTGTTTATGAGTCAGTTTGGTTGTTTATTTTTCAGCCTTTTATGTGCTTTCTTGGTCTTTTTAGTTGATTGTATGTGAATTAGGTTTGTTGAACTTTCATTGTGTCTATTTGATTGTCCCTCCTTCACCCCGAGCATAGATCACATTGCTCGTTGAGTTGACTTAAAAGCATTCTATTTTGCGTAAGGAAATGCATGCCTAGTTTTTAGTGTGTGTTTACATTTTCTTGGAATCGGTCTCTTCATGTTTTGATGATTTTGTTCGAAGCTACTCAGAGCTAGTGTTTGTTTTTTCTTTTTAGTGTAGCATTGCATTGGTTCTTATCACTTATACAAAAGAAAAAAAAAAGCATTCTTCCTTCTTGTTTGAAAATGAAAAGTGTTCTTTTGCATTAGTGGGTTTCTTCGTTGGAAAGTGAAAAACAAAAGAAGATTTTTCGTTTTCTACTTTGGCTGTGTTAATAGCATAAAGGAATGTGTCGTTCTTGCATTCGGTTGATTGTTGCTTTTTTGCAAACCTCTATCCTTCACATAGCTAGATTTTCATCGAATGAAATGGTATTCCTTCTCTCATATAGTTTTACATTAGAGATTTGAGATTACATTTGGTAGGGCCTTTAAAATGAAAGATAATTTCAAGATAAACCATAAAATTAACTCAATCAACCTAAGGAAGCATTGGAACTTAACGCTCACACTTGGAGGTCTAGGCTAGTGATGTGTTCCGGCGTCATTAAACCTAGCAGTTGTTGCTCGTAATCTTGCATTCGACATCACTAGTATGGACTTGTGCTTCCCATACCGTTGCGTATATAAAGGGAGACCCTTTTAGGCTACAATCCTTTATCCACAAGAAGCTGAGTCCGCCGCCCTGTAACCATGATACACTGAACACATCATTCAGGGAGACTGCCTGCACGTATGTTAAGTTCTTGGTCATTTCTCTTTCATTTTGATCACCAAGGTGTATATTGCAGTTCACAGGAGCTTGGTACACCCTTTTTCCTAGAGTTACTGAGTAGTAATTTTGATCTTTCCGTGACTCTTTAAACTTGAAAAGATCATCGAGCACTTGTCCTTTCAAGCTCGTTCAAATTGAAAGTGACTAGAGTCACCTTTTTTCCTTTTCTCGACTCTTAAAACATGAAAAGGCAGAGTATTTTTTCAATGTTATAAAATTAATTACCCATGATTCCATCACACGCAGATTAAGCTGTTTTCTTGGTTGTTTCATGAGTAATTCCTTAGTGATTGTTGTTAAAGCATCGAATTGACCATCTCCTTTCTCTCCTTCTTTTGAGACAAAGTCACCATGGCAGAACCACCTATTTCGTCGTCCTCTTCATTACCTCATAGTGAAGAGTATCCCCTCAGAGTCTCTTCTAAGACACCTCAGTTTGTTGGGACCCAAGACCTTGAAATTCCTATCATCCTAAGCATTAAACTTCTTGCCACTCAGTCTCCTACTGAGGAGCCATTTGACATCAACTGGCAGCCCCCAGATCCTTTTTCCTTTCTGAGAGAAGATCCCCCTCATCACTCAGATTCGCATGTGACACCATTGTCCAGTGCTTTTCCCTTTACGACTGGCCAGCTTTTCCTTGACATCATGTCTTCATCCGACATGGATGCCTCGAGCCCTGTTAGTAGTGAAGAGAATTTTGTATCTATGGGGGAATATCAATTCCCTCCTGAAAATTTTCCTTATGAGACGACTCAACGTTCATCTCAGCCTCTCCTGGCTAGTTATCGTTATTTGGGACAGATAATTTTTGGTGCTTCATCTTTGTACCAGACCTCGTTATGGTCCAGTACAATGGCTCCTTCTATAGGGTCGTTTGTGTCAAGTCCATCTTCTTCGATTCCCATTGTTTCGATGATTGTGATGTCTGTACCAACCCAACCCATTGTATGTGTGGCTTCTTTTGCACCAACCGTTAGTATGGTTACATCATTACTGTCTGATTATGTTGTTTGTGGAACACATCTCAATGCCTTCGCGATGTCTGCTAGGCCCACTATGAGTGGATCACAAACTAATATATCATGAATCCATCAACCTATTGGTAGTACACCTATCCCCTCTAATCCTATTCCGGAAGGTTTGTCGTACGACCAATATATGATGGCTATTCAGCATCAAAATTATCTCCCTCAGGGTTCTTAGCAGACTCGAGCTCTGATCAATCTACCACAGTACTACAATAAGTACGGGAATCACGTATATTACCATGGGCCTCTCTCACAAGGTCCATTGTGTGTTCAAATGACTCAAGCTTTGGTTTTACCAAATCAGTTCACGTACCAACAGGGAAAACCTTATGGTCTGCAAGGACAACCCTCCCATATACAAGGACAACCTTTGGTCCAACGGGGACAACCCTATGGTCCTACTGCTCAACCTTACATTCAACAGGGAGCGCCTTATTTTCCCCAGGGAAAAAGATATCCACCTCAGGGACAACCTTTTGTGCAACAGAACCAACCTTATGTTCAGCAAGGCCCACCTCTTTTAAAACAAGGCCAACTCATTGTTGGTCATTTGGGTCAACCTAGTCTTCAAGGGCACCCTAGCTCATCTCAGCCATCAGGCCAACCTGGTTTTCAAGGACAGGCTATTCAACCTCAGTATCTGGGCCAAAATGCACCCTAGGGACAAATTATTCAGCTTCAGGGCCAACGTTTAATTCCTCAAGGCCAATCGTTGGTTTCCCAAGATCAACCTTTGATGGTACAAGGTTCACCCCAAGGCACTGCTTTCATCCCACAACAAAATCCATATGTTGCTCAAGTTGGACCTCAATGGTTCACTAAGAATCAATACCCTGGTCCCCAACCAACCTATGGGCAGAATTTCCAAAATTATAACACTTATGGACACAATCCTCTGGGACAAAACATATGGGCTCAAAATTTCTCTCGACTTGGTTGGAACCCTAACACTGGTCTTTATCAAAGGCCCGCCATGCCTTTTAACCTGTAATTTCCATTCTTTGTTACACTGGAACTGACTGATGTGTTGAAGTTAATGAATGATCCCATTCTTCATAATCCATATTGGCCCCCAGTTCCCACCAAGATCTCTAGTGATTGTCCCAATTTCAAAGGCAAGTCCGGAGAAAACCCCCAGGTGCATGTTATGAAATACCACCTATGGTGTTCCTCTAACTCCTGGATTGATGATTCTATTCATTTACATATTTTCCAAAGGACTCTCACTGGTGCCACTGCAAAGAGGTACATTGAACTTTCTCATGGAATCTTTCAAGATTTCAATTCCCTTGCAATGGCTTTCCTCACACACATTCAGTTGTCGGTTCGATATGAAATGGGAATGCACTTCCTTACATCCTTGAAACAAGATACGTCCACACATATCTTCAATCATATTCATGAATGGAGACATCATCTTTGTTTGATCAAGTTTGAAATCCTTGATCAGCTTCTGATTGATTGGTTCACTATCTCTTTTGTCGGTTCGATAGCTAAGGACATTGCTATGGGGGCATGTATCACCGAAGAGCAAGCCATTGCTCATGCCCAATACGTCGATCTAGTGTACTCTAAGTCTGGCACGCTATATGATCTCTTGCCCAATGCTCCACGAGCTAGAACTACCAAAGCACCGGTGACACCCTCTGTCAATGGTATCATTGGTTTCGTTTCTCAGATTTCCTGTAAGTCTTCCACTCCTAATCCTGTGAAGTAGAAATCCACTCCTTCTATCGATACTACTTCTCAGCCACCTTCCAATCCTGGTAAAACCACGGAAGTGAATGTCTTCTAGTCCACCTTGGCAGATAAAGCTTCCAAAACTAATAAGAAGGGTAAAGGAAAGGCCAAAACCGATACCCCGAAACAGGATTTTTCCAAAACCAATACTGAGGATGGCTTGAAGCATAAACCGACGTATCCTTGTTTGATATGTGACGATGAGCATTACACCAAGGAATCTCCACAATGGGCCGAAGTGAATCGACTGCTCAAATTCACCCAAGGAACTCCAATTTTTCTTAAGGAAACATTCCCATCACAACAAACTCAAATGGTGGAGAAACCCCAGTCCTCCACCCATTTTGGCTCTCAAGTTTTCATGATGAATGGTGATGCACCCATATCTATTTCTACTAGATCAAAATATTACATGAAACCGCATCAAGCAAAGGGGAAATAAATTGCAGATTCTCCTATTCCTTCTGCCCCGCCTGCTTCTAGCCCTCTTCATATTGAAAGGCCTAGTTCTGAGCTTGTTGTACAACCACCTTCTAAAGGCGTACTCCGTAAGTCCTCCTATAACTCGAACGCCCGTGACGCTCAACATTACAGTATTTTTTAGGAATTGGCTTAGGCACCATCCAATATGTCCATGCTGGAGGTACTTCATAGCTTTCTGTCACAACAAAAGGCTTTGTTATCCGCTATTGGAGGAGTTGAACCTGCCGATTCAAGCCTTATCACTTTTGATCTAGAAAAATTCGTCCTGCGTCTCCCTCACCAACTTGCTTTGATTATCCAAGTTGGGATCAATGGTAAGAATATCCATCGAGTAGTCGTAGATGAAGGTGCATCTCCTCGCATCATGTCTGTTGCATGTTGGAAAGCGATCGGCTCTCCAAGCCTTAACTAGTATCCAAACACTTTAGAAGCTTTCGATGGAAGGGAATATCGCCCTCTCGGTATCCTCACTAGCTTACCTACCACGCTGGAAGGAAAAATGGTTAATGTCGAGGTTGAATTCATTGATGCTAAACTCAACTATAATCTCCTCCTCGGTCGTGGTTGGACTCACGCCATGCTATGCATACCGTCCACTCTCTTTCGTGTTCTTCGTTTCTCATACGAAGGAAATATTATCACTGTTGATCAGTTATCCTTTTTCACTTCCACTTCTTCAAAGAGAAATGTTCCATGTGTAGACCACATTCCCATGCCTTATAAAAGTGTGGGGCTAGGGCTTTTCAAAGATCCTTCCCTTATGGGTCTCTTCTCTCTTCCTCCGCCCAACACTGCTCAGGTCAATATGATCTCCATGCCTTCTGATCCCTGGATCATCCCTTTTTCTGATTAGGTTGATTCGTTTGGTGACGCCATGTCGTTAAGCCTGATAGAAATTGATTATTGTGAGATCATGTTGGCTTCGGCTTCTCTTTCTAATCATACTTCTTCAAGTATGCCTCTCGACACGTATTCTCAATCCCCTTGGCTGGGTGCTTTAGATTCTCTAGATCCCTTGAATGAGGTGTTTCCAACTGATGAGGCGATCGTGGAAACCATGTATCTCAAGCATCCTCCCTGGGAAGATAGTCATCATCGTTCCTCCTTTTTTCCTAGTCTTGGGGAAATGTCTACTTGTCTTGAGAATTTTGCTTCCCAAGCTCCTTCCCAACCACTTCAAATGCCTATTTTGACACATGAAGTTTTTACGAAGAAAACATGGGAAATATCACTCAAATGATGCCTATTGACATCTCTATTAAACCGAGGCTTGTCAAGAACATCCACATTGGGGTGACATGTTCTCTTGATGAGATCGAGGTCTATACTAGTCTCTTCCAAGAATTTCGAGACGTTTTCGCTTAGTCCTACGAGGGAATGCCAGACATTGATCCAAGTATAGTCGTGCACGAGATCCCTACTTACCCTAATGTGGAACCTGTTTTCTAATGCCTTCATCCTATGCACCCTAGAAAGGCAGCTGCCATAAAGGGAGAAGTTGAAAAACTCCTCAAAGCAGGCTTCATTTATCCAATCCCATTGAAATATTGGGTCTCTAAAATTGTCCCTGTAGATAAAAAGCAGGGCACTATTCGAGTTTGTGTGGATTACCGTGATATCAATCGTGCTTGTCCTAAGGATAAATATACCACTCCCTTCATCCACCAAATCATTGTCGAATGTGCTGGGAGTGAGATTTTTTCCCTTTTGGACGGGTTCTCTGGCTATAACCAGATTAATACACTACCGACAGATCAACATAAAACCGCCTTCATCTGTCCATGGGGTACTTTCACATATAAAAAGCTCCCTTTTGGCCCTAAGAATGCTGGTGCCATGTTCCAACAAGAAATGTCATATGGTTTTCACGATATTAAGCACATTGTTCAACCTTACCTGGATGACCATTCCGCTAAGCGACGGGACCACCCAGAACAACTCCGCCAATTTTTTCTTTGTTGTAGATGCTATAACATTAAGCTTAATCCACACAAATGTGTCTTCTGCATCGATTCCAACAGGCTCCTTGGGTTTGTCATTTCCAAATACGATATTCGTCTCAATCCTCTTAAGGTCAAAGCTATCATTAATCTCCCCTCCCCTTCCTCTTTACACCAGTTGCAAAGTTTGTAGGGGAAAGTGAATTTCCTACATTGTTTTATACCGAACTATGCTGAGGTAGCCAAAGGTTTTACACTATTTCTTAAGAAAATAATCTTGTTCCTTTGGGATGCATTGAATACCTTTCTTGTCAATGCTCCTCTTTTGTGTCGCCCAAATTATCATCGCGATTATTCACTCTATTTGGCTGCCACTTTTAGCACTATTGCCAGGGTTCTGGTACAAGATGATGACAATGGTGATGAGCATGTCATCTATTATCTTAGCAGCAATATTATTGACACTGAAACATGTTATGCTCATGTAGAAAAATTGGCGTTGGAAGATGTTCAAGTCATCCAACGTTTTCGTCATTATATTTTACTCCCCACTACGACCGTAATTTATGATTGCACCCCATGACCTATATTTTAACTTGACAGTTGCTGGGGGGAAAGTAATCTAAGTGGATAGTTATCTTCCAAGAGTTTAATTTGTCTTTCACTGCCACCAAATAGAAGAAATAATTGGTCTTTGCTGAGTTGTTCTGCTCCTTACCCTCTGCCTCTGCTCCTTTTGGTTTTGAGGAATGCATTCCAGACGAAATGCTTTTTCTGATTAGTACCCTCAATCCATGGTACGATGATATCATTTCTTATCCCCAGACTTCTACTTTCTGGTTCGAGTTGACTAAAGATGCTCGTTGACGTATCCATCATCATTTTCAACCCTATCGCATAGTTAGAGATACTTTATACAGCATTGGAGCTGATTCCTTCTTCCATCGGTGTTTGACCCTCGAGGAAGCTAAACAAGTCCTTAATGACTACCATTCTAGTGCATGTGGCGTTCACATGTCTGGGTATGCTACTGCTAAAAAATTCTTCATGATGGGTATTTTTGGCCTACCATTTTAAAATATTGTATCCTTGCTTTTCGTAAATATCATGAATTCCAGATCTACCAGCACAAGATCTGCACGCCGCTCGCTCACCTTCATCCCATCATTACCGTTGGTCCCTTTGCAAAGTGGGGTATCGATTTTACGACGTGTAACCCTCGCTTGGCTAGGGGGCAAGGTTATATTATCGTAGCCATGGAATACTTCACTAAATGGGCTAAAGAAATGCCTACACTCACAGCTGACTTTAATACGACTACCCAATTTCTTTTCAATCATGTGATTACCTCAAGCCATTGTCACTGATAATGGCTCCAATTTTCACCATTATATGATGGTTGAGCTTACTACTAAGTTGGTTATGCGTCACGATAGATCAACGTCGTACTACCTCCAGGCCAATGGCTAGGTCAAAGTCGTGAAGAAATTTTTAGTCGCTATGCTTCAGTGTACTATTGGGATGTACAAGTCCAATTGTCATCTCATGTTGTTCTCAGCTCTCTAGGCTTACTGAACCTCGGTGAAGGATGCAACCGGATTCACACCATTTCATCTTGTTTATGGTCTGGATCTACCCTTCCGATTGAATGTGAAATTCCTTAACTCAAGATAGTAGTTGAATTGCTACTGAATACCTCGCCAGAGGAACAAAGTTTTCTATATTTAGAGAGGCTTGATGAAACTCGCCGCTTCGCTACTCTAGTCATAGAAGCACAGAAAAAGTGGATCAAAGCCCACTTTGACTAGACGGTTTCCCCTTGTACCTTCGTAGAAGGAGACTTAGTCCTCTTGTATGACCAAGCCCATGATAAGCTGGGGGGAGGTAAATTCGAACCCATGTGGTATGGGCCATACAATGTCAAGCATGTTTTTCAAAATGAGGCCTATGATCTTATTGATTATGAAGGGTATCCCCTGGATCAACCCTGAAATGGGCTGATCTCAAAATATATTATGCATGTGTTTTTCGTGCATTTCTCTTGTAAATAAGTGTGTTTTTCATTTTTGTACATTTTTGGCTTGGTGTGCTTTGTGAGAAGTTTTTCCTGCTTATTATGTCTTTGATTACTAAGTAGATGTCTGTCACTCCTTATGTTGGCTTCGCTGATGGTGCCTCCTGCATTACCCAGAACCTATCCTCCATGGCTTGGGTAATTTATGATCCTAATGGTGAGTTAGTATAGCTTCAAGGAATTTTTCTAGGACGTGCAACTAATAATTTCACAGAATACGATGCAGTTATCGAACTTCTAACTGAAGCTATTGCCCTCAAAATTCATGAATTAATTGTAAACCTAGACTCTCAGCTTGTTGTTCTCCAGCTCAATGGGCGTTATTCTGTCAGAAAACCTCAGATTTTAGGGATGTATTTATGTGTTTGTTTGTTAGAAAGGAATTTTGACTATATTACATATCAACATATTCCCAGAATAATGAATATGTTAACTGATGCAGTAGCCAATATTGTATTAGATAGACATTTGCGGAATTTGTAATAAGAAATCATCATCACATAGTAATATTTAGACAGGAAAATAAGCTTATATATATATATATCGATTGTTTTCATAAGAATGTACATCATATTTCAAAAAATATGTGTTTCAGTTACATCCCTGAGACATCATGTCTCTCAAAAAATATGCAGAAATGAAATCTAGGAGTATAATCTGCATGGTGCTCATGATAGCACGTCATTTTCTATACGACAAATCTAGGTAGTCTATGGATGCGGTTAGAAACTCCTATGGTGTCCTTGATCCCACTTGTGAGTCCCTTCAAGTTTCCTGTGATCTCTTCCTCATTGCTTCCCTCGCCATGAGGGGCCACTTCGAAATCTCGTGGGACCCTCTGAGCTATTGGGGACATCCCCATGGGTCTCTTTGGTCTAGCATCTGCAACACATGAGAAATATCAGAAAACATGTATACAAAAACCAAAAAATTGTAATACTCATAAAATCCAAAAATGAGTTTTCACGAAAGTCCTCATCCCAGTTGTCCCCTTCCGAAAGTGGAAGGTCCAGATCATCCCTGAAATCAGTGCCGGTGTATGACCATTCTTCCACCACGATGAGTTGTCGGCATAACCAGTCAAAAAATTTTGGTCTCCATGACATATGATGTCCACCTCCTGATCGAGGCATCAGCTCCGCCCAATGGACCATCCATGGCTCTTGTTCTGGTGGCATAGGTATGCTCACCTCCTGGCACTGGAATATCAGCAACTGTTCTAGGATGAATGGTACCATAATGGACCCGTATCTGAACTTCTTCAGCTTACCATTTTGGAATTTGGTTAGCTGGCATTTCAAGTTGATTGTCGCTGCTTCCACCCAATTGAAGATTATTGGAGCCATGAAATATACGACCAGTTGAAGTTGTGTATTTGTAGCTTCATGGGGAGCCTGAGATCCGACAGGCCGAGTAATGGTATATAGCACTACCCTCAATGGCAAGTCAGACACTATCTAAATTTCTAGCTTGCCACTCTTAGATGTTTTCTTTGTTCTGTGACAAACTTTATCTATCAACATACCCGTGCTCTCTCCAAGGGCCTGAGTACATGTCAGTAGTGGTCGCTCTCCCCTCTCTGAAAATCTAGTTATGAAGTAGATGTCAGAGACTTCTGTCTCCAATTCTTGGTCATGAATTAGGAATCTCTCTTGGTCAGTGTCCCATACACTAATCAAGTGTTGTAGCAGCTCTAGCTGAGCTCTCAAACATGGGGTCATGAAGAATTTCAAGAGCCCACAGTTTCTCAGGGCATCCATGCATGCATCATTCTCCATGGCTTGTTCATCCTCATCCCCATACTCTCGCTCTTTCCACTCTATCACTATTTTAGTTGTTGATTCTTCCTGCAAAACCAACATACGAGCTTTCATTAGCCATAGGGTTAAGATTTGAATCGTTTTTTCCAACCATTTTTCAAGAAAAACTTGAAAATATTGGGCGTATCATTCAGCATCACTGCTTTTCAAAAAAAATCGCCAAATGACGCCTTCCTATTCAAAATTTTTGGAGTTGGGCCCGACTCCGTGCCCGGAATCGACGTCAACCATCGTGGCTAAGAATTTTTCAAAATCCTCCAAAAATGCATCAAACCATGAAAAAAATAAAAATGGATGAAATTGCAGGGGAAGTTCAGAGCTCCTACTTAATAAAAGCGGATTCATCAATGACCTCCTGGATTTCTTGCAGTTAGCTCCAAAAATTTACAGTAGAAACTGGTAAAAATGCTCACAAGAAGGTGAAAAGGTAAAAGTGAATTGTTTTTTACCATTTTAGTTGTTTTATAAGCCTTTTATAGCCCTAATTAGGTTTTTGGACACCTTTTTCGATTATTTTATTATTTTTTCTCAAAAATGGGTTTTATGTTGGTTTTTTGTGCAACAACAGGTCCTAAAAATGAAAATGATGAGGAAACGTGTTGTATTTTATTAATGTTTTGGACTCCGTAAAAACATGAAAAAGTCACCCCTTGGAGTCATCTTTCAGCTCTTTTCTGACTCCCAAAAATTGAAAAGATTTCCAAGAATCTTGTCATTTTGAACTCGCTAAAGGCTGTGAAACATCATGTACCCAGTATACGTTTACCCATTTTTTGTTCTGGGACATATTATTTACGAAAAAGGAATACCTTAGTCGAATATGGCTAATAGGTTCTCTTAGAGATCGTTTTCTACATTTTTAGATCTGTAAGAATACCTACGAAAAGGGACCTTTTGGAGTGTTCTTTTCTTCTTCTTTTCAAACTCTCTAAATATGAAAAGACGCCGAGTTTTCCCTTTGTCAGACTCGTCAAAACTAAATGGCATTGGAAACCATCGCCATGACGTTACCGAGTTCCTCCTTCCTAGGGCTCGTAAAATGTACTAGGATGGATTTTTCTGAAGGACAAACTTACATGACAAGCATATGCTATCCCCTTCAAGCTTGTTTCCAAAAATAATTGGGGTACTTGCCAGAAATGGTGGGGGAAAGTGGAATTATTTCTTGGTTGTGTCGGAAGTATGTTTCTCTTGAACATGACACTTGTCTGGAGTTCGTTTCAGGTTTGGGACATCCCACATTTGTCATTTTTCCTCCATGGGTTTGGGTTATCCATTTTTACCTCTCATATGTTCTTTGCCTCGTCACCATGACCTCAGATCCCTTCATGTCAAATACTGCCAAATTCTGGAGTCGTGTCACCAATATGTTCAAGAGAAGTTACTTCTATAGCTTTCAACCCCTGATCCTCTGTTTAGTCTTGATTCACTATAATCTTACTCCTCTGTCTCGTGTCAATGATGTGGGAAACATTATGGCCCTCCTTTGACTGGTCACTTCCTATCATCTTCAGCTCATTATCTAGGAAGCTGATCCAGAGACTCCCTTCTGGTACCTTAAAGCTTGCATGCCTCAATAGAAATTTCTTCACATTCGATGATGGGTTCTCATCATTGGCCTTTTATTGGGTTATTTTTTGGATGTTTGAATCCAGCTCATTGTTCACATTATGTGGATTGTACTAGCAATAACTTGAGAACCATTGTCATTATTGGTGGTCTCTCTTGTGCCTGTTAACTGCTTTCATCATTGGCTTGTAATTAGGTGACTTTATTTCATGTTTGACTTTATCTCATTCATTCATATGCCTGAATTTGTACTTGTTCAGGTTGGGGTTGAGCAAAATACCCTAGGTTTTTTCTGATGAAATCTAGGATGCGAGACGATTTGGTTTATCATGACTATATGAATGACTCTTCTGATTGAATGGATGCAACCATACTTGAATCTATTTGATGATCCTTCTCACTGGATGGATGTGTTCATACCTTGGATCTTATTACATGTTCTTTATTATGGATGGTTGCACCCGTACCACATATTCATGTATCAAATATATCAGTCGTACTTGATCTAATCTAGGCTATGAGATTATTTGGTTTATCATGACTATATGAATGACTCTTCTGATTGGATGGTTGCGATCATAATTGAGTCTATTTGATGATCATTCTCACTGGATGGATGTGTCCATACCTTGGATCTTATTACATGTTCTCTATTATGGATGGTTGTGCCCATAACACATATTCATGTATTAGATATATCAGTCGTAATTGATCTTGTAGGTCCTCTGACAGAGGATTTTTTTTGGGGGCATGTTCTCATAAATAATTTCACCCCTCCCTATCTCTCGGACTTAATTCTTTAGGGGGCATCTCTTACAAAGTATTTTGTCACCGTCCCTGCATTCCCCATCCTGAATACTAGAGGACTATCAACGTGACCCCTGTGTACTGTCGCACATCATTATGAATGTCATTTTATCCTTTAACATCTCTGGAACATAATATCTGTTGACCATTCCAGAAGTTGACCCTTTAAAACATATACTTTTGGGTCGGCGTGGTTGTGTAGTTATGGCCTCGCTTCGATGGCCAGATTTACACTAGGCCCAATGAAGTGGTTGCTCTGTCTCTGAAGAGAACCCACGCCAAGTTACTTTTGGAAGGTTTTTTAATATGGAAAAAAAGCTTCCATGATGTAACAACTTCGTGGGTAGAGTCATGGATGTTTGTTCGACTCGATGAGGTTGAGTTTCTTCATTTGGCCTTCTAGTTCCTGCAAAAGTGCAACTTCCCAATGGGATAGACCTTTCTCCCACCATATTTGGATCCCAATGCTCATCCCCCACTTCTATAAATCCCTCTTCATTCCATTGAATCAACGAGCCAAACATAGCTAGAATAGACCAGGAGCTGATAGCAGAGAATATTCCATAGTTGTGAGAGAGAGTCTGAACCTTTCGCCTCTTCAAGACGAATTGACAGACAGATTCCCTGAGACGTGCCCAACTAAACCCGTCGAAGGAGGTCTACAGCGTCAAGGAACAGGTTGTAAACTCCCTTATTTATATATATCAATATGACATGACTGATTTCTAGTTCCATGTTTGTTTGTGTCAATGATTCAAAGTTTATGGCTGTCCTTGACTAGTTATATAGTTATAAATGAGCATGTATGCATATATGTTGTTAGTGTTTGTTTGATCTTTGTGTAGGTGTGTAAAGGTCGCTACCAAAGGAGCACAAGGCTTGAAGGACAAAGGTCTAGGGATCACTACAACGCATTACATCAAGAGTGTTGGATTGAGATAGGACATCTATCATAATCCACATTTCATTTATAAACTAGGAATTTAGAAACCAGCATGTTCCCTTGTTGCTAGACCCACCCTAGGGCAAGAGGGATCACCTCTGTCCACAGAGGGGATTTTCCTTCACAACAATAGGAATACCCCCTTCAATATGTGGGATTTGATAATCAAATTCTTGAAATGAATTTGCATGCCAGAATATATCCAAGTGATGAATTTGTCACTCAAAAACATTCCCAGTCTTGGAAGATTCAAGAAATATGACATCTCTAGATACTACAAACTTATTATTAACTTCATTATAAAGATTATATTCTTTGTAGGTATTTGAATACCCCAAGAAGATACATTTATGACTCCTTGCACCAAGTGTGTTTCTTTGTTCCTTACGTATCAAGGCATAACAAGTGGAACAAAAGACTCTAAGATGCTTTACCAAAGGAATTTGGCCATGCTACAATTCATAAGGAGTCTTGTTTCTAATTGCATTAGAACAACACCTATTCTGTATATACACAACAAATAGAACTACATCAACCCAAAACATCAATTTTAAATTCTTGAAAAAAATTATGGAACGTACCATATTTAAAACTTTCATGTTCATTCTTTCAGCTACACCATTCTATTGGGGATTGTAAGGCATGGTTGTTTAATTTTTGATCCCATGTTGGAGAAGATAGTTTTCAAATTCATTTTAAGTGTATTATTTTCCATTATCAATGCGAATAGATCCAATATGAGTTTGTGCATCATTTTCAATCCATGCCTGAAAGTTCTTGAATTTTTGAAAAGCATTAGATGTTGTCTTCAATAAGTAAACCCAACACATTCTGGTGTAGTCATCAATAAATGTCATCATATATTTATTTCCATTTACAAAAGGAACATGCATGGGGCCACATAAATATGAATGAATAATATCAAGTTTTCGATGTGCTTTGGAATGTTAATCATGAAAATATTGTTTGCTTGCTTTTCTAGAATACAAGCATCACATTGCTTAAGCTTCCTAGGAATTGTATGTTGATCAGCAGTTGTCATTAATGTCAACCCAAGTAGCACCAGGGGCTACCTCAATATTGCATGGGAATTTTGACCTAACAAATTACTATATTCTGGGTCAAGAATGCTTTTTATGGTTTCTTCTTATCGAGATGTTTTTGTTGATATATGGCACGCCATGTAATTCTTCACGGTTTGAGAGATATTCATGTTTGAATTTTGTAACCCCAGTTAGTGGGCTAAAACACCATGGGGTTTTGGCATGGGTCATTGAAAAGGAATAATTGAAGATTAAATAATGCTCTAATTGAAAGGAATATTGATTCACCCCCCCTCTCAGTATTTACAACAATTGGTATCAGAGCTTGGTTCCTTCAATAGTAGTTTAACAGCTTGAAGGAGGTCATGGGGCATACCAAGAATGGTGTACCTCTGTTCAATGAAAATAATTATGCACTCTAGAAAGGAAGAATGGAGGTCTATCTCTTGGTGTAAGGTTATGAAGAATGGGACACTGTTCAAAATGGATTTACATCAACCACGGATGAACAAGGTAAGAAGAATTTGGTGAATGATGCAAAAGCAAAGAATATTATTATCAATGAACTTATTTAATATTCTTATCAGAAGGTGTTGGGTTGTAAAACCACCAAAAATGTATGGGACAAGCTTGAGAATATATATGCAGGTGACTCAAATATCAAAGAAGCAAAGCTTCAAATCTATAGAGAAAAATTTGAGCAACTCAAAATGAAAGAAGATTGCAACATTGCTGCATACTTCCAATATTTTGATGAAATAACCAATACTCTGGAAGGATTGGGAGAGCCAGTTGACAAGAAGACTATTATACGAAATATTCTTAGAACATTACCAGGGATATTCAACCCAAAGGTATTAGTCTTAGAATACAGTGCAAATATGGAAAAACTCAGCAAAGAGGAATTACATGGAGTTCTCATAGCATATGAAATGAGACTTAATGAAGAAGAGGGTACTTCACATATAGAAACTACGTTCATTGCATCTAAGAAAACCAATATGGACAAACAACCTTCAATTGAAAATACATGCACCTGCAAGTGTGAAGAAAAGGAAGATGATGGAGAAGGTCTTTCAGATGAAGAATATGCTTACTTTATGAGAAAAATAAAAATTGGTAAGGGAAAATTCAAAGGTAAACTTCCATTGATATGTTTCAGCTGTGGTGAGGTTGGGAATTTCTTAGCAAAATGTCTGAACAGAAGTGATGAAAACTCAAAAGGAAAGAAAGGCTTTAAGAAATTCAACAAGCAAGGATCTAAAAGGAACTTTCTCTCTAAAGAAGAAAGCTCATCATCTTATGAAGGCAATGACAGCGAAGAAGAAACCATCAAAATAATTCTTGACCCTGAATATAGTAATTTGGTAGGTCAAAATTCCCATGCAATATTGGGGTAGCCCCTGGTTCTACTTGGGTCGACATTAATGACAACTGCTAATCAACAATCTCCCACTCTGGCATTGATGGCAACACAAGTACTCCCCTTGCGATCATGCCACCTCTTCCTACAACATTCTAATTAGGGCATTGTGAGAGATTGGGCATAAATATATCTTGAAGAATCCAAATTGGGTCAGACCTGTGACATTGGAAAGATGACTCAGAGGACTACTACAAGACCAAAAGTTAGATATTTCGGATCTAAGATAACATAGATAAACCATATTCAATATCGGGCTCCTAGAAGGCAAGAAAAAGCTAGATCATGTTTTGTCAAGGGCTGCAAAGGACCAGAATTTCTAGGGTAGCAAAGCAAAGCAAGGTGTAGCAGAGGGTAGCATGACAAGAGCAGCAACCAAGGTGCTGAACAACAACAAGAAGTTCATCACATGAAGTCTTCAAGTGGGCAGCATTGCATACAATCACTATAAAGGTATCATTGTACTAATTCATTGTAAATACATTATTGTACTAGTGTCTATCTGCCAAGAGTTGAAGAGGCAGTGTCGGGAGGTCTATGATCATCATTAGTTGGTTGTGTCATAGTTGGGGTTATGGTCTAGTGTGTCTTCTTCTTCTACATCATTCTATATCATTGTAAAGTGGACCATTTTCCTTGGTATGGGAGTCCATTCTTCCTTTATTCTTCTATAGGGTGGTAGGGTGGTGCTAGGGTGAGTTGTAGCTCATTGGGTGTTGGGGCATCTATTCAGCTGACTACTAAAGAATCTCGGGCGTTGGAGCGTCCATCCAGTGGGAGCTAGAGAAGAATGCTTTTCTATATTCTAGGAAGTTGGAGCTTTATTTTCAATTGGAGTTGAATATTAAAGAATTATTAGAAAATCATTAGGTTTTTTTTGTCCTAGACTGGGTTTCCACCTTAAAAACTGTGTGCATTTGTGTTCCTTTTGTTTGCTGCTATCATTATACAAACACTAATAATAATTGAAGAATGTTGTAGGAAGAGGTGTCATGATTGCAGGGGGAGTACTTGTGTTGCCATAAATGCCAAAGATGTGTGGTATGTTGACAGCGGTTGCTCAACGCATATGACAGGAGATAGAAGGAAATTTGTATCTCTGAAAGAGAAGAAGGATGGAACCATATCCTTTGGAAATGATGGATCTTCAAATGTTATAGGATCAGGTACCGTCACTCTCGGAAGAAAAGATGTTATAGCCAAAAATGTTTTACTGGTTGAAAACATGAATCAAAATCTGCTCAGTGTTGGACAAATGTGTGATCAAGGACACACAATACTATTCAACTCCGCAAAATATGAAATCAGGAAAGGGAGGTATGGTGAAATTGTGGCTACAACAAGTCGAGCTCCAAATGACATATATCTTCTGGATGAAGCAACTAAAGGATGTCTAATAGCTAAAGAGGATGATATAATATTTGGTAGCAATGATGATCGACTAAGTAAGAATTTTGCTACAAAGATGCAAATTGATTCCGATATGTCTTTACTTGGTGAGCTGACATGCTTCTTAGGGCTTCAAATATTTTAGCAAGAGAAAGGAATATTTATATGTCAAGCCAACTACATCAAGGAAATGCTCAAGAAATTCAAAATGGAATATTGCAAACCCATCCTTACCCCGATGGTAACAGGTTTAAAATTGAGCATAAACGGCTCATCTAAGGATGTGGATCAAAGGTTGTATAGATCTATGATTGGTAGTCTTCTATATGTAACAGCCTCTTGGCCAGATGTTATGCAAGCAGTTGGACAAGTAGAAAGATTCCAAGCAGCACCAAAATAATCACATATTATTGCCATCAAAATAATTCTTTGATATCTAAAGGGAACAATAGAATATGGCTTGTGGTATCCCAAGGGTAAAAATCTCATTATTCATGCCTTTACAAATGCAGATTGGGCAAGAAGCATTGATGATCGTGAGAGTACTCGTGAAGCATTGGAATATCTTCACCAGAAGCTTGGGATTCTCCCAAGTTCTCATTAGATTTTCCTTATTCAGAATATAAAGGGGGAGTGGAAGTGTGTACAGGTCCGCAAGATGGTTGTGTGCCAGGGGGAGTAACCCTTTTCCATTGATGTCAAAGGGGGAGAGAATTTTGTAGGAAGATGTGTCATGATCATAGGGGGAGTACTTGTGTTGCCATCAATGCCAAAGGGGGTGATGCAGGGGCATGAGGCTTAAAGACGAAACTCTTCATTAATTATTCCAAAAATCCAAAAACATTTACAAGCAAAGGTGTTGGTACCTTTAGCTGTCAGTTTACAGTTTTACTAGATAGGGTTAAACTAGTATCTAGGAAGATTGAACTATTTTAGTTTAGATTCAGTATATTTAGCCTTCAGTTGATAGATTCAAGGAAGATATTATGTAATTAGGATTTTATCTAAATTAAGGGAATTCTATTCTCAAGAAGAGGGCGACTGTTATGTAAAAGCCTATAAATGTAACCTCCGAGAAAGAGAAAAGGGAATTTGGATGACAGAAGACTTTATTGAGAGGGTTTCGCCTCTAAGTTAATAAAATTTGCAGAATTTATGTATCTGTTGTTGCTTGGAAAATTCTCAGAGGGTTTCATCTCTTCAAAATCCATCCTTTATCTGAAAATCCATTTGATTCATGTTTTATGTGTAGAGTTTGAAGTGTGTATTAACTTCTATGTGAAAGATTCAGAGGACATCAAGAGAAATTATGTTTTCTTACTTGAGATTGGTTATGTATCTATGTTTATTGAGTTTCGCAATGGGAAGAGAGGTTTCCAAGAGGAGTTGAAGACAAAACAAAGAAATAGCGAAATTTCATGTTTAAACGCGTTTGAAAACAAAATTTTGTAAACAAGCGGTTTTGGGAAAAACCAGTTACTATTGTCGCATATCTTTTGGCATGTGAGCAGTTTTATTCAATTTGAATGCGATCAAATAAGATTGTGACACATCACAGGCGCGAAACCGCCAGTTTCACGCGACTTTTTAGTGATAAAGTGCGGGGGTTGATTGAACGCGATAACCATTCGATCATTTGCGTTGGAGATCCAACGATGATCACGTGAAAAGTTGTGCGGAGGTTTGAAAAGGTATGGACCCGATGGGCTATTGCAATAGAATTTTATTAAAGGTTTTAAATCCGATACCTTGCGAAAAGGTATTAAACATTATTTAAAGTGATTTATAATATTATCGAAGGTTTTAATATTATTTCAATAGATCTTTATTAAGAATTGAAGTTCTAAAATACATTGCTGAGAGGGTTTTAACCATTGTTTTAAAAAGTAAATTAAAACATTTTTGAAGGTCTTTAAAACATTGCATAAAAGTGAGTTATTATGGTTTCAAAGGATAAAAGGGACTTTTGCTTCTGCAAGTCTTTTTATTAGTTTTATCAACCAATCTAATAAATTTTGATGACCAAGATTGGAATAGGAGATTAGGAACAAATTCCTTCTGAGTTAGAAAGCATTGTAACTAAATTTGAACAGCTCTCCTTAATGCCTGCACCCACACTACCATCATTTGTGGTATCAGAGAATTCTTCAGAGCATTTTTCAGTTACTGAACAAGCTTCTAAAAGTCAGAAAAATAATTCCAACATGTTTGTCAGAATTGGTAGAGGAGGTGGTGCTGGTAGAAGAAGAGGTAGACCGGTTGCAAATGCTGGAGTACTAGAGACTATGCAGCGGATTCAAGCCAGATTGGAAGCAATGGAAGCAAGACAATGGAGAGATCCTGAAGATGTTAATGAACCTAAAGCTGAAGAAGAAGAAGAAGAAAATGTTGAGCTTACTCCTGATATGAGATTCTTTAAATCAGTTTTAGGATCTACATCCAGGCCTAGACTTGAAGTATCATCTTTTGCAAGAGGATTGAATCCAGAAGAGTTGATAGATTGGATCAATGAAATGAATAAATTCTTTGATTATGAAGAGATGGGTGAAGAAAATAAAGTTAATTTTGTTGTCACAAGGTTGAAAGTAAATGCAGCACTTTGGTGGGATGGAGTGCAAGCAGAAAGAAGGAGAGTTGGTAAGCCGCCAATCAAGAATTGGAACAGAATGGTAGCAAAGTTGAGAGGTAAGTTTTTTCCTAGTGATTATCAGCTTTCATTATTTATACAAATGCATAATATTAGACAGAGATTAATGACAGTAAAATAATACACAGAAGAATTTTACAAAGTGAGCATAAGAGCAGGACAAATTCAAGATACAACAGAGAAGATTTCCAGATACATAAATGGTCTCAGAATGGAGATTCAAGATGAGATAAGTATATTGTCTCCTAAAACAGTAGAAGAGGCTTACCAAATGGCCTTAAAAGCTGAAGAAAAACTCATAAGAAAGCAATCTCCCAAAGGAAGAGGTAATTTCCAAGGAAGAGTAAGTCAAGGTGGTAGAGGAAGATCTACAACACCAAGATATGGAGCTAGAAATAGCTCACCTCAGTATGCACCCACAGAAGGTGATACAAGTGGCAGAAGGAGTCCTTATAGAGGAAGAGGAGCAGAAATAGAGGAAGATAATTTAGATGTTATAGATGTAACAAATTAGGACATAGAGCCTATGGGTGTCTAGAGAATGTGGGGAAAAATAAGAGAAATGCAATTGTTGCTCAGACTGAAGAAGAAGCAACAAATTTGCCTGTAACAGAGAAAGAAATTGTGCCAGAGAAAGGAGAATCTTTGGCGGTTAACAAGGTTTTTTTAAAAAAAACAAAGGAAGTTGTTGAACCAACACAGAGAAAGACTTTTTTCAGAAGTGTGTGCAAAGTTCAAGGGAAATTCTATCAATTGGTAATTGATAGTGTCAGTACAGATAATTTGGTCTCTATAGAGGTGATAGAGAAGTTGAAATTGAATACAAGGGAACATCCAACACCCTACAAGGTGTCATGGCATCAGAAGGGATGTCAAATAATATTAAAGGAACAATGTTAAATAGAATTGCAAATGGGCAGTTACAAAGATAAAATCATGTGTGATGTGATGCCTATGGATGTGTGTCACATATTGCTAGGTAGACCTTGGTAGTATGACAGAGAAACAGTGCATGATGGAAAGAGAAACACTTACACTTTTTTCAAAGATGTTATGAATCAAACATTGTTACCTATGGAAGAAGAAGATGCATCAAGTAAAAATTCTGATCCAAAGGCTTTATTGTTGAGTGGAAAAGAATACTTGCAGCAGATTGAAGATGATGAGGTAAATTTTGCTTTAGTTTGCAAACCTAAGGTAGTATTTACTTCTACTAAAATTTCTGATTTGCCAATTAAATTCAAGAAATGTTGGAGAATTATTGTGATATTATTGTGGATAATTTGCCTGATGAATTACCACCTGTAAGAAGAATCAGCCATCAGATAGATTTGACTCTAGGATCAAATTTTCCAAACAAAGCACCTTATAGAATGACTCCTACAAAAAATGAAGAAATCAGAAAGCAAGTGTAGGAATTGGTTGACAAAGGTTTGGTCAAAGAAAGTTTGAGTGCTTGTGCAATACCTACAGTATTAAGTCCAAAGAAAGATGGAGGTTGGAGAATGTGCACTGATTCAAGAGCGATCAACAAGATAAAAATCAGGTATATATTTCCTTTACCTAGAATTGAAGATTTGATGGATTGTTTGAGTGGAGCAAGATATTTTTCAAAACTAGATTTGAAAAGTGGGTATCATCAAATTAGGATAAGGGAAGGAGATGAATGGAAAACAGCCTTTAAAACAAATGAGGGATTGTATGAATGGATGGTAATCCCTTTTGGTTTATCAAATGCACCTAGCACATTTATGAGGCTTATGAATGAAGTATTAAAGGAATTTATTGGTAAATTTTCAATAGTATATCTGGATGATATATTAATTTACAACAAAACAAAGGAAGAACACCTGAGACATCTTATTTATGTCTTAAGGAAGTTACATCAAGAGAAATTACTAATAAATTTAAAGAAATGTTCATTCATGAAAGAAGAATTGGTATATCTAGGTTTTGTTGTTTTTGCTGAAGGATTAAAAAAGGATCTAGATAAGATAAAGGAAATTGTGGAGTGGCCTTCACCTAAAAGTGTTTTTGAGATAAGAATTTTTCATGGTCTTGATAGTTTTTATAGAAAATTCATAAGGAATTTTAGTAAGATAAATGCACCTATCATTGAAACCATAAAGAAGGACAAACAACCATTCAAGTGGACTGCTGAAGCTGAAAGAAATTTTCAGTTCTTGAAGCAAAAGATAACTGAGAAACCTGTCCTAGTTTTGCCTGATTTTAATAAACCATTTCAAGTAAAATGTGATGCTAGTGGGGAAGCTATTGGGGCTGTATTAAGTCAAGAAGATAGACCTGTAGCATATTTCAGTGAGAAGCTGAATGAGACAAGGAGGAATTACTCTTCATATGACAAGGAATTTTATGCAATTGTACAGTCATTGAAGAAGTGGAGACATTATTTAATTTCTAAAGAATTTGTGCTACATTCAGATAATAATGCTTTACAGTATATTATGAAATAGCCTAAATTGAATCAAAAACATGCAAAATGGGTTGAATATCTTCAAAGTTTTAACTTTGTATTGATGCATATAAGTGGTCAAGCAAACAAGGTAGCTGATGCCTTGAGTAGGAAAAGCATTATTGTTCAAGAAAGTCCAATTGAAGTGTTAGGTTTTGATTTTCTTAAAGAACTCTATAAGACATATTTGGATTTCAAAGAAGCATTTTAAGCATGTTGTAATCCTATTTTGATAGACAAAAGTCAGTGGTTAGATTATTTCTTGCAAGAGGGTTTATTGTTCAAAAGAAATCAGTTGTGAATACCAAATTGTTCTATGAGAGAAAATTTAATCATGGAGAAACATAGTGGTGGACTTGCTGGACATTTTGGTGTTGATAAGACTTATGAGAAACTAAGTCATTTTTATTTTTGGCCAAAGATGAGATCTAAAGTGGAAAAGTATGTGAAGGATTGTAAAATTTGTCAATATGCAAAGGGAAAAGTAAAAATGCAGGTTTGTACATTCCATTACCTATTCCAGACAGACCTTGGGATATGGTAAGTATGGATTTTATTTTAGGATTGCCTAAGACACAAAGAGGGAATGATGCAATTTATGTTGTAGTTGATAGATTTTCGAAAATGGCACATTTTATTCCATGTTATAAAACCAGTGATGCTACCAATGTTGCCAATTTGTTTTCCAAGGATATTTTCAGATTACATGGGTTACCTAAAAGTATTGTCTCTGATAGAGACACCAGATTTGTTGGTCATTTTTGGAGGACATTGTGGAAGAAGCTTGGTACTAAACTAAGTTTCAGCTCAGCTTATCACCCTCAGACTGATGGGCAGACTAAAGTAGTGAGTAGGAGTTTGGGTAATGTTTTGAGAAGTCTTGCAAGAGAACATCCTAAAAAGTGGGATCATATTTTACCAGAGGCAGAGTATGCATATAATGATTCACCTAACAGAAATACAAGACAGAGTCCATTCCATAGAGTTTATGGAATGCACCTAAGAGGAGCATTTGAATTGAGGAACTTGGGAAAAGAAGAAATGATAAGTGCTAAAGGAGAAGAGTTTGATTCAGAAATTCAAGCAATACATGAATAGGTAAAGCAGCAGCTACAAGACAACAGCATCAAGTACAAAAACAGAGCAGATTTGAGAAAAAGAGAAGTTAATTTTGAAGTTGGTGATTTGGTTTTGGCACACTTAAGAAAAGAAAGATTTCCAAAGAGGAAGTATAACGAGTTAAAATTCAAAAAGATAGGACCATGCAAGATATTGAGAAAGTTTTCTGCAAATGCTTATGAAATTGAATTACCATATGATATTGGAATATCTCCAATATTCAATGTTGCTGATTGTACAGATATGAAGATAGTGGCACAGATGACAGACCAAAAGACAGAGAAAATATTGACTGGGTAAAGCAGTTACCCACATCAAAGACACTACATCCAGAGAGGATCTTAGACAAGAAAATGGTTAATAAAACTAGGGTACGGGAGTATTTTCAATATTTGATCAAGTGGAAGGATCAACCAATTGAAGATGCTACCTGGGTGACAGAAACCATGCTGCAGAAATTGGGCAGTTCTATGGAAGAGCACATGGACAGGAGCCCATGAAGATTTTTGTCCCCAGGAGTTTGATGCAGGGGCATGAGGCTTAGAGACAAAAGGCTTGATTAACTATTCCAAAAATCCAAAAAACTTTCACAAGAAAAGGTGTTGGTACCTTTAGCTGTCAGTTTACAGTTTTACTAGATAGGGTTAAACTAGTATCTAGGAAGATTGAACTGTTTTAGTTTAGATTCAGTATATTTAGCCTTCATTTGATAGATTTAAGGAATATATTATGTAATTGGTATTTTATATAAATTAAGGGAATTCGATCCTCAAGAAGAGGTTGACTGTTATGTAAAAACCTATTAATGTAACCTCCGAGAAAGAGAAAAGGGAATTTGGATGACATAAGACTTTATTGAGAGGGTTTCGCCTCTAAGTTAATAAAATTTGCAGAATTTATGTATCTGTTGTTGCTTGGAAAATTCCCGGAGGGTTTCATCTCTTCAAAATCCATCCTTTATCCGAAAATCCATTTGATTCATGTTTTCTGTGTAGATTTTGAAGCGTGTATTAACTTCTGTGTGAAAGATTCAGAGGAAATCGAGAGAAATTATGTTTTCTTACTTGAGATTGGTTATGTATCTATGGTTATTGATTTGTGTAGTGGGAAGAGAGGTTTCCAAGAGGAGTTGAAGACAAAACAAAGAAATAGCGAAATTATGTGTTTAAACACGTTTGAAAACAAAATTTTGTAGACAAGAGGTTTTGGGAAAAATCGGTCACTGTTGTCGCACAATGTTTGGCATGTGAGTGGTTTTATTCAATTTCAATGCGATAAAATAAGATTGTGACACGTCACGGGTGTGAAACTACCAGTTTCACGTGACTTTTGAGTGATAAAGTGTGGGGGTTGATTCAACGCGATAACCGTTCGATCATTTGCATTGGAGATCCAACGGTGATCGCGTGGAAAGTTGCGCGGAGGTTTAAAAAGGTATGGACCCAATGGGCTATTGCAATAGAGTTTTATTAAAGGTTTGAAATCTGATACCTTGAGAAAAGGTATTAAACATTGTTTAAAGTGCTTTGTAATATTTCTGAAGGTTTTAATATTATTTCAATAGAGATTTATTAAGAATTGAAGTTTGGAAATACATTGTCGAGAGGGTTTTAACCATTGTTTTAAAAAGTAAATTAAAACATTTCCGAAGGTCTTTAAAACATTGCATAAAAGTAAGTTATTATGGTTTCAAAGGATAAAAGGGAATTTTGCTTCCGCATGTCTTTTTATTAGTTTTATCAACCAATCTAATAAAGTTTGATGACCGAGAGTGGAATAGGAGATCAGGAACAAATTCCTCCTGAGTTAGAAAGCATTGTAACTAAATTCGAACAACTCCCCTTAACGCCTACACCCACACTACCATCAGGGCGAGATTGATGATCAGAGGTTGTCATTAATTTCAACCCAAGAAGCACTAGGGGCTACCCCAATATTGCATGGGAATTTTGACCTGCCAAATTACTATATTCTGGGTCAAGAATGCTTTTGATGGTTTCTTCTTGTCGAGATGTTTCCATTGATATATGGCACGCCACGTAATTCTTCACGGTTTGATAGATATTCATGTTTGAAGTTTGTAACCCCAGTTAGTGGGCTAAAACCCCATGGGGTTGTGGCATGGGTCATTGAAAAGTAATAATTGAAGATTAACTAATGTTCTAATTGAAAGGAATACTGATTCACCCCCCCTCTCAGGATTTCCATGATTGTAGGCAAACCAGTAACACCATTTTTCTTCAATAATCGAAGGTTGTGATAATTCAAATGTCCAAATCAAGCATGCCATAAAAGACTTGATGGAAATGTACCTTCATCATAGTGATAACTGAATGCAAATTTTTGTGCATGAGCAGAGGTACCTTGCAACTTTGGAAGTCTTTCTTCTTCTATCCCCGTCAAGACAAGTGAGAGATATGATTATTTTCTGACCTCAACCTTGCCATGAAAAATATGAATGGAGTGTCCTTTTATGGTGGATGTGGACCAAATAAAACAAGTTTCTCCTCAAATTTGGGAGGTATAGAACCTCACGTAGAAGAAAGTCTGGAAGACCATGCAGTTTAAGCCTGATTCCGATAAGCCCTGACAGCTTGAGTTTTGATTTTTCTGTAAAATATACTATTCCATGAACCTTGTTAGTAAATTATTCTATTTGTTTTTTCTAAAAGTCATGCGGAAAGTTTCTCCTGAATCAATCAACCAATAATTTTCCCAAGAAACAAGTGAAGCATTAAAAAAAATCTTCAGTTAATGCAATATTACAATGTGCCATAACATAATGAGTGGATTCAAGTGCTTTACCTTTGTCTTTGTCATGAGTTTTAACTTTGGCTTCGTTTATTTCCTACTCAATTATCTCCCAAGGTAGCTTACATGTGATGTATCATGTCCATCTCTATTGCACCATGTGTAATGAAGATCAGATTTTTCTCCTTCAAATTGCCTGCCCCTTGCCTATGAAATTTATTCTTCCTCTTCCTCTTCGGCCACCTCTCCCTCTAGAATAATATTGAGCATGATTCTTCTCTCTCTGTGAAATACATACAACTTCTTCAGAAGACTGAGGAGATGTCTTCTTCCCAAAATCCTTTTCTCTCTCTGCAAACTTCTTCTCAAGGGAGTCAAAGGTAATTTGCTTGAGGTTTCCACTTGCTTGCAATGACTCAAAATAATGTGAGTAAGTGGGATATAATGCCTTGAAATAAGATATGAGAGGTATGCATATTTCAACACTAATGTTCTTAATTTCATGAATGATAGAAATTACTTATGATGTTAAAGTAAGAGGGTCATCATTTTTCAATTCAAGGCTGAATAGTTTAATCATCAATTGAACAACTTCAAGTTTAGAGTGTGAGTCATATAGTTCTTTCAACTTCTTCAAAGCTATAAGAATTTGAGAATGGTCATGTAATGTGGCAACTCACCTCTTCATTTATGGATGCTGCATACAAGGCATATTACTTGCTATTCTTATTGTCCCAAATGACGATCTCCTTGTCTGATGTAGGCTTTATAGGTGCATTTTCTATGTATCTTTAAAAGTTTACTTTCCACAACTCATTAAAAATGAGGGTGTGATTGATTTTCTGGGAGAACTTAGGATAATTATCTGCTTCCTAAAAAATATAATTCTAGTGTTAATTTTTTTTTGTAAAAAATAATAATTATGTGCAAAGGTATTACATGGGAGAGGTGAGATATGGTACAGGGAGTAATGGGGGAGGTGATATTTGGGGAAGGTATTGTGTAATGGGAGGGCGCAATGGTGAGCGTGGAAAATGTGGAGGGGAGCCACAGTAGAGGCAAAACATGTCAAGGATAAATATAGCTCTTGACACCGAAATATATGGATAGTTGGATTATTATAACTGGGAGCCATGATGTGAGGGAGAATCTGTATATGGAGGAGGGGAAGGATGATGTGGAGAGCACATGTGTATGGAGGTTGCGTATTGAGAGCGTAGGTGGAGAGGCCGCATATTGGGAGAGTAGTATGGATGGGGAGTGTTGTAGCATATGCCGACTGCATGGATGGGAGTTCAGAGGCTGACAAGCCACAAGAGCAGCGAGGTCAAGCACCAGAAAATATTGTGAGGCTGAGTGAGTAGTGGGAAGCACAATCATATACGAGTCCTCTTATGCATTTCTATATTACTGATGTCTGTATATGGTGGGAGGGGTCTGGTGGAAGCTAGTGTGGAGAATTTTGTTGAAATGGTCAACGCCATGAGCGTAGAGCATCGAGGAGGCTTGGAGAAAGACCAAATTTTGGGAGGAGGACCAATGTTATGGAATCATGCGATATCAATGGTATAATTCAATATCTCAGTGGTATAACACAGGGATATATGATGTGAACTAGTACTATAGGTGGAGAGGCCACATGAGAGTTATGAAGTTGTGTTTGGAGGTGGAGAGTCCATGAGAGCCGAGAGGCCACGGGAGAGGTATGAATCAGTGTGCGTCGAGAAGGGAGTGTGAAGGTGTAGTAGAAGAGAGGAGTCTGCATTTGGAAAAACTCATTACAATACAACAAAACTTATGAGAAGCATATGATTGGGAGAGCACAAATGTTGTAGTAATGACAGAGAATATGGCAGAGGCATTTTTGCAGAATGAGGAGGGAGTTACAAGGGCAGGGAAGCCAAAAATGGAGTTGGCTCTGATACCATGCTAGGCCATGAGGTAACTCCACAAAACTAAATTTGATTTTCATTCAAGGGTGTATACAAATATATACAGGGAGGTGATACTCTTGGGATTCATATCCTAGTGTCGCTTAAGCTTCCTTATTTCATATTTACAATATTTTTACAATTTCACCCAGTCCCTAGAATTACGTGTCTCCACTTTTTCATGCCCAATGGAGAATAATTAAGAGAAGGATATTTTTTTTCCCACAATCAATTTCGGTTGATATTGAATATGAAATCAAGCTTTAGCGTAGAAGTAATCGATTTGATTATTTAGTAGATGCACTTAACACTTTTATATGTTGGAAGTGTAATGACATTGAATTGTTCAATGATTAAAAGCAATGACTTGGGAAATTACTATCCCAACCATTGATTATGATATTAACAACTTTTCTTTAAGAGGAATAAGGGATGACAAGTTCTCAAGTTGAGTTTTAGTATTCTTATTAACTATGGATTGAGTTCATTTTTAACTTTGATTGAATTTATGGAGTTCATTTCAAACTATAAAATTGAATATATATGCAACATTAAGACTTTGAAAATAATTTGAAGTGTTGAAATATGCCCTTTGTCAAAAATACAAGCTTAAGTATATTATTTGCCTAGTCGATTTGCCTTTAATTTGCTTGATTTTTTCTTGTGTCAATTGTCTAACCTCATATAACTTCTTGAGGACTGTAAATCACAATGACATTTTTATTAGGTTTCATTTGTAACAAACCCCACCTTAACTATACTAGTAACTGGGGAAGTTACTATGCTAACCTGATTCTCAAGGTTTGGTTATGAGAATGGGGTAAGATACTTGTTTTTTCTATATGTATAAATTTACATGCATATTCCGAGTGAAACCTTGGCAACACTATAAATAACATTGGAAGTTGGGATTAATGCCTTAGTGTTTTCTTACGAATTAGACCAATTTGATTTCAAGTTGTTTAATTTGGGTTTTGATGGTAAACTGGTAGATATCTATACTCCATTAAATTATGTATATGCATTGTAAGGGTGGTGCAAGTGATGAAAGGTAGGTTATTTCTCCATTGTGGATAATTACCTCTAAGATTTTGACCAAGTTTCTTAATTATATAATACCCTTAACCTTAATTAACATTATTTTCAATCATAGAATAACCTTAGCTTCCATGTATGTGTCAACTATAAGATGTTGGGGTATTTTATACACCATAACAACCATGAAATAAATGTTAATTCCTCAGACCTGATCATTGGTATCTTCGTGGATCATGAGAAACTTGTTGGCCCTAATTTTTGTATGCATTGCATATATGATATAGCATAATTTATAGTAATGCAAATGGATGAATGTCAGTACAATGTTAAGGAAAATTATCTTGCATGCCTCAAAGTGCCTGGGATTCATATAAAGACTCTTATTTGATTTATGTATTTCTTCTATACTCAATGCATTTATGAGTGTAAATCCTTTGCTCACTATTCCTGCGTTTAGGGGTTAAGGGATTATGGATTTGGGGTTAAGGGGATAGGGAATTTAATGGTTATGGGTTGTGATAATGGGGTCCCTAGTCCCCTTATCACAACTATTGGGGTTCCCCTATCAATTTATCTTGTTTCCTTCCCTCTAAGCCCATCTCCCCTATTCCATGATGTCCTAATGCCCTTTCTCATTTTTTAATGCTAGCATTACAGATCTTAGTAAACCATGCTTAAAACTCCCACTTCTACCCATAAATTCTACCCTTATTTCCCCTCGCTCTGTTCAATACACCAAAATATACCCCTCCCCTCAAATTCATTAGAATTGAACATTTGGAGGCAGTCATTTAACAACCCCCTCTAAAAGTTTATTTCTAATGAGTTTTGGTGCGGGGGGTGGTGGTTGGGGTTAACCAAAATTGCCTCCAAAAGTTACATTGTCGTGAATTTTAAGGGTGGTTCAGGGATTCTAAGTTAGATTTTAGTGCCTTAGGGTTTAATGGATCAAGGGGTTAATGAGTTATGAGTTATGAGTGTAGGGGTTAAGGGATTATGACTTGAGAGTTAAGGGGATAGGGAATTTAGTGGTTATGGGTTGAGGGGTTATGGGTTGTGATAATGTGGCATATAATCCCCTTATCACCACGATTGTGGGTTCCCCTATCAATTTCTCTTGTTATATTTCCTCTAGGACCCCCATCCCTTATGCCATGAGGTCCTAAGGCCCATTCTCATTCTATAATGATATGATTATAGATTTTAGTAAGCCATGTTCGATCCTCTCAATTCTTCCCATCCATGCTACCATTATGTCCCCTTTCCCCATTTAATACACCAAAATGCCCCCCTTCCCCAAAATTCATGATAATTGAACATTTGGAGGTGGTCATTTAAAAACCACCTCTAAAGGTTTAATTCTAATGACTTTTTATGTCTGGGGGGGCTTGTCCAAAACTACCTACAAAAGTTAGATTGTCGCGACTTTTAAGGGGGGTTTTTAAAAAGTTGCAATAATTGAACTTTTGGAGGTGGAATTGGACACCCCACCCCCCCAAAAAAATCATGAGAGTTAAACTTTTAGAGGCAATTTTTAAGTGATTGCCTCCAAATGTTCAATTCTCATGAATTTTTATGAAGGGGGTTTTCAAAAACCACCTACAAAAGTCAAATTCTCTTGAATTTTAGTGGGTGAAAAATGTATTTTAGGACATTCATTTAAATCCCCCACCACCAAACAAAATTCATGAGAAAACACTTTTGTAGGCGGTTGTTAGAAACCCCTCACCATAAAATCAAGTTCATTTTCATGACTTTAGGGGTGATCCAAATCAGAAGTGGAATCAACCCATGTTATTGTAACTCATGAAGGCTATAAATAATGAGTGTCACTTTATAAAAGGATAGAGGGATCTACCACATTGTAGCTGTAACTATTTCCTTTTTATTTTAATAAAGAGTTTCTCTAGTTGTTTTCTTCTTCTCTCTTCGCGTTCAATTTTTTGATATATTGACCCCAATATCTCGATCAATGGTATCAAAGTAATTATTTCTTGGTATTCATTATATCTCGTCCTCAACCACGATGAGATCTCAAGTAAAATATACAACAAGATCATTTCTCACTTAGATGGACAATGGAATTTGCAATCTAGTGTTGTGTGAACCTCTCTTTCATAAGACCATGGCCGACAACAAACCCTAGATTTCTATGATTACACTACATCACATGGAATCTCCTAACACATGATATCTACATAGGTCTAAAAACTACATTCCCATCTCCCCTTAGTGACAACTTAAAAATCTCCAGAGAATAAATCTGCGAAAGAAAGAGGGGATCCACGTATTAATTACAATTTTGCATATGTAAATCCTAGACGTTTCATAATTAAAGATTTTTGGAATGGGGATGATACCATTGATACAAAGAAGAAGAACGGAACTGCGAACATATGAATGAAGGTAAACAATATGAAGGGGGTCGAAATGATGAAGAAGAGAGGGGATTCATCATCTTCATTCCTATATGAGGTGTTGGAGCACATGTTGTTTGTGGATTCGATCAAGGACAAGTGTGTGGTTTATTTGGAAGGCAAGGAATGAAGCTGCTAGAAGGCCTTAAATGGAAACTATTATTCCATCTTGTCGACTATCTTGGTGAGGCACTTCCACAAGATAATGGACATAAATCTCAAGGGGAAGCCATGCTTCTCAAATTTCAACCTCGTGCCTCGTCACTTAGGGGAAAAAAATCAACTCTGGATCTTGGTCATGCACAAGGTCTATCCATTGCTTTGGGAGCTAAGGATTAAGAGCATGATTTTCGCAGATGAAATCCCTGAGCTCATAGTGCATTCCATCCTCAATTTTCATGTTCTTGCGCTCACAAATTGTGAAGGCTTCAACACAGATGCCCTAAAAATAATTGCAACCCTTTGTAGGAACATGCAAGTTGGACCTATATGAGAGTGAGGTGGATGATCAAGGATATTACGCATTGAGTTTTTTTCCAAAAAATTGTGTTTCTCTAGTGTCAGTGAATTTTTCTTCTCTACAAAGTGAGGTGACTTTTGATGCCCTTGAGAGGCTTGTGGCTAGATGCACTTCTTTGACGAGTTTGAAATTAAATAAAAATGTTTCTTTAGAACAATTGAAACGACTTATTGTAATAGCTCCTTAGTTGATGGAGTTGCGTGTAGGTTCATTTTTTCAAGAGTCCAATTGGTAGAAATATATATTTGGGAGAATATTTTAACAATTGTATGGAACTTAGAACTTTGTCAGGGACATCGAAATGAACATATCTATATCTTCCTACCTTGTATTTTGTGTGCTCAAAATTGACATTTTTTAATTCAAGCTATGAAAATATCTGAAGAATGGAGTTGGTATAGTTTTTTTTCAACTTTCATCATCTCTTGCAGATTTGAGTTCTTAATGTTACTTGAGACAAGTGTTTGGAAACTGTATCATTAAGTTGCAAGAACAAACATGTGACAATGTGTGATGGGGACTGTCAAGGAAACAAAAGGCATAAACAAGTTAAAATACAAGGAAATGAACACATAAGAGGGTTAATAAGTCATCAATTTACCTTTTTCCAAGATGGGCATGTAAGGAACACCAACACTAGGTGCCAATAGGTGCCAAGTGCCAAGTATTAGTGCATTTTGAGTGCTAAATATTCCTCTATTTATTCTCATCCACTTTCCAATAATTTTTCTCCAATAAATTTAATATTAAACCATGCCAACTCATACCAAGGCATCTCAACGCATTCCATACGTGCTAAGACTTTCCAAGTGCCAACATCTGCCAAGCCCCAATATGTGTCAAGGAGTGTTATGAATGCTATGAAGTGGCAGGGCATGTAAAAGAGTGTTAAGGTGTGATAGAGAGTGCTTGATACAACAATTTTTTGCCATAGATTTTGTTCGGCTTGATAGACTAACTTGTGATGAAACTGGAGGAGTATTAATCACCAATTGAGCAACTTTCAACACATGTCTAACTCCTCCAACATTCATTGATTCCTTCTTTGTATGTTTCCCACTTTAAGCCTCTGCGTGCATTCCCATTTAGGCCTCTGTGTGCCCCTCTTCTCAACACTCTTGGGTTCTGGATAATGCTCCTCTGGTTCTGTCTTGCTACTCTCGCTAACACTGCATTCATTTGCGTATGGCACATCCAATGTTACCTTCTCCTAATGCCTCAGCGTGCTCATACTTCAGCATCCTCCTCTACATTCTTCCCATACCATTTTATTTGTCTCCAAGGCCATCTAAGCATTGCTTTGATAGCTAGAAACCTAGATCTCTTATGGAGATGAGACAACGTCGGTGCTGCCCTCAATTGTACACTACCTTCAAATGTAACTAGAGATCGTGTATAGAAATCCTTAGTGCCTGAATTCTATACAATTACCTTACATTTATCTTCAGGGACAAAGAAATTAAGCTCCTGTAATAGTGTTATATTACAACGCGAATTTGTATACCGTAGACCCGCAGGAAGTCAATAATGAAAACATAAAAGTTCACGGATCCTATTGTATCCCAAACATAAAAATTCACGGATCAGACTCCCGATGTAGAAAAAAAAAATTCACAGACTCCTATCTATGAGGTTTATCACTTTTCTGTAGTAATGTGACAACTACAAGTCTTAATAACTTGCTACCTCGAGGATCCAAAACTTTGTTTTTCCACTGGTCCTTCAGTCTTTCTTCTCCATGCTGTTGTGTTTTCATTCCTCTCATCTTTCTTTCTCCTGGTATCCAAATTTTATGTTGTAGCCTTCCTTTCATCCTTTTGATCAATTCCTCTATCATCATTTTCTTTCTGCTGTTGTTTATCTCCTTCACATTCATGTACCTTTTGATGGGTACTTTCATAATCAAATTCTTTAATATCTCAATTTCAACATTTAAATAATAATAATTTTGTTCAAAATTAAGAATTTCAAAATGATTATTTCCCTCTTCATGATACTTTATTTCATAAAAAAAATGTCTTCTTACTTGCACATTATCTTCATTTGTACGACTACTGTGTGGTTTTGCAATCGACTTCTTTTCCTTAACTGAGTCTTCCTCATCTGAATTTCTCTCTAAACATTCTTCTGAAAATTTCATTTCATTTTCAAAATCATTAAATGTAAAACTTACATTATTTACTCAAGGTTCTTTCTTTGACTCAGATTCTTCCACCAACCTTTCCAGCAAATCTATTTCAGCATCATACCTCTCAAGAATAGCATTTGAATGTTTGAATTCATATGTGCTTAGAAAAAAATTTATATTTTTTTTTCTTCCTCCCCCTTTGTCTTCATATCAGTTGTAGATGGTTTTCCTGCACCTGTGACAAAATCAAAGATTATTCTTTGTTCTGGTTCACATATGTGATCATCCTTTACCTCTGTCTTCTTCTCTATTTGAGCTGAAAACCCAACTTCATGGAATGAAAAACAATCATCCAAATTTCTTTCAGGTTCACACAGAACTTCCTTTTTACCATAATTTATCTCTTTATCTTTGCTGTGGTCATTAGCTGTCATATTTTTCTCCTTCTTAGCAACAAACTCATCATTTGGTACTGCACCTGCATACACAAATAAGCTATCAGTTTTAAAAATACAAGACCTTTCGGCCTCGTTTTATGCTTCAAGAACCAATATTTCACAATGGACTTTCTGGGTTTCATAAAATCCTGTTTGCTATGACTCAATTCCTTTGAGTCTCTCTTTCTTCAACAAAGCAATATGTCTTTGTTCAAGTTATCTAAACTTGTTTATCAGCTTTGAATTCCATTTCTTTCGCAATAGGTTCCATTTGACCCATTTCCTCATTCGCCAACCATGTCTTGGGTCTTCATTCTATTTCTTTTGTAGTCACCCCTCTAGTATATCCAAGTGTGCTATCATTACTGCAAGACTTATCTCATGTATGAATTTACAGGGTAAGTTCCGTAGATCAAGAACCAAAGGTCACCGCTCATAAACAGATCACAAATTAGTACACCAGTATAATCACGTGGTTAAAACCCTCAAAGAGGGAAACATCTCACGCCCTGAGCCAACGCGGCCACTTCAGGGAATTTATTGATATAAAATGAAAGTTACATATGTTTCTCTCATAAACAGTTACTGGACAAATGACCCTCCATGCTCTTTAAATAGAGATCATGGACTAATCGGGTGTTAAGCCACGGATCAAGTGCTGTTAATACCGAGGTGAGAGATAACTGTCGGGTCACTACAAATCATGATCGTCGGATTATAAGTTACAAATGTACATGGTAAAGAAACACACTTTACCTAACTCTACACTAGACTAAGTTATTCTTAACTATTTCCTATGTGTCAAAATATCCTAACATCCCCCCTTAAGAACAACTTGGGATAGGATTGAAGGATTTACAAAGGTGACACAAAAGGAGCCTATTTTCTATGTGTCGAAATATCCTAACATCCCCCCTTAAGAACAAATTGGGATAGGATTGAAGGATTTAAAAAAGTGACACAATAGGAGAAGGAAGGAGGCATTAGATCCTATCCCCCCTTAATGACAACTTTCCTGAACTCCAAGCATGGATCGAAGTTTGGTAAACTTCGCTTCTGTGAGAGCCTTCGTAAAGATATCGGCTACTTGATCATTGGTCGGACAATACTTTACTTCAAGAACATGATCATGAATGATATTTCTGATGAAGTGTATGTGGATTTCAATGTGTTTCATACTTTTATGCTGAAATGGATCTTTACATAGCTGAATGGCACTCTGATTATCACACCAAAGTGTAGTTGGATGCTACTGATGAAGACCAAATTCAGACAGGATCTAACGAAGCCACATGGCTTCCTTGCTGGCTTCAACTGCACCACGATACTCTGCTTCTGTTGAAGAAAGGGAGATGGCACTTTGTTTCTTACAATACCAAGTAATAGGTCTTGAACCAAGAGTGAATACATATCCTGCTATGGACTTCCGATCATTAGGGTCACCAGCCCAATCAGAATCAATGAAACCAATCAACAAGGGAGATGCTCCTGCGCTGTAATGAATCCCAAACTGAATTGTGCGTCGAATATATCGAAGTATTCTTTTGGCTGATTTCCAGTGGATTTCATGAGGTTGATGTATAAACTGAGCGACAAGACCAATAGCAAAGGAAAGGTCAGGACGGGTATGGGTTAGATACAAAAGTTTACCAACAAGTTGACGGTATAAGGTAGCATCAACTTCAAGGGTAGTAGAGTTAACTGAAAGATTGACTCCAGACTGGAAGGGAGAAGGGGCAGGCTTACAGTCTTCCATGTGAAAGTGGTGTAGAATATCACAGGCATACTTGGGCTGAGAGAGGGTAATGCCTTCCTTGGATTGCAAGACTTGAAGACCAAGGAAATAATGTAACTGTCCTAAGTCTGTAATTTCAAACTTCTTTTTGAGGCTAGACTTCACATGGTTGATATGGTTTGGATCACTACTAGTAAAGATAAGGTCATAAACATAAAGAACAAGGATGGTGATGGAATTACCCACTTTCTTGTTATATACAATGTTGTCAGAATGACACCTAGAAAATCCATTATCTAAGAGAAATCTATCCATTTTGGCATACCAAGCCCGAGGAGCTTGTTTGAGACCATAAAGAGACTTCCTAAGGCAACAAACAAGGCTGGAGTCTTTTTGGATAAAGCCAGGGGGTTGTTCCATGTAGATTTCTTCATGCGAATCTCCATGTAAGAAGGTGGATTTAACATCCATCTGATGGACTTCCCATTTAAAGGAGGTAGCAAGGGAAAGAACAAGGCGGATAGAATTCATTTTGGCAATAGCGGAGTAGGTTTCAGTATAGTCAATGCCTTCAACTTGTGAAAAACCTTTAGCGACAAGAGGAGCTTTATGTCTATCCACTTTTCCATCTGGTCCAAACCTTGTTTTGTAAACCCATATGCATTTGACAAGTTTTCTTCCTTTTGGAAGAGGAACAAGATCTCAAGTATTGTTTTCCAATAAGGAACGATACTCTTCATTCATAGCTTCATCCCAATCTGGATGACCGAAGGCTTCTTCAAAGGTTTCTGGATCAATTTTTTCTGGAACTTGAGCCAATAAGGAAGAGGCTCTTTCGAAATGAGAACATTGACGTCATTGATTGGCAGGGTCACCTGCAAGAGAACCTGTTGCATCCCGAGTAGAGGACCCATATTGGAAGCGGTGGAGTATAAGGAACAATTTCATGAGCTGGAGGAGGATTTTCATCCTTGCTGTCATCATTTGAACTAGAAGGAATGCTATTAAAAATAGAAGAGAGAGAGAGAGGTGGAACATATGCCGAATCAGGCTCGCAGGCCAAAGGTGGCACACCCACCGAACTAGGCTCGCAGGCCGATATATTTTCATCAAAATTTACATCTCTTCTAATGATTATATTTTTGGATTTGGGTTGAAGAAGTCTATATCCTTTGACATCTTCAGAATATCCAACAAAAATACATTTTTCACTCTTAGGTTCTAAGGCTTTATGTTTCGCATCTGGAATATGGGCCCAAGCATCACTTCCAAAAACCTTAGTAGGAGTGCGATTTACTATGTAATTTGTACAGTTAATGGCTTCTACCCAGAAATTGAGACCAAGTCCTTTAGATTGAAGCATACAATTAGCCATTTCTTTTAAGGTGCAATTCTTCCTTTCAGCTCCACCATTTTTTTGTGGAGTATATGGAACAGTATGTTGCAATTGAATGCCATGCTCAGTGCAGAAGTTGATAAATTTGTTATTAACATATTCTCCACCATTGTCTGATCTTAACTTAAGAATTTGATGTCCAGATTGTTTCTCAACAAAGGCCTTAAAGGCCAAGAACATGTTAAAAACTTCACTCTTGAGTTTCAAGAAATATACCCAAGTGCATCTGGAAAAACCATCAATGAAGGTTAAGAAGTACTTGCAACCAGAGAAAGAAACAACAAGAAGTGGACCACATAGATCACTGTGCACAAGCTACAAAGGGGTTGAAGCATGCTAAGAGGCACGTTTGTCAAAACTATCCCGATGATGTTTTCCGAGTACACATCTGGAACAAACACCATCCCGGTAAGATACCATAGGAAGACCTGTCACCATATTTTCCTTACCTAGCATTTGAAGGGAGTGATAGTTTAAGTGACCAAATCGCTCATGCCAAAGTTTGCTCACATCATCATTATGAGCAACAAAAATAGAGGGAAGAGATGATGACCCAAAGTTGTCAAACTTATACAACCTTGTGGAATCATCAGCAATTCCAGTGCTAAAATATGTTTAGGATCTTTGAGGTCCTTTATTACAACATCATGAGGTGAGAATTATACTGTTTCCCCTTTAGCTCAATGAGTTTTCTGATAAACAGATAAAAGATTGCATGACAAGGTAGGAACACATAGTACATCATTAAACCGAACATTATCTAGATGAATGGTTCCAGATCCTACAACACTAAGAGATCTATCATCACCAACATAAATATGTTTGGTGTTACAATCATTTAAAGAAGAAAACATGGATTTATTTTTAGCCATGTGGTAAGAATCTCCAGAATCAATGAGCCACTCATGAGAAGGAGAAGAAGAAGATACATTTAATGCATAACCAGATCTTGATGCTTGACAACCACAAGTAGAAAGTGCCATGCCTGAAGATGAAGGTGAAGAGTGCTCCAAATTGATGTTGTGCTTCTTCATTGTTGCTTCTAAGGCTTCCATCTTCTTAAAACATTTGGACTCTAAATGGCCATCATGATTGCAAAAGTTGCAATGTCTATCTGTTTTCTTTCCTTTGTTTTTATATGCCTTATCATTTTGGTGAGTTGCTTTTTCAGTTTGTGGTTGAAATTTCTTAGGACCCTTGTTTGGTTTCGGACCATAATTTTTAGGATACTGCTTCTTGGGATTCTTTTGATATGATTGATGTTGGGCTGCTAAGGCTTTCTTAGAAGCGTTTCCAGCAGTGATAAGACCAAGGTGTAAACTTTTTTCTTGTTCTCTTATTAAAGAATCACGAAAGGCATCAAAAGAGGGATTCTAGTAGGTGGTTCCTGAAGAAATGATGGCTTCTCTATTGGAATGGAAGGCGGACAAAAAAACTAGAGTATGTAGGGCCAAGCTTAGTAAGAATGCAATAGATGAGGCTACTATCTTCCTTTTTTACCTTCCAACCTTCTAAAAGAACTCTGAGGGTCTTCAATTTGGACAAAAAATCTTCAATAGAGGAGAAAAGATTGGGGTCCAAAGTAAGCAACTCATTTTCAAGTTGATGGGCCCTAATTTGATTTTGAATGCCAAAGACAGTATTTAGCTTGTCTAGGGCTTCATGAGGGGTGTCAATGTCAAGGATATGAAATTGAAGATCTTGAGCAATGGACATTCCTATCAACCCTCGTGCTTGATCTTGTTTATTTTCCCATTTAGCAAATTTATCATCATCAAAAGGTTTAGTTTCTAGCCCTGTGGCTATTCTATAAATCGCTTTACTTCTAAGTATATCTACCATGTGAGGTAGCCATTGGAAATAATCGGTGTTGTTAAGAATAACCAGACATGCACTTTCCATTTTTCTTTTTTATATTGAAGCTAAGAAAAGATGAAACTAACTACTCTAATGGAAAGATCTCGAAAAATTGGGCCATTTCAAAAGAAATGGCTCGAAAAATGGCTTCCAGATGAAGAAGTTATGCCTTTTGAAACCACTGAGTTGTAGATGCCGAATAGTTACGGGAACGGGATGAAGTGCGGATCTTTAAAAAAAATTCCGCCCCTTTGAACAAAAAGTTTTTACAAAAGAAGCTTGAGAAGGAGACTTGAACCCAAGACCTCTATTCTCATAAACTAACCCCTCACCAAGTGAGATAGTAAAAGGATTATGTTATTTTAGAAAGGAGGAAGGGGGGATTATTATTATTGTTATTGTTATTGTTATTGTTATTATTATTATTATTATTATTATTATTATGGGAGGCGTGCGTGCCTTTTCCTGCACAAAAAACGAGCAGAAGAAACGAAATGCAAAGCCTTATGGCAGAATGTTAGATTCTTGGTTAGCCTTACCGGTAAATATCACTTTTTCACTATTTCTAATTTCCTGAGATCGCACAAAGATGCGGGGAAAGAGCATACGTAGCAAAAATATCCCTTTTTCTTGTTTCTGATTTGCCGAGATTGCACAGAGCGCACAGCAAAGAGCATACACAGAGAAGAGGGTATAGATCTAGAAAATAAAATAAAAAACCTTAATACTGAAAATAAACAAAAATAAACTGAAATAAGCAGAACTATCAACAAATATAACTGCAAAAGAGATGCTTTATATCTCCAGATCTAAACTAACATAACTTGGGCAGCCGAAAACCTTTTCGCATGAAACGAAAGGCATTCCTCACTGTAAAAGATGCTCCAGACACAACGGAGCAGTTCTCCAAGAAACAAATGTTTAGAAATAGTAGATCTACAAAACGACATTCACATGCAGTCAAACCGCCTTCAAATTTTGATCAACAATGGACGGGGCCCTCAAAATAGCTGTGATACCATGTAGGAATTTACAGGGTAAGTTCCGTAGATCAAGAACCAAAGGTCACCACTCACAAACAGATCACAAATAAGTACACCAGTATAATCACGTGGTTAAAACCCTCAAAGAGGGAAACAATCCACGCCCTGAGCTAATGCAGCCACTTCAGGGAATTTATTGATTTAAAAGAAAAGTTACATATGTTTCTCTCATAAACGGTTACCAGAAAAATGACCCTCCATGCTCTTTAAATAGAGATCATGGACCAATCGGGTGTTAAGCCACGGATCAAGTGTCATTAATATCGAGGTGAGAGATAACCGTCAGATCACTACAAATCGTGACTGTCAGATTATAAGTTACAAATGTACATGGTAAGGAAACACACTTTATCTAACTCTACACTAGACTAAGTTATTCTTAACTATTTCCTATGTGTCGGAATATCCTAACATCTCACGCTCTTCATTACTCATCTTACCTTTATGGAAATTATCTGAACCTTTTCTATGATCCTCCATGATCATTTCTCTCATGAGCTCATCCATTCTCATCTTGGTGATCTCCAATTCTACTTTGCTACTAAATACCCTATCAATATTTCTCTCTAAGCTCGATCTCTTCCTGGGTATTCTCTCTCTTGGTTCACTCTCTTGAACCTTCTAGAGCTTCTTTTCTCTTTTTCACTCAGTCACCTTTCTCCTCTCTTCCAACCTCTAGTTGGATAGGTTCATCATCATCAAAAAATTATTGTTTTGTCTATAATCATTCAAACACCCTCATACTGTTACTTGTAATAATTATTTCATAAATAATTGACAACAAGACCATACCTCACTGTCCAATATATGTTGCATATGTTTCTGCTGCAATTTCCTCTTCTCCTGATTCTACTTTTACTGTTGCAGTCATCAATGCTCTGTATACCTCAGAACAATCTTCTAAATATGCCTTTAAAGAAAATTTGATCAACTTTCTCTCGTAGTAGATTTACCTTCCATCTCTCTTCATTGTTTCTTCAATCTTAAATCATGCAATCACTAGTCTTCCAAATTAATAAATAAATAAATAAACAATATTTACCTTAATCAAATTTAAAATCTGATTCCTCTTGTTTTCTGCTTTGGCCTTTTCAAATGACACAACCACAAAATCTCCATTCGCAAGAATTTTCTTCTTTCTATAATACCACTTGATGCAAAAAATTTTCTTGCCACAACTTTTGTTTGGATTGATATACTAAATTGTGATGAAAATTGAGGATTATTAATTACTAATTGAATAGCTTTCAATAAATGTTGAACTCCTCAAGCATTCATCGATTCCTTCTCTGCATGTTTCCCACTTTAAGCCTCTACATGCATGCCCATTTAGGCCTCTACATGCCCAGCTCGTTAACACTCTTGCATTTTGGATAACACTCCTCTGGTTCTGTGTTTCTCCTCTACCTAATGTTGCATTCATTTGTGCATGGCACATGAAATTTTACCTTCTCCCAATGCCTCAATGCACTCACACTTCAACATCCTCCTCTGCATTCTTCCCATACTTTTTTCTTTGTCTTCGAAGCCATATAAGCATTGCTTTGATAGCTGGAAATCCAGATCTCTTATGGAGATGAGACAGAGCCCATGTTGCCCTCAATTGTACACTACCTTAAAATGTAAATAGATCTCATGTATAGAAATCCTTAGTGCCTGCATTGTATAAAATTACCTTAGATTTATCTTAAGGGACAAAGATAGTAAGCTCCTGTAATAGTGTTGTCTTACAACTCGAATTTGTAGAATACAAACCCGCAGGAAGTTAATAATGAAAACATAAAAATTCATGGACCCCATTCAAGCTCGAATTACACAGTTACGCATTGGATGAAACATAGTTTCCTTACTCAATCATATTCATCCTTTGACTAGTTGAAAATGTTCAATCAACTCGTCCCTTTTGACCTTCAATTTGATAAATGATATATGCGCAGGTATCATACTGCTCCTATCAATGCTTCTCAACGTAGATAAATCCTCTTATTACATGGACTCTTCCTCTGAACTGCACAGTCATAATGCGAAAACCACCAAGGCTGTCATTCCCCATGTTGGGCTTTCTCCCACCCTTTCAATCAAATGGCTTGCTAGGTGTTGGCACAATTTGCAAACCCCAATCTTCGATGTTGGATCATCAATTCTGGAAACTATTGCTAACATGTATGTTCTATTATCCACCCTTTAATCATTCAACAATTAAACACCACTTTCACTTCTTGGACATATACCTGTAGATGTTTTTCAGGCGTGCCTTATATTGAATCCAAACTATGTAACTGTGTTGATTTCCTAGTGAGGGGAATTAATATCCTCAGATAAGTTATCCCTTAAGTGACATTCATGTAACTTGAGGAAACCGAGCCTGCGATCACTGTCGGCATATCTCTCCCAAACTCATTGCCCTCCTCTAGTTAATGTCGACACCAATTAGAAATTTCCTCGAAGGGTTCTTTTAAATCGCCACTTCCAAAATCAGCGCCTTGTCTTTTAAATTGCCACTTCCAAACTCAACTACAAGCTACCATGACATTAACAAGAGGTTTTATATTCCACGATGCAGATACATGAGAAAGAACTACTGATTTCCGGTGTCCATGACTGAATAGAGTAGAATTTGAGCAACATAATAAGCGTTAAACTAAAATCTCCTAAAAGTAAAACTGAAATTATAAATCCCATGGTTCTTCATAGCTCGCTAGACATGTATTGTGGAAAATCAGAGAAAGAGGAAAGAAAAATTCCATTCTATACTCGAGAGACTGTAAAGTAATGCATTGATAATTCCTGCTCCTATCCTCCAAAATTCAGAGATTACCAATTTTGAATCATATATCACGCAGAAGTATATACCATAATAATTTCACTGTACCAATACAATTTCCAAAGATACTTAAAAAAACTAGTGCCATTTATAAGCATATTAGAAAATGTACAATACTTGGCCTGATAGACAAATATGTATGGGCATTTCGAGCCCTTGGCCTTTTACACATCTCATCACTTTCACACACTCTCACTCACACCTACTCTCTGCCTTTGCCTCTGTATTTCCCATATGCATGCTTACCTTTATAGAAATAATTACATATTTATGGATTATTCTAAATTCATGATCTTTTCCATAGATCACTCAACTAATTCCTAAAATCTGTTACTCCTCCTTTGACTCAACTAAATCCCTATTTAGGAATCCCTAAGATTTTTCATGAGATCTTATAAGGCTGATATATCTCGTATTCTCAATTATATGAGAATATTTACATTTAAAACCTCCCACACATATTTCTCATTTAATTTATTATAAAATTACAAATTTCCTTTTGTAAATTAAAAACATCACACCCACTAAGTCAACCAAATATACAATGATTTTCTGAGTAGGATGCTCCTACATCATTGCTAATGCATGTTGAGGAGTGTTAGTGAGTACTAAGACAACACATTAAGGGATCACTAGGTCAAAACTAATGGAAGTGAATGAATATGAGGGACGTGTGTCAAGTAATAGTGTTAATGAGTGCTAGTTGTCATGCTAAGGAGGGAGCAACAAGGTATGCTAAGAATTGGTAAGGCAGATAAGGAATATCAAGGCATATCAAGAAGTTCCAAAGTTTTCTAGGGAGTTCCAGGGTGTGCTCATATGTTCCAAATAGTGCCAAGGTATGCCAAGAAATGTCAGGTGCTAAGCCATGCTAGGATGTGCAGGGTGCCAAGGTATACCAATATGTGTCAAGGAGCGTCAAGGAAACAAAAGGAAGCACCAAGCTAAAATGAAAGGAAATGAACACACAAGACGGTTAATAAGTCAAGACTTTATCTTTTTTAAAAGGGGCATGCTAGGCACACTAATAATAGGTCCCAATACATGCCAAGTGCCAATGTGTGCCAAGTGATAATGTATGTTAATGCATGTAGCCAAGGTGTTCTAGGGCATGCTAGGGACTATAGGCATGCCAACACATGCTAGGAGAGTCTATGTTGTGCTATGACATGCCAAAATGTTCTTGGGCATCTGATTCATGGCAATATGTTATAGGTACAAATATGTTCCAAGACATGCGAGGTGCTAAGAAATGTTAGTGTGTGCTAAAGCATTAATTTAAGGTGTGACCAGATTGTTGAGGAGTGTTAGGTATCTCTCATTAATATAATTGACACAACTTGATTTTGTATTAAATCATATATTTCCTACACACACTAGTGGAACTTTATCTAAAGGGATTTTTCTAGATAATAAACCTAATAGGGATGAATCATGTGTTGACTCATAGGAAAAATCTATTTGCATTACTTGAGGGAAATGATACACACTAATTAATTCTTAACAAATTGACTAACTCTAACCACTATGGCCTTGGATACATAATGAAAAAGAATCCACAATAATAGTCTTAAATCATTATCTTTTGATAAAAATATAGTAACAGGCACATAGCATCATCAAAAAATTGTTGGAATGACCCATGGTGACAAACATTTTTTTACCATCACCAAAAATAACCAAAAAGAGCATTGGTGAGGGTCAATAAAATATCGTCACTAGAAGTGTAGCCAAAGAGATAATTAGTGATCGAACTTTAACTACCCTCACCAAAAGTGTCATTGAAAATCACTTTGGTGACAAACCTTAAAGGGCCATCACTATAAACACTTACAACAACATTTTTTTTGGACCATCACCATATGCAACATTGGTGACAAACCTTCAATGGCTTTGGTGACAAACCTTAAAGGACCATCACTATAAACACTTACAAAAACATTTTTTTAATGATCATCACCATATGAAACATTGGTGACAGACCTTAAAGGTTCATCAAAAGCATGACCCTCAGCAATGTCCTTTTTTTTTTTGTAGTGATGAGCGTGCCCTTCCTAGTGTGAATTCACCTATCAGAAATTTCCAAATTCTCCACAACCCATCGGACCATATCAGTATAAGGAATAAGTCACAGCCTGGATGCAATTCTATGCAAGAAGTAATTAGCAACATCATTAGAAGTAGCTTCCGAAATGGGGACACTATCATTAGCAATAACTATTATATGAGTGACCATAGGATTCTAATCTTCAAAACACTGATAACTTGATTCCCAAGAATAAAGCCAAGCATCTCTAGTACAAAATTATCATAAAATAATCCCGCTTCTAAACTATTTTCATAAATATATTCTATAAATGAGCTAGAAGGTTGCTATGGTGGAGCCTTTTTCTTTGGTTTCCCTCCTCTATTCATTTCTTCATGGTGCCAAGAATCAAAGCTTTCTTGTAATGGAGGTACACAAGAAATCAACAAAGACACTTAGCCATAAATTAACGTCGATGGAAAATAAACTTTACAATAGAAATCTACTTTTGAACGAATATTATGATACCAAAGTGTATTAAATGTAAAGTTTTGTGTTTTAGAGACTTATTAAAATCCACTAAGTACACTAATGGGAAGCCATGTGAAAGATTCCACGTTATATTATCGAAGGTGAAATATCAGAGTGTTATTTAAAATAGAGTTACGATATTTCAAATCTATGAAATGAGAAGCTCCCGTTAATACAAAGGTTATAAAGAGAAATCCTGAAAATAGTCTTGAAGTAAGTGTTCCGATGAGAAATATGAAAATTTTAACAACATTATTGTTTTCGTAAGACTTATAAAATAATGTTTATGAAATATGAGATTCTGATATATAATTATGCAACATCGAATATTAAAATAGAAAAAGGGGTGTTATCATATCAGAGGTACCGCTTTTTGTAACATTATTTTTAAAAAGGTTATGATAAAAGAAGTTTTGATAAGAGTATTATCGAAACTAGAGAGAATTTCAGAGGAGTATGTTTTTAGAGGTGTAATAAAAATGTAGTTCCAAAATGAGCAGTTATGAAAAGAATATTTTAATCAAAAAGTGTTTGAGGGTTGTAATTTCGGAAGAATCACTAAATTACACTTTACGTTATTAAGAGCTCTAAAATAAAAATCCTTAAGTAATAATAAAAGTGTCAGGAGGTCAGGCTTCGGGGATGATATTTTTCGTAACATTTATTAATAAAAATTAAGAAATGGAGAAGAACCTATATTGAAGCACTTTCAATACAAAGAGAACTTCGGGGAGTGAGCCCATGAAAACTCCACTATTTCGTAATGTTTATGAAATAAAACTCCTATAATATTTGTTCCAAAAATGGGAAAGAGGTTAAGTTTTACAAAAGTTTTGATTTCAAAGCACTCATAAAAAATTTCCTTATTGTCCTTATTAAATAAAAAAGTATTTTATTTGAAAAACTAAGTATACTAAAAGGGTCCCCATTACTTATTAGGAGCTAAGTAAAATAAATGGGTTGTTGCTATTTTGCTACAACAATATGTCATATGAGTTATGTTAGCATAGATATCTAAACTTGGCTTTGATACCATGTCAATCCAAGGAATAACTCCCGAATTATGTTTTTATTACATTGATGAGAATATAATTATATAACATAGAAGAGTGACTGTTATTTTCATTTTCCAATGTCAAATTGTATTCTAAATATTCATATTTCCTTCTCTTTACATATTTATAAGTTATCCACCTAATCCTTGAAGATTAGGTGTCTGACACATATAACAACATTTAATCAATATAAGAAAAGAGAAAGAGACAAAAAAATAACACACCATATTTACATGGTAAAACCCCATTCAAGGAAACATCTACAAGAAGGTAATAAAATATTTATTATCTTTAGAAATCTCCAATATTAGTTAGAAATCACCTCCACAAGTGCTTCACCCTTTACAAGGATAAAATTTTATCATTGCATATTGTGTTGTTGTTCAAATAGACTCTCTATCCTCTATTATATACCAATAGATGTAGATGAATTACATCCCAATAAATGTGTGGGGTAATATAATTTTACCTCTTTATATAATAAATGATTACTAGGGTATTTTACACCGTGATGAATATGGGATATGCCCCTTTTACATAATATTACAGTTTCTTCTAACATAACCTAGACATTATTACCTTCCAAAGGGACACATTCCAACACTCCCGCTTAATGATGACTAGGGAGATGGAACACTTATGGAGGAATACTAAATTACATCAACACTCACCCTTGATGATAGCTTCCCACATTCCCAAAAAATGTGAGTATAGGCTTAAATGGCTACAGTCTAATGCATTCATGAATAATGTCATGTTTGCATATAACATGTGGAAAGTAAGTTATTGTATCCTAGTAAACATTTAGAATGTGTTGATCTTAAAATGATAATTCTATTTGTTAGCTTTCATAGAAGGATGAATGCCTTATATATAATATTGTATTTTTCTTTAGATTGAGATTAATTCTTAGGTAAAAATTTTGGTACCTTAATAAGGAAATCAAATTCAAACTAGAAATATAAAACTTGAATTTATCAGCAACCATACTCAAGAAGAACACCCTAATGGTGTTACAAAGATTCATAATATGTAGAAAACAATCTTTAATGTGTTTTCATATCTATATGGGTTAGTAATCATCATAATCATTCATCAACATCAAATAAACAAACACTTTAATTCATGGATATATATATATTAGTTAACAAACATTTTTGTATATATATATATATATATATATATATATATATAGATATATATTAGTCAAACTATACATTTTCAACAAAATGGAACAATGTGCCCTATATAAAAAACAACATATTGTACCCAAACATGGAAGTATCAATTAGGGTGCCCCAGATAGTAAATGACATTGGTCACTTCTTGACCATTTCTACCATTTCCACTATCAAATGAATATAGGACATCAATATTTCTCCTCTTATTGGAAGATGAAGTTCAATTTTTTCTCTCTACGTGTGGTTCATTTTTCTAGATACTGCAAAAAGAAACAACATTTTCATAATATTTTTCCAAAATGAGTTAGCACACTTACAAAATGATACTTCATAACTCAATCAAAGAAAACCTAATGCAGATATTATTAGTAGTAGAATGGTTTTTCCCTCATCCATGAACCTAATCCCTCTGTTACATCACCCTACAGAAGTTACAAGAATAAAAGCATGTATTTTAAAGAGAAATGACTAGAATAAATTCCATTAATGATACATAAAGAATTCATCAATGAATGATCTCACCACAAATGTCTCAGGTAATGATAGAAATTCATTAGCAAGTAGATCACTTGACTGAACAAGTTGCTCTCAGTCATCATTTTTTGTTGCATCCACCATGTTATCGACATGAGATGACCGGGATAGGGGGTACATGGGGTGTAGGTGGAGAAACTATATTAGATGAAAAATGACCAGTACAATAGGGGGAAATAGTGGTCTAACTATTGTCGATGGAAAGGAAGGAAAATGTTGTATGTGTGGGCGATGATGAACCCATACGGGTTGTACTAATAATGAAAGTACCCTTGGGGTGGAACGTAGTATCCCAAGAACTTTCAAAAGGTGTCGAAGATTTGAATATCCCTAGTTTCACTAAATATTGATTAATACCTCCCCAAATATTTTTTTGAACCCTCCTCATAATACATCTTTTTAATAAAAAAATTCCCTATTTTTATTGGATATCCCTATTTTTTATAACCCCTAATAGCTATAAAAAACATTAAAACATTCATCTCCCCCCTAATACCAATAATATAGACTTACCTTTTCATATTTTTAAAACCTCATTTATGAATGAACATGATAAGATATTAGTTAGCAAGGTGAAGCCCCCGTGATGACACTATAATATATATAAATATTAAATGAATGCCATTATTATACCCAAGCTAAAAGTACATGCAAACTAAAAAAATCTATAATATGGATCAAAAACAAGTAAAATTTTTGCAAGGAGTCATAATTTTAATTCAATTTTCCTGAGTGTATGATACAAAAAAACAAGAAGGCTACTGCTAATACTACATCAATGAACAAAACTAACATTGATGCATCTATCTGCATTAGGGGTGCAGTATTAAGTGTAGTAATTGTGAACAAAAAATAGGTATGAAAAGAAAATACACATAAATTATACACATATACACAATGAAGAATATAGATATGGTCAAGATACTAACCTCCTCTATATATCTCTCTTGTTTACTAGCCTCCATTAGTTCATAACAAGCCTCCACATAGTTCAAACATCTACAAGACTCACAAGAAGCTCCACGTGTCCTCTCTTGGCTAGAATATCCTATAGAGGTTGAAGGTCCAAACCCTTCCCCAACCTCACCTCTAGGTTGCTTAGGGTGAAATAATTCTATAAAAGTGCTATGTTACACCAGGATATGAATCAATGTGATAATGGTTGTCTAAGTTTGGTTAATGCTCTCCCCTAAAGGAGGATGTTTTATATGAGGGTCAAACCTTCACCTAGGAGGGTGAGGCATTGGTTTTGAGTCAAACCTAACATTTTATCTATCCTATGCAGACGCATGACCCAACCCATGGAATTCAACCATGTCAAAGAAGTTGATATGGATACCTAACATGAACTCTACACATAATCTCCTAAGGAAATGTAGAGGCACCTCCCTGTTATTGCATGGAGGTTTGTGGAATAAGATAAACCACCTATCCATCCAATGTTTTATAAATGGTTTGTAGGCGCATAAGTCCATACAACTATTTATTTTTTTCATCTAAGGTTGTATTTTGGTTCTTGGGTCAATAAAAAATGTCATGAATTATTGTTTTCCAATGTTTAGTTCTCTAACTTGGTATTTATTTATACCAGTCCCATAATATTCAAATATTATATCTGTATGATAAGAAATATTAGTTAATAGGCTTTGGGAATTTACAATATATTCTACAATGGTATCTAGAGAAGTTACTAGAAACACTCAAGAGGAATATCTATTATTTTTTGGGTTGTAGGTGAGGGATCTCAAAGAGCTCAAACTTGCATCAATATCCATGCCAATGCTTGATGGTTTTGGGTTTGGTTTTCTTGTTTGTAACTAAAGTGAGGTTGGGTTTGGGTTCTGATTAAGATCCATGTTAATAAAGTATCTTGCAATTTAATAAGGTAAAATATAATTTACATGTAACTCACTCTTCCCACATTGACCGAATTTCACTAGTTTTCCCGGGGTAAACATGAGCTTAGGGTCACTATGATGAAACTCAACCTTCTAGATAACCTGAAGGAAATGGATTTTAAAACTTAAGACTTTACTGACTTCTCTCAAATGTTGCAGGACTTCTAGGAGAAATCCAACCCCTCGTGTTGTCAAAACCCTGATATAACTCTCTTTTTCATTGAACTAGAGCCTCAACTTCTCCCTTTCCAAGGAATGCAAATGATTGTAAGCATCCAGTCACTCCCATAGGCCTACTCGGTGAGCCCTGATATTGCACCAAGAGTGCTGGAAACCCCAGAGGCTACTCTACTTTACTTTATCAATCTGGGGTTCATACAAACTTGGAGGTGACAGTGTTATATACACAACGGATGCATTCTACTCATGCCATCCTCTTCTGAGTCCTACGAAAGCATGATATTGCTAGGGTCTATGAGTGAAGGCTGTAACACTTCTGAATTTTACCTAGAACTACAAATGACTCAAAATCATTACTCTATCAAAAATCAAAGTACTATTCTAAAGAAAGAATATACATCTAGCTAGTTTTCAAGGAATGAAATCAACAATTTAGGCTATTGCAAGAAATAGAAGTAAACTAGGAAAAATTCATGAAGAAAACCGTTGAATTGAATTTGCAGAAAGGAAGACTAATCTAATCAATCATTGCTGGGAAAAATGGCTAAGTAAACTCTAACTATTTTATTCTTAACTTCTATCCTTTAACAATGCATCTATTCATGGGCTAGCTATGTTTCTAAATACTTTGTTTTGCAGCAAAAGAAGGAGATGCTAAAGTGGCTTAAGAAGGTCTTGGACTCATGTATTTAGAGCTAAATGTGTCTTGGAGGTTGTGGCAGGGTTAGGTGAGGTGGAATATGGTTTCTGGGCTGATGCAGAGGCTAACTTGTGTTGCTACATGATCTGCTATAGGTTTCCTGTAGTGATACAGGATATCTTGTAAATGCTACAAGAAATAGGATGAGGGTGTTTTGAGGTGAATATTGACGAGGAAAGGGGTAGGGAAGGTGAAATTAAGGTGTATTTAGCTGGATGGAAGGTGGCCAACCCATTGGACAAGCTCATAACTTCTCTCAAACCCAGTCTTGCACTTCTAGCGTTTCTCTCGATGTGGTGGTGAAAATCTCAAAAACAGGGCTGAGGGAGATTTTGTTGAAAGGATATTAGTGAAAGGTGAGAAATGGAGCTAGGGATGCTGTGGAGTCCTCCTCTACTTCTCTACTCAAACCTACAATAAAACTACCTATTCATGCAATAAACATTGACAAATCTATGATGAAGAAGATGCAAAAGATGAGAATTTGATAAGAAAAACTACTTATGCATTCAAACAAAAATATAACTCAGTATTCTCAACATGTTCATGACAACTACAACAACCTATCTATTCTTTCCAAGAAATCATAAACTGAAGAGAAATTTTGGGCATGTGGTAAAGTTCTTCCCTCCTCAAGCTCCATTGAAAGAGGTGAGAGAGGGAGGCTTTGACAAACAAATTTTGGAGTTTATATGCTACTGTACCATGATATACAAGAGCCTAACTAAAAAAATGTGAAATGGAAGAAAATGAAAAACAATAAAAGAAAATGTAATAAAGGTAGCTAAAACTCGTAAAGTAAACTAGCTACAATGGCACAAAACTAAACATAAATACACAATAGAGAGAGACTAAGACCAATGGATTGGGCCCTAACCCACAAGCTCAACTCTCTGAAAATAAATCATTGAAGGACAAAATGAATACTCATTTTATTGAAGAAATATTCTCATTACATAACAATGAAAGTCTCAAAAGTCTATCACAAGAGCTAAGAGTCTACTAGCTTCCTCCAAAATTCCAATCGTAATGAGCTCTTGCTCTGCCCTATTTAACCTAAAGGGTAGCTACCAGCAACTCCCTAAAAATTAGGTGACGTGTCCCCTTTGACTACAGGAGTAGTGGAGCTTTGGTGTACTTGATCTTCTACTTTCTTGGCTTCCTTTGATTTCGACTTGTTGGAGGTACTATCGAGGGTCCCTTGGCTAGATATAGGAGTTAAGGAGGTGGACAACCCTTCTATAATCTCTCCTTGCTGTCTACTCTGAGCTTTGATTGCACAATCTTCAACAAAAATGGAATAAATTTGTGATTATCCTACATTTAACCCATATTAGGAATTCGAAGTATGACAAGCCTTAATCACCATCTACACTAAGAAACATATGACCATAATGTAATTAAATATGAGAAAGAGAGACTAATAAGGCTAAAAAGGTGACAATTAACCCCTCCAATTATACCTAATGATAGTGATCATCATCATCCCCCTACCAAATGGTTGCTCATCCTCTGAGAAACTTAGTCCTCCTTCTTCATTTATTTTAGTGCTTTAGTGGCCCCTTTGACCTCGTAAGGAAGAAGTGAAGGAGTTCCTTCAGGAGGGTAGAATCCAACATTCCTTTACGCCTCCTCCCATTCTCTATCTTCATCATCTCAGTCTTTCCCTTTAGCCAGTCCCAACAACAAAGGTGGACTAAGCTTCAAGCCAAGCCATTGTATTTTCATTGCCTGCATAGCCCTCTTGTATAATGGTTCCCTTTCTAGGGCACTTCTCAATCTCTCTAGGGCATGATATTCCATGTTTTAGAGACTAGGAGGGAGGCCATTCCACTTTATTTGACTTTCCACTATACATTCATCTCCCAAAAACCTATAAATATCATCAAAATGTGCAATGGATTGTGCTTGTGTGCTGAGGTACTTACCTGCAAGGCCGACATCATTCTCTATCATGACGTGATTGTTGATGACTCCCCTAGGGATGAATAGTTTTGCCCTTATGTGTAGAGGGGCCTTGTTTTATCTTCTCATCAACTTTTTTACTTCACTTGCTCTTGCTTCCTCATTGACCATCCAAGAAGCTAATATCATTAACTGCATATCTCCCCACCTATGGTTCAGGTCCCAAATGTTTAATTCTATCAAAATAATATTGTTCATGTAGAATTTTATCATCTTGGCCTTGTCTCCCATCCCGGACTGATTGCAACAGTCAATGAATTTCCTACAGTTCTAAAAAGATAAGGACCCATGAGAGTCTAATTTCTTAATATGAAATTGGAGCCATTGTTCTTTGAGGTAGATGGCATAGAATTTTGATGGATATCTGTGTTGGATGGCATCCATGTACAAATCTGCCATGGTGGAAATTTGTTTGTCTTTTTTATGAAGTTGACTCTGCAATATTTCATGCATTGACTGTGTTTCCTAAAGTTGCTCTTTCAACATGGATTTTGTGATTCTAAAATTAGAAAAATTCCTTCCCTACTAAGTGACCTTCTCCTTCATGATCCCTATGCCATGCACACCTTTTTTTTGTAGCAATTATCATCCACTAATGAGTGGATGCTATTTCTTGTTCCAACTGATAAAATAAGGGGACTACAAAATTCTGAGGAATCATTATGCCCCATTCAATAAATGTATAGTAAGAACTGAGATTTGGCTGAGGGCTAGAGTGTGAAACTGCTGATATATCTTTAGGGACAGATTTTAGGGAGGTAGGCTCTTCCTTTTTCTCCTTCTATTCCTCCCCTTTTGCATCTTTCCCTTCAACTTGTGCTTCTTTCTGAATTTCTTGGGCCTCTTTTCCACCCATGAATGCCTTATATCCCTCCCTCAAGGATTCCTGCTATGTTTCTGGTACTGTTGGTGTTTCCTGTACCACAGACAAAGTTTCCTATAGCAAACTTTGTTTTTCCTGTAGCAAAACCTCCCTTACTTGTTTTTCCTTATTTTCTATATTTTGAGGGTCTGTGGGGGTTGGTATATGTGTATGGGATGCAAACCAAGATGAATTTCTCCTCCTATAGGTCAAAAGTGTCCTCTTAGGTGAGGTGACCTCTTGAACTTTCCCTTCTTCAAACCTTATCTCATCATCCTTTCTGGGAAACTCCTCAATTGTTATAGGTATTTTGGTTGGAGGCTTCCCCTACCTGACCCTAGCACTCTTTCTAGTCCCGAAGTACATGGGTGTTTGTATTTTTCTCTCAGCCTTCACTGGTGTTCTCAAAGTGGCTAACATATCAGCCAATTCTTTCTTTGTTGTCTCAGGTGATATGCTGGTATGTTGAGGAGAGGTATGAATGCCTAGAATAGGGGTCTAATATTTCCTCCTCACCTGGATTCTCTTCCTTCTTCTCCTGTGTTTCTTCCTCCTCTATTTCATCTCCCTTTAATGCTTCATCTCCCTCTTTTTATTCTTCTTTTCCTTCCTCTGTTTCTAGGGTTTCTATGTTTTTTGTTTCAACCTCAATCTCTTCTTCTTCCTCATCTTCTCCTTCTATCTCTTTATCCTCCCCTTCTTCTTCTTCTTCCTTATCTTCTCCTTCTATCTCCTTAGCCTCCCCTTCTTCTTCTTCTTCCATTCCCCTCTCTCCAAGACTAGAGGTAGAGGTTTGTCCAGTTTGGGTGGCTATGAATGCTTCCCTATCCATATCTATGAATGAGAACCAATGCACTGAGAGGTTCAATTTGTTTAGAGAATCATTCACTATCAGCTTGATGAGACCATGGTGAGTTAAGTGCTGGTACTTCCTTTCCCTCACCTTTTGGCTCATGTCCCTAATTGAATGCAGGAGGAAATAGGGAATTCTCAATCTTTGTTTTAGAGGGAGTTATCCTTGAAATATAAGTTCATTAAACAACCTGAAGTGGTATCCATAAACCACACTAAGTTTTCCCTCACAGGAAATGAATTTCATAATGAGGAATGCTACTTCATCCCAAGGGTATGGAAGGCTTTCTCTCCTCATTCCATTTTTGTCTTCAATGAATTCTTAACTTGGAAGAAAGAATCTCTTTTTAGCTGAAGTGTTGGAGACCCTATATTCCCTATTCTACTTGATTCCTAGGGGAAAAATGGTGATTATGCAAATTCACCCAGGTGTAATTGTGATAGTTAGGACTCTAACCACATTGGTAGCCCTCTCATCTGTGTTAGGTCCTTATATTACTAGTACATTCCCTTATTTTTTCTAGTGTAACCCCCTTATTGTTATTGTTGTACCCCTCTAACCCCAATATTGTTATTATTTTGCCCTTACATTATTATTGTTAGGTCGGCTAGGATTATATTGTGATCCCATGGAATCCTATATATAGAAGGAGGTTTTGGTCATTTGTATCATCCAAGAATTTTTCATTTATGTAATGTATTGGACGTTTCCCCCTCGAAGTGGTTGATTGCTAAGGCGTTGATCTCTCTTTTCTTCCATTTTTGGAGCTGGTTTCATAACATTTGGTATCAGAGCTATGGATTCTAAGGTTTCTCTACTCCAAACAGGTCATCATGGAATTTTCGCTATAAATTTTTTTATACAAAGGTTCAGAAGCTAAAATTTTTACAAAGTGAAGCGGAAATCCTGAGGAATGTCATGTAAAAATTCCAGATCTTGGTTCACAATAGTTTTGGATATATGATATGTGGAAGTCAGGGTTTTTTTAGGCTCCCAAATTTCACCTAAAATAGATCATCATGGAATTTGCACTATAATTTTTTTTCTACGAAGTTTCAAAAGCTGAAAAATTTACAGAGAGAAGTCGCAATCCTGTGAAACTTCCTGTAAAAATTTCAGATCTTGGTTCGCAATAGTTGCAGAGATATGATCTATGGAAGTTAGGGATTTTTCACGCTCCCAAATTTCATCTCAAAGAGGTGACCATGGTCATAACTCTCTCTCTGAGCGTCGGATTGGAATTCTGTAAAATTTGGCTGTAAGAACAGGGACTGTAGTTTCCTGTGTATCAATTTTAGAGCCGAAGGAGGAAATAGTGACATGTGGCATGTCATACAATTTCGCTCAACTGAACCAGTCCATAATTAGGTCATTGTGGGAGATTGGGCATAACTGTACCTTGAAGAATCCAAATCAAGTCATATATGTGGCATTAGAAATAAGATTCATCGGAATAATACAGGGTCTAATTTCAGATATTGAAGATCTAAAATCCCAGAGATAATTCAGTTTCAATATTGAGCTCCTCAAAAGGAGGAAAAAGTTGTGTATTTTTTTTTGGAATTGCATAAGTCTTGTGTGAAAAATTAGTTTGAAGTGATTCTAAGGGCATATTGAAGCACAGATATCAGTATTGGGTTCTAAAATTCAACCTAAAAATAATTCACGACCCATTAATCCTTCAGAAGGCTCTACTATGACTCATGATGAGGAAGAAGCGCAACACGACATAGAAAATTTACAAGAGAAAGTGCACCAAATTTCACTCTCGCAAAGAGCAACAAAAAATGAAATGGAAGTTTTGAAGAAAGGTGTGGTAGTTAAGATGGATGGTTTGAAGAAGGGCATGGAAGCTAATATGGATGGTTTGAAGAAAGGCATGGAAGCTATGATGGATGGCATGGAAGCTGGCATGGAAGCTAAGATGGTTGACATGGAAGAAAAAATGAAAGACAACATGGAAAACATGAAGAATGATCTAAAAGCATACATGGAAGGTTTGAAAAAGTTGATACAAGAAATGTTTCCTAATGGTTAAAAGATAATATAGGAAACTCATGATGAGAACAAAATAAATGTTAATCGTGATTTCATAAACTCTAATGTTGGATGGAAGAATCACCATATTCCAAAGATGGATATGAGGAAGTTTGATGGAAAGGATCCTGTAACATGGATACTACATATGGAGCAATATTTTGATCTCCATAATGTGAAAAACACACAAAAGGTACGCATTGCAACTTTACATTTAGAACAAAATACATTTGTATGGTATCGATGGCTTTTCTCCCGTAAAAAAATTGTCACTTGGTCAATTTTTACGGAGGAAATGATAGCACATTATGAGGATACACAGAGCAACACCTTCTTTAGCCAATTGATAAATCTAAAAAAAAAGGGTTCAATGGGGGAGCATATTGAGGACTTCCAAAAATTGAATATAAGGGTAACTAATATTCCAAAGGAACCTAGGATTGATGTCTTCATAGGGACTTTAAAGGACAACATCCAACATGAAGTTCACGTTTGGGAATATGATTCATTGGAGAAGGCATTCAGGTTGGCAAGAAAAATTGAATACAAAATTGGCGATAAGGAAGCCTACCACTCACATCTATAAATATGGAAGTGTTGGTACTCCTAGACTTCCACAACCTACAAGGTTGACACCACAACAATTGGAAGAAAAAAGATCAAAAGGGATTTGATACAGTTGTGATAGAAAATACACTAAAGGTCATAATTGTGCTAAGAAGAAATTATTTTACATAGATTGTGAATAGGAGGAAGAAAATGAACAAGAAACTTCAAAAGGAGAGGATATACACCAGGAACCAACCCTAGAAGAAGAAGAAATGAGTCCGACCACATCGTGTAATGCATTGGTAAGAATTAACACTCCTCAAACTCTCAAGATAGAAGGACATATCAAGAAGAAAAAGGTAATAGATTTGATTGATCCGGGTAGTACCCATAATTTTATCCATTGTATGGCAGCCAAGGAATTGAATTGTTTCCTATACCCAACACCAGAATGTCAAGTGATGGTTGTAAATGGAGGAACTATAAATTTCACTAGAAAATGTTATAATAGCAAGCTAACCATAGGGGAATATGTATTGAATAGTCTAATGCTTTCCATTTCAATGGGAGGTGCTGATGTTGTACTAGGATTACAATGGTTATAATCTTTGGGGGACTGTAGCTTTTAATTTTCAAGAACTTTTCTTGAAATTTTTTTCTGAAGGAAAGGAAATCGAAGTATGGGGTATTGCAGGGAAAGTTTCCATTTTCTAGGTTAGAAATATTTTTGGGTAAGTCAGATAAGGATCAGAGTATCATAAGCACTAATTTCATGATAAAGCTTCTAAATAAATAATAACGAGGCGTAATCCCACAATTATGCTCACTAGAAGTTCCAACATCAAAATCATGTATTTCTCCAGATCTCCGAAAATTCTTGGACAATCATTCCAAAGTGTTTGAAACTCCCAAAGGACTCCCACCTATTCATGATCATGATCATGCCATTCATTTGATTCCAGGAAGTGTTCCTCCAAAAATCAGGCCTTACAGATATCCTTATGTCCAAAAGAGAGAAATTGAACGTATGATTGCAACTATGTTAGAGGCTGGTATAATTCAACGTATGATTGCAGCTATGTTAGAGGCTGGTATAATTCAACCTAGTCAAAGTTCTTTCTCTGCTCCAGTAGTATTGGTGCACAAGAAGGATGGATCATGGCGCATGTGTCCCAATGATAGGGAGCTCAATAAGCTCACTATTAAAGCTAAATTTCCCATTCCTGTGATTGATGAATTATTGGATGAATTACATGGAGAAATTTATTTTACCAAGTTGGATCTTCATTCAGGATATCATCAAATTAGAATGAAGACTACAGATATTCCAAAAACAACATTTCAAACTCATGAGGGTCATTATGAATTTTTGGTCATGCCTTTTTACCTTACTAATGCACCTTCTACATTTCAAGGGTTGATGAATTCCATTTTCAAACCCTTCTTTAGAAAATTTTTGCTAGTATTTTTTGATGACATACTAATCTACACCAAGTCTTGGAAGGATCATGTTATACATGTTGACGAGGTGCTCAAACTATTAGAGGAGAAACAATTATATGCAAAAACATCCAAATGTTTCTTCGGAGTACAAGAGGTGGAATATCTAGGTCATATTGTATCTCATGAGGGTGTTAAGGTAGACCCTAACAAAATTAAATCCATTACGGAATGGAAAGTCCCCACAACCATAAAGTAGTTGTGAGGATTTCTTGGGTTAACAGGGTATTATCGTAAGTTTGTTAAGGATTATGGGAGAATAGCAGCACCTCTAACGACATTATTGAAGAAATATGCACTTTCATGGACTCCTGAAGCAACTAAGGCCTTGAACATATTAAAGAGACAATGTGCCTAGCACCGGTCTTAGGTACGCTAGACTTCGCAAAAAACTTTATTATGGAATGTGATGCCTCAAGAAATGGAAGTGGTGATGTTTTAATGTAAGAAGGAAGACCCATTTCTTTTGAAAGTCATCCAATAAAAGGAAAGTATTTACAGAAAGCTATTTATGAGAAGGAAATGTTGGAAATACTACATGCACTAAAGAAATGGCGACCTTACCTAATGGGAAGACACTTCAAGTAAAAACTAATCATGATAGTCTTAAACACTTTTTGGAAAAAAGACTATCCTCAGAAGAGAAGAAAAAATGGGTCACAAAGATGTTGGGTTATGAATTTGAAATCATCTACAAAAAAGGGAAGTTAAATGTTGTTGCAGATGCACTCTCAAGAAATGATGAAGAAGTGGAAGCATTTCTTTGTGCCATTTCTATTATCCAACCAGATTGGATAATTGAATCAAGGGATGAATGGAATAAGGAGGAAGAAGTGTGGACACTCATTCAAAGGTTGCAGCAAGATCCTAGTACATCTGATACATTTAGTTGGGAAAATGATTCCTTATGGTACAATGATCGCTTATATATTTGCAAGAATTCCCAACTAAAACAAAATATTATTTTGGAATTGAACACTTCTCCTTTAGGAGGAAGCTTAGGATTTTTGAAAACTTACCACAGGGTGAAGAAATAATTTTTTTGGGATGGCCTTAAATCTGATATTCAAAATTTTGTGGTTGAATGTTTGGTTTTCCAGCAAAATAAAGTTGAGACAATTAAGACCCCGGGTCTTCTACAACCTATATCCATTCAAAGTCAACGTTGGGAGGAGATTTCAATGGATTTTATCACAGGTTTACCTAAGTCCGAAGGAAAGAGTGTCATCATGGTGGTAGTTGATAGACTTACCAAGTACGCACACTTTTTTGCATTATATCATCCATTTAAAGCAAGTACAATTTCTACTGCATTTATGGAAACAATTCAAATGCTACATGGAAACCCAAAGATTATTTTAAGTGACAGAGATCCCATTTTTACTGGAAATTTTTGGACGGAATTATTTTCTTGTTTGGGTACTCAACTAGCTCATTGCTCATTTTATCATCCTCAACCTGATGGTCAAACAGAGATAGTGAATAAATGTTTGGAAGGATATCTTCGTTGTTCTGTATCTAATAAGAAAACATAATGGGTCAAGTGGTTACCTCTCGCTGAATGGTGGTATAACACTTCTTTCCATACTGCAGCAAAAATGACCCCATTTATGGCACTTTATGGATATCATCCACCGTCCATCACATCTTATTTAAGAGAAAATTCTAAGGTTTAAGCAATGGAAGATCACATCGAGCATCAACACGAAGTTCTCCAACTCTTAAAGGATAACCTAAATTTGGCACAAAATCTGTAATATTCCTAAATTAGCACACAACTAATTAGAATATTAAAGTTTTGATTTTTCTCTTAGATAGAGGAATAAGTGGGCATGGAGACCCCTAAATCTCCTTAGTAGGAATAAATACACTCTCAGTGTGAATGGAGGTCATCTAAAAGGATGGATTGAAGACCCTTAGGTGTGAAAAGGGGCTGGAGCATGAAGATTGGGTCAGATTTGACCAAATCAACATCATTGTTATGGAGGAGTGGCATTCATGGTGGGACAACGCAGTTTTGGAGGGAGATTGAATGCATGGAAGTAGTGACCTAATTGAGTGGATACAAGGGTGAGGAAGCTCATCACTTATATAAGGAATAGGATGGCAGCCATATGGGGTTACGTTTGAGATTATTATTTTGTATATGGTATGTTTAGAGTTGTGCTCTCTTTAGCTATTTAGCTAAGATTGTAGTGTTGTTTAGCACAGGGTGTTCCCGGTCGGGAATCCCACCTCTTCCCTTGAGAGGCCTCTTGGGAGAGTATTGCACTACATTTTCCACTATCTGGCATCAGGCCAATCTCCATCTCTGTTCTACTGTGTAGTTTTTTCAGAGTATTGTGTTTTGTTGCAGGGTGCAACAATGGAGGATTATATTGGGTGTCTTCAAAGCTATTTTTGCAGTGGAAGAAGGTTTCCTTCCATTGTAAGGCTAGTAAAGAAGCCCCTTGGGATTTATTGACATATTTGGCATCAGGCCAAGGATTTTTTATCCCCTAGAGCGCAATTTTAGTCTAGATCTGCGTTATTTTACGGAGGAGTTGCAGGGGTGGTTGCAGTGGATGTTTTGGTAGGAGATTTCTTCAGTGGAGGAGCCATTCTTTCATCCGGGGAATATGTTGGAGAAGAGATGTAGGTTTCTACATCAGCTTCAGCCATATCTTCTCATTTATTTTGTTGCAGCATACCTTCAGCCCTAGGGCTGCAGCTTACATTGGCACATTGTGTACATTTTCTGGAAACCCTCTTGGGTTGTCTTGGAAAGTTAATCTAGTGCCTGGATCTGTGTGTGTAGAATCTATTGGGGCATATATCAGTATTTTTGTATCATTTTATGATCTACAACTATTTTATTCTTATTATGACTGCACTGTAGCAGCTCTCCGGCATTTTGTATTGTAGGAGCAAATCATATTTGGGAGTGATTGTTTATGGGAGGCTTGTTTCCTCATTTCATATGATTTATGCCTCACTATTTTGTACTAATTTGTTGTTCTTATACATAATTTTATGGCTCCATATTGGTCTCCAATATTGATGTATTGATTTACCTTACTATTTCTAGTTTTATGCACTATATTCCTGCTTTTCCCATTTGGTAATATTACAAAATTGAATGAAACAACAGGCAGATCAACATCGCAACGAGAGAATTTTTGATGTAGGAGACTAGGTATTTTTACGGATACAACCATACAAACAAATGTCCCTCAAGCAAGCTAAGAAGGATAATGAATTATCGCCAAATTTTTATGGTCCTTACAAGGTGTTGCAAAATATTGGTACTATGGCATACAAATTGGAGCTTCCTGATTCTTCGTGAGTGCATCCATTTTTTTATGTTTCATGCTTAAAGAAGGTTATAGGGGAAAAAATTTGAGTTCAAACAATATTTCCAGAACTTGATGAAGAAGGAAAAATCATATTGGAACCTGAAGCAGTCACGGAAACAAGAACTCGATAGCTACGAAATCGATCAATTTCAGAGTATCTCATCAAGTGGAAGAACTTACCCACTGAAGATTCTACATGGGAGGATGAGAGTTTTATACGGAAGCATCCAGAGCTACTCAAGTGTTGAGGACAACAATTTTTTGAAGGAGAGGAGCATGTTAGGTCCCTATATTACTAGCATAGTCCCTTATTGTTGCTAGCGTAACCCCCTTATTGTTATTGTTATTATTGTGCCCTTACATTATTATTGTTAGGTCGGCTAGGATTATATTGTGATACCATGGAATAATATATTTAGAAGGAGGTTTTGGTCATTTGTATCATCCAATAATTTTTCATTTATGTAATGTATTGGAGGTTTCCCCCTCAAAGTGGCTGATTTCTAAGGCGTTGATCTCTCCTTTCTTCCATTTTTGGAGATGGTTTCATAAAAATATGTTCTCTTCCATTTTTGGAGTTGGTTTCATAAAAATCTGTTAGTGATTACAGGGCTTCTGAAAATTCTCGAGCTATATCCTCATCAAATACTTTTAGGATCTCGAAGAAACATAACCACTGGTGGTTCCTGAAAATCTCCACCACCTGAGGGTGCAATATTATCCTTTTGATATCTATTGGCTCCCTTCTATTAAATTCTCCTCCCATTTTATGGATGTGTTAGGAAAGAGGATGAATGATTTTGTCTGAGATTTACTGGGGAATTTTTGCCTTAGAGATTATATCTTTTAAATAAACTCAGGCTACTTTTATTCAACATCTTAATTGTCGAATTATTGCTGACTGTGTATACATTTCATGGAAAATTCACAACTTTTGGGAGTGACAAACACTTACCTCTGACCTCTGGTGTTTTTTTTTTCTTGGAAGATGGTGGTATTAGGAGTTAATACCACCTATGAGTGGATCTTCTTTGAAATTTTGCTCACTTTTCAACCTTATGTGAAGTTTCTTGTAACATCCACAATTTCCTGTTGCACGGGGTTTTCAATGCAGACTTGGTCTTGGTGTTGTTTTCTTCGATGGTGTTAGCGCTCAAATCTACCTCAGGCTGAAATGAGGTAAAACTCAAGGCTACATCAAACCACGCTCAGCCTCGTAGCTAGCCCTATGAGGACAGGAGAGGGCTCTCTCCGTCAATCTTGATAAAATGAACAATAGGGTGCGAGATGACTTTAAAAGGGAACTGATTTTAGGCTAGTAAAGAGATAGGTATGTTTGATTTGGATTTTTTTGGGTTTTCGCTAGAGAAATGGGAAAAACAAATCTTGGGTCCGGGGATAAGGTCAGACCTTTGCAGATTTCAAGTTGGGGCGAGGTAGGTGGTTGTCTTGATGCTTTTGATTGGATATACGGACAGATTAGACCGACGAGGAGCTGAAGAGGGCAAAGAAGAGCTTGGATCCTCTCCAAACAGTCGAAAACATATAGAACTAACTTGAATTCAAAGGCAGAGCATGGTAAACAATGGATTCAACCTCATCTACTCATTCAATTTAGTTCAGAAGCATATGAAAAGAATGGCATACATTAAACAGGAAGAACTTACAGTAAACAGAGACAAAACACCGTCAAGAACAAAACACCACAAGGATCCCAACAAGTGCCGCAAAACCTCTAATCTTTCCTTAGCCAAAATATGAAAAATATGTACAATGGTGCCAAAAGTCTCCCAAGAGTCCAACCTCTCCAACCCCTGAAAATGATTGAGAAATTACATCATATAGACCATCCTAACCCCTTCCCATGCCTTTAGGGGTCGAATTCCTTCTTCAGGGATCAGTTTCAACAAATTCTAAACAAGGAACTAGAATCTAGGCATCTAAACAACTTGCCTCTAAAAGGGTGGAAACTGATTCATTTACATGATTTTCACTTTTTTGAGAGTGAATCTTCTAGAATAGGTAAAAATGAGCCAAATTTACATGCCAAACATAAATTTACATCATAATAACTCAAAAATTTCATCCCCAAGCAAAACTGGTCCAAACTGGCCGAAACTCTGAGCTGGAAGTTGAAAATTCAGCCAAAAATTTAAGTGGGTCTCACCCCTGAAACAAGTGAGTCGCGCGCCTTTCAACCTGATTTTGAGGTACTTCCCAGCATCCAAATTGAGCTCATGATAGCTCGTTGGAAATATCTGGATGTTGGCTATCCAACCCAAGTGTAATTTCCCAATTTGGATCTCATTTGCCCTGTCAAAAATCAAATCGCCCAACACTACTCCCAGCAGGTGCATCAATTCTCTTGAGGCAACGGTATTTTTGACATTTCTCTAAAACCATGACACCTGTGTAAAAAGTGAAGGATTTTTTTCTTCCTTGGCATGTTTTGGACAAAAACCTCTCTCATATTTCCAAAATTCATCTTTTATTGCTCTGAAACATCTTTTGAGTGAAACTTATCCCGATGTGTGAAACAAGGAATTTTGTCGAAATGAAGCGAAATGAAGGGGATAAGGGGCTTCTAAATTCTTGGGGAAATTTTTGGAAGTAGGGAGGGATGTTAGGAAGTAGGGGAAAGTATAATCACAGAGATTGAGTGAGGGGAAGGGGTCCAAAAGGGAAAAACACAGGCCTGGCCTAGAAAATTGCCAAGTTGTGGCAAGAAACTAGGGTTTGTGCAAAAATGAGGAATTTAGGGAATCTCAGTGATGGGAAGTGTTTAATAAGGTATATTAAGGATAGGGGAAGGTGTGTGAACATCAGGATACAAATTTTTCCGATGATTTTACCATACAAGAGAAATTACCTCCAAAACCCTAGGAGAGGGAAATGGACCTTACCAAGGCACAACTGAAGCATGAACAAGATGTAAAATGACCCAATGGAACCTGACACGATGATGAAAACCCTCTGAATGATGGTAAACTCAGCTGAATGGTGACATGGACCGACATTTGGACAACTTTGACAGGAGTAAAAGCAACCCCTAGACCTAATGCCTAGTGAGCAAATTTTGCTTGAAGACTCATTGAAATGACAAAATTTGACCTTGACACCTTAAAATCACTTTGTAAGAGCATGTTTGATCACTGAAGGAAGGCTGCAAAGGCTGACACTAACAGATGGTTCCTCTAACTTTCCTTCCTCCCACTGCTCTTGAAATTATAAATGAAATGAGAAGAATGATCCAACATTTCTCTTTATGGAAACTTAATAGAATTTGGAGCGAAGTGATGACTTGGACTATGGCACGAGTTTTCCTCTTCTGGACCGTTGGTCCCACTGCACTTAATCATTTCCTTAGCCTCAGAATCACCTCCATGTCCTTTTGAACTCCCCCTTAAATGATTTGACTTGCCCATGTGGCATGCATACTCAACTTCTCGGCCACTTTAACTTCACGAGGGTGGCCAAGTTAACTGGCCACCTTTTCTCCTTTTTAATCTCTAATTCTTGACATTAATTCATTTTTGTCAACATGAGTGCATAGAGAGAGGGTGAAGGGACATCATACCTGAGCCTACAAGTTGTTGATGAGTTGTAGACATCATTTGATGTAGGTAGCTAGAGTTTGGTGATATCCATGACTTTTTTTCCTTTTGATGTGTTTTCTTATACAATTTCTGAGTGAAAAGCTTATTTCTGAGTGAGTTTCTTAACCTTTCTATTTTGTTTTTATTTTTTCAAGTGTTGCATGGAGGTCCTTGGGTGATATTTCTGGTGTGATCATCCTCTTGGAGTCTGATGGTGGTACTTTGAATCCATTTCCATAGATTGCTTCTCGCTTTTTGACCTTGTTGTGCCAATTACAAGATTGCCATAGGAAGTACTCAACTTCTTGTAGCATACCCTTCTCTGCTTCTTTGGAGCTCTGGATTATTGATAAATTAAGGGAAATGGTGTGTGAAGGTTAGGGATGGAGCTATGGAGTGAGTGGAGTGATGGAGAGGTGAGGATAGAGGTCCCATGTCCAGATATAGGTAACCTAGCTGCCAATGGCGAAAAATAGGGTTTAGAGAGTGAGTACTTATGCATGGAGTGGAGTGAGGGTTAGGAGTGGTAGGTATAGGGAAAAAAATCCATTTTCATCATTTTATTCAAGTATAGATGCGCTACAGAGATATTCCTTTCTCGCAGATGATTTTCTTGTAGTAGTTACAAGGTTTCCTATAGCACTACAAGAAATCCTGTAGCAGCTAGTACATCGTGTAACAATTACATACAAGAGAAAAAAAAGGTTTTTTTTTCTTTCTTGAAGGGAGAAATGGGTGGATGGATGCATGTTGGAGTTTCTTATGGAGTGGGTAGGTAGAGGAGAGAGAGAAGATAGGAAGAAATCTTCTCCTGTGTGTCTAAAACCACCTTTGATCATCAACCTGCAAACCAGAAATAAGTGAGTGCATAGGTGTGATCTTTCTTTTTTCTTTTTTATTTTCATTTTTCTTTTGTATATATATATATTTTTTTTGAGGACGGGTGGGATGTCTCCACATAGGTTTTCAACCCACAAGCCTTCCTTGGGTGCCTCAAGGAGGTTTTCACCCAAGGATCTTTTATTTCTTTGTTTTTTCCTTTTTCTGCTCTAGGACTACCTCATGGAGGTTTTCAACCATGGAGTTGGCCTTGGGCACCTCAGAGAGTTTTTCACCCATGCCTTTTTATTCTTTATTTTTCTTTTCTTTTTTCTAGGAGGGGGAGGTACTAGAAACTATGGAGATTTCAATTACATACACCTATATGTTTATGGAATTTATAAACTTGGCCCTAGATAAGGGCTTCTTGTATACTTCGAGCCTGTACCCATTGACAAGCAGGGGGATTCCCTCCTCATCTATGGTTATGATCTGAACCATGCCATTATCATAACATTCTCCCACTTTGTAAGGTCCAACCATATTGACATTAATTTTCCTTTTAATTCCTTTAACCTTGAGTCATAGAGCAGCACCCAATCTCCTTCTTGAAAGGTATTTTCCTTAATGTGAATATCATGCCAAAAATTCCTTTGCAACTAAATGACTTCTGTTTGAAGGAGTAACTGTATCCTGAACTCATCCAAACCATTTAACTGCAACAACCTTTCTTGTTGGGCCTTTGTGATATCTAGGTCTAACTCAGTATTCAAACTCAATGTGTTGTATTCAAACTCAATGGAAAGCAAATCTTTATTCCCATAGAATAAGTCATAAGGAGTGAGCCTTGTGGTTGTCTTCCAAGTGGTATTGTAGGCCCAAGTGGCTTCCATTAGTATGTCTGCCTAGTATTTCCTACTACTGCTCACAACCTTGCTGAGGATATTCTCCAAGGCTCTGTTTGTCACTTCCACGTGGCCATTTTCTTGAGGATGGTAGGCAATGGAAGTCTTATGCTTGATCTTGTGCCACCTCAAAAAAATTTCAATGAGATGAGATGTAAATTGAGTGCCCTGATTAGTGACTACCTCTCTGGGGTATCCAAACTTGTAGAACACATTCTCTCTCAGAAAATCTGCTACTTTCTCCTATGTTGCCACTTTTACAACCCTTGTTTCAGCGCACTTGGTCAGGTAGTTAGTGCAAACTGTGATTACCTCTTCTGCCTGGATGGTGGATCATTGGGTCCAATGAAGTCCATGCCCCATTTGTAAATGGATCTAGAGCCACCTGAGGGTGTTTTTATTGTTATATAATTTTAATATTGGCAAGAATAATCATAAAATGACAACATCAAAACCACTTTGGAGCCTAGGCTCTAGCCCTCCTAGACTCAGAGAGGGGTCTCTCTTTAAGGTTTAGCTTTGTTTTTAATGATTTATGATATTAGGCTAGTTAAACTGATTGTGAAAGTTTATTTTTTATTGATAATTTGGTTGGATTGAGGGATTTGTCTAAACAATTTCCATTGGGCTATGGAGTCATAACAGGCTGGGTTGTTGCATGATTTTTTCCAGACCATTTGCAAGGCGAGCTAACTATAGTTACTAGATATTTAAAACATAATGGATTAGGGAATGCAAGAAGAGTGATTTCAATAGTGGTTAAAAAGAAATTAAGAATTCTTTAACCAGACTTCAGAAGAAAAAAACTTATATTGTAAACATAACCAGAATTAAGGTGCTCTATGTAGAAAATATCAATCTTCAAATTTCTTTTTTACAATTATCATTAAATGATACATTGAAAGAAATAACAGTGGAGAACATTAAACACAGTAAAGAAAAGACATCACCAGAAAAAAATAGCTCAAGAATATTGCAAAATGGTCTTTTATTATTGATGCTCCAGCTCCAAAATTTCAATGCTCCAATAGAAAAGGTTACAATCTACGGTCCAAACCCTCATATCGAACAGAAATGCAATATTTAACTAATTCCTAGTGATTGACGTATATACATTGACAATTTTCTATCTATTACAATAATTACTAAAATTTGACAAATGTGACCATAGAGTGGACACAATATAATGATCTGTGACATGTGGCCCTAATATTCAGAAGGTTGTTACTGTGTGTTTTGACTTGTTTTTGTGCTTGCAGATTTAGGTAATCTGATGCTGAAATGCTGAACTGATACAATGGTCTGTGGAATTAATTGTTTTTCTTAGTTGGATGTTTTGTTGATGCGCTGAGCTATCACCCTTCCCAGTAATTACATAATTTCTCTGGCTGTTGTGCATTCAAGATTTTGATCCTGATTAGCTTCCTGTAAACCTCATCGGTCTCTGTGTACTTCATAAAAGTTGGCCTTAACTGAAAAATATGCTTGATTTCATGATGTATATATAAATAATTTTCCATAGCCTCTAAGAAGGCTCTTGCAGTCATTGAACCTTTAATTCCTACCAATTTTGTTTTATATTTGGTAATCTCATCATTTTATTGACATAATCTGGCTTGTGCATGACCTTATCATTTATCACAAAAAGAGATGCCGATCCTCTTTTGGTCAATGGTTCGATTCTATTGAAGAATCTGCTGACACCAATTTGTAACTGGTGTCTCTTTTCTTCTAACTATGTGATCAAACTCTTTTTGTTGAGTAATTTTTTGACTTCTAGGATGGTTGTTGTTTTGTCCTCCACTCCCAGTGCTTCCAATTCAAAACTGCTCTTGGAATTCAAGAATTTGACAATATTGTTTGTTGTCTCAGGCATCCCTGTCAGTTCTTTGTTGGCTTTGTCTATGGAATCATTCACTAATCGAATCAGATCTCTCTATTCAAATATTATCTGAATAGATTTCCATATTTAATTCATGGAGTCAATAATACTTGTCCAGATAATTTCCATGGCCTAGCCATCTATCCAATAGAAGCTTCACTCTCAGCTTTGGTTAATTTCTTAATCTGTTTCTGAGCTCTCTATATCTCAATTTCATGAGCACTATCTGACATTTTCTTCAAATCCTTCAGGGTGTTTATTTCTGATTCTAGATTTTTGATCTCTATTGTTTGTATGGTTACGTTATCCATGACCTTGGCTAGCTACTCTGCACCACCTGATGAGCTTGTAGTTTTTGGTGTTGCTATTGTTGAGCTCCAAAAATGTTCCTTCTTCCACCACATTCCACTCCATTTCTTTTATCCATTAATAATCCCAGGCTCAAATGATCAATGAAATTAGTTAAAATTTCTTTAAGAATGAATATCGTGGCTAACTTGCTATGTTTTTGTGATTTTGTCATTGTAGTACTTTTTGAACTGAAATTAGCTACAGAATGCAGACATTCTGTAGCTAGTTGCCAATTCTGTAGCCATCTTCATGCTTAAGCAGGTTCCAGATGTCCTCTCAGGGAAAGCCACACATGGTCGTATTCCACGTCATGCCCTCAGCATTTGTTGCTCTCCATGAAGATTGAACAGAATTCTGTACGTGGTTATGCACGTAAGAACTCAAGATAGGAGATAGACTCCTAATCGGACAAGGACAGTCCAGATGTCCTTTGTCATATTACGATGCCACCTTTAGAGTTCTAGTTCAATTCTAATATGAAAGACAGTAATCCCTGTATTATCTCAAGTTCTGTTATGTAAATTTGCTATAAATATGCTCGGGAAACCGAGAGACAAAGGTTAGATTTTGGTTAGACTTTATGGTTGACTGCTAGATCTTTGAAGTCTGAGAATACTCTGTTTTGAGGTGATTCCTCTTTAATGAAAGAAGCAGCATTTCCTTGAACGCGTTGAGTCGATTTTGAACTAGATTTCGTGCTACTCTAGTGGTAGAGGGCCCCTGCCTCCTGAGCGGCCTTGTTTATACAGTAGATAAGTGTTTTAGTCTCGCTTTTATTTCTAGTTTAAGTAGATTTCTGAAGCTTACGTTCATATTTTTTTATATTTACTATCACAGTCAAACTTACTCTAATCAACTCTTCCAAAATATTATTATGAAGAATAAGGCACAACTGTCATAGTGTAGGTTTTAGTTGCATTTACTTTCGTTAGTTATCACAGTTAAAACTTACTCTAATAAACTTTTCCAAAATATCATTATGATGGATAAGGCATAACTATGGTATTGTAGGTTTTAGTTGCTAGTTTACACCAAGTGGCATAGCCAATTTTACTCTTATAAAGCTTTTCCAAAATATCATAACAATGAGTAAGAAGTAGCTGTGATGTCTTGGATTTTAGTTGTATTTTCTTTCAGTCTTGTGTTTATGTTCAATTTCTTTGAATGATACAGCCATACTTGTTCTCACAAACTCTTCCAAAACATCATTCATACTGAACAGGATGGACTGTAGAATTCCTTAGGTTAGTTGCATATTGACTTAGTTATAGCACTCCGGAGTTAGAATGCATGTGGTTCAGTTCTCTCATTTCATTTTCAGTTTGATAATGGCTTTTCAGTCTAACATTGTTCACTGTACTTCAAATAGACTAATGGCACTTTAGCTCAGTTTTAGCTCACTGTATTAGCACTCTAGTCTAGTTGTCATCCATTGCATTTTTAAGTTATATTAGTTGTTTAATTTAAATACCACAATCTTGATTATTTACAAAACTTCTTTTGTTCCAACCATATATTAATACATAATCATTTGGACAAAATTTAGTATCAGTCTAAGACCTAGAGTATTTTGCAACCTTTTTACTATTTCACAAACAAGCCTTTTCTCAAAAGACCATTCTAAAAAGGAAATATATAATTTTTGGAATGAGGCCTAGTGGTGTTAAATTGAGTTGCAGAACAGAATTAGAAGCTAATTTAGAAGAGAAGTCTTATGATGCTACAAATGTTCTTTTCCAAATATATTCCAATAGACCTTTAATCATGGATGAGATGTTGTAACATTGTAAGTTGATTGTTTGATTGTTTAGTTAGGAGAACTTCATTTACACTTAATTGCCCATTTCTCAAGCTCTTGCAAAAAATCTTTAATGAATGAATTGGACAAGTTAAGCTCATGTTGTGATTTATTTCCTTGAATTCATTATCAAGCTTTGTATTTTGCTAGCCATAGTTTAGGCTTTGTTTTGTTTCAGTATTTGCATTTGTCATTTGTCATCCATAATTTAGGCTTCACTCTGTTTTTAACCAGTAGCTTCTTTCCATCAACATTTAGTTCTTTCCCTTGTGAACATAAAATCATAAAAAAAAAACAAAAACATCATAAAACATTAAACACAACGTAGTGAGAAACAAATACCTAGGCACATATAGTGCACCACACTTCAGCAGTTTACCAACCCTGGTTGACAATTAATGAACTCAATTTAGGAGACTAGGTTGAGCACAAAATTTTTGGCACAGTTGCTGGGGAAGTGTAACTAGGTAGCCTTGTTTCTTAACTCCCAAAAACAATTATATGCGTAGAGAGAGAGACTCAAGGGGTAGATTCATAAGAAGTAGCAGCAGAAGCTTGATCCCTAGAACATCACTTGTTTCATCTAGACCAAGAGCCAGTATACCTCCAACTCAGATCCACAATCCATCATTTACTGATCCTAGACTCCCAGAGGACTTAAGATCAGATATTCCATTAGAAAGACCTTCCACTGAACCTGTCGTAGAAGAAGATTCCGAGACCTCTGTTAGAGACACAAACTTTTCCACTTCCATAGAAGAATCAACTATGGCAGAAGAAGGGGGAGGAGGAGTCTTTAATGGAAAACACACATTATTTGGAGGGGTTAGAGGTAGAGGTAGAGGAGAAGGAGGTAGGGGTGCAGAAGGAGAAGGAGGTAGAGGAAGAGGTAGAAGAGATATGGGAAGCTCTTTTGGGTTTCCTATAGTAGATGAAGAAACCAATACAACCATGAAAAACATTTCACCCTCTGTCCTTCCAAACTTCTATGGACTAACAGAAGATCCTGAAACCTTCCTATTTGAATTTGAAGTAGTATGTAGAACTTATGACTACTTACAAGATGCTCAAAAACTTAAAATATTTCCTTCAACATTGAAAGGAGCAGCATTGAAGTGGTTTATGAGTTTGATCAACAGTTCTATTAGGACATGGGAAGACATGAAACAAGCATTTCTAGAGAGGTATTTGGATTATTGTATGCCAGTCAATCATAAGGAGGAAGTGTTTAAGATGCTACAAAAAGAAGATGAAAACTTGGAATATTTGTTGGAGAGATTTCATTACAACATCAAAAGAGAAAAAATGAAAAACTTAGATCAAGACACCTTAAAAGCTCTCTTGTTGAAAACAATTAGGGATGAATGGTTGGATATCCTTAACATGATGGGAAAAGGGGATATATCTCAGCTCATATTACCTGAAATAGCTGAGTTATGTATCAACCTTTCAAGAGGGAAATCTAAAACTATAAAAGGTCCAAGAGATCCTGCTCTTGCAAGGGTAAGTAAGTCTGCTTCTGGAACAGTAAGTAGGGTAGAGATAGGACATATGCTTGATGAATTCAAATATGATATCTTAGGGAGTCTTAGTGAACAAATATACACCCTTAAGTTACAAAACAAGCAAAAAGTTGAATCTGATGCCTTAGCAATCTTTTGTCCCAGATGTAGAAAGAAGCATGCCCTGAGAGAATGTCCTTTGGAAGCAAAAGTTGTAGAAACCTGTGTCATTTGTTCAGAAAAACATGAGACCAAGAGTTTTCCTTCACTTCCTGGTCTTAAAGATGTCTTTCAAGAATAAATTCCTACAAGTGCCACAGAATCTCTCAATTTTCTCTCTAGAAGGCCTTGGCAAGGACCTCAAACACAAGGATTTCATGATCAAATGTATAATCAACCTCCACCAAATTTGAATTCTTGGCATCAACCTTGGCCCCAATTTCAAAATCAATCTCAAGCTTGGGCACAAGGGGCACAAAATCCCTATGGAAGATACTCTCAGTACTATCAGTATCCACCATCTTATCCACTATATCCACATTTTCCTCAACAACAAAATCCTCAAAATCCACAACATCAAAATCAACCACTTCCATTACCATTTCCTCAAAAATCAAATCAGTTGCCTGCTTAACCCATACCTAACCCCAACAATAAAAATCCTCAGAACACATATATGATAGAAGGCCAACAGTTTCCAACTTATTTAATTACTCCTCTAGATCTTAGTGATGTTCAACTTAGGTTTGGAAGAATACTTGAAAAGAGGAAACCTTCTGTTATTATACAAGAACAAGACAACTCTGAGGAAGATTCTTTATGAGAAAATAAAAGTCTTGAAGAAGACACATCTTTTCAGGACCCAAACATTGAAAAATCAAAACAAAAATAACCAATAATTTAAACTCCTGTATTAGAGCAGCCATCAACATCCACTCTTACACCTCCCTTTCCAGAAAGATTACAAATTGATAGAGGTGTAGAAAAAAAAATTATGGTGCCTAATTGTGATTTCCTAGATGAGCTAAGAAATGTTTGCATCAAGATTCCATTATTACAAGCCATCAAGGAAATCCCAATTTTAGCAAAGACAATAAAGGAGTTGAGCATGAAGAAAACAAGAAAAAGAATAAGAGAGACAAAGAAAATTCAACTGGCAGGAAAAATAGCAGACATTATGATGGGTAAGGTTGCTATTCCAAAGTATCTAGACCCAGGAAATCCAGTTGTCAAAATTCACATCAATGGAATTGAGATCCAAAATACACTCATTGATTTAGGAGCAGCAATCAATATCATGAGTAGACAAATCATGGATAAACTAAAACTTCCTAATATTCTCTTTACACCCACATTATTACAATTAGCAGACAGATTTGTGATTAAACCTGATGGGGTAATAGAAGACATTCCAATGTCCCTAGATTCTTGGGAGTACCCTGTGGATTTCATGATCCTAACTCCTAAGAATAATCTAGGAGGACACCCTATTGTATTAGGAAGACCTTGGTTAGCTACAGATGATGCTTTCATTAGTTGTAGATCCGGTGATATGTAGATCTCTGATGGTAGTTCAACTACGAAATTCACTTTGTATCCTCCAGCAAGGACAATTACAGATTTAGATGATACTCAATGGATAGAGGATGAAGAAGACTTACAAACTCTCTTCACAATTTTAGAAATTAGTGAAGATACTCAAATTCTGAATACTTTAGAAAACTTTGAATCCTCTTCGGAACATAAACATGAACAATTTCAAGAAGAATCCAACATTGATTTTTTTTCATCAACACAGATGTCTCTTCATTCTATGGATAAATTTGGCAACTCTACAAGTGAGATATTTCCAAGAAAAACTTTAAACATAAACAAGAACCTAGAAAAATCTCAACAAGAAGAGTTAGTCAAGATATTACAGAGACATTCTTCTGCATATGCATGGGAGTACACTGATATGAAAGGGATAAGTCCTAAGACTTGCACTCATCACATCTATATAGAGGAAAATTGTAAACCAATCAGACAATCTCAAAGAAGGATGAATCCAAATCTTAGGGAGATTGTTAAAGAAGAATTGTAGAAATTGTTGAATGTCAATTTCATTTATCCTATTTCAGATAGTCAGTGGGTTTCTCCTTTGGTAATTGTGCCAAAGAAAAATGGTAAATGGAGGGTATGTATTGACTACCGATAATTAAATAAAGCTACTCTTAAAGATCATTTTTCTTTACCTTTCATAGATCAAGTGTTAGATACATTAGCTGGCAAAAAGTACTTCTCATTTCTAGATGGGTTTAGTGGTTATAATCAAATTCAAGTAGCACTTGAGGACCAAGACAAAACCACCTTTACCTATCTTTGGGGTACTTATGCTTACCGTGTATTGCCATTTGGATTATGCAATGCACCTGCAACATTCCAAAGGGCAGTATTAGGAATTTTTTCAGATCTAATACATGATTGTGTAGAGGTATATATGGATGATTTCATAGTTTATGGAAACACATTTGAAGAAGCTTTAGCAAACATGGAAAAAGTTTTAAAGAGATGTCAAGAAGCAAATCTTTCACTTAGTTATGAGAAATGTTTCATGATGTTTACTGAAGGTATTGTTTTGGGGCATCATATTTCAGGGGATGGGATTAGAGTTGATGAGTCAAAAGTTGAAGTCATCTCTAACTTATCTATTCCAAGTTGTCAAAAAGATGTTAGGACTTTTCTAGGATTTACAGGATATTATCGGAGGTTTATAGAAAACTTCACCAAGATAGCATCTCCACTTTTTAAATTGCTTACCAAAGACTGTGAATTCAAATGGAATTCTGATTGCCAGTTAGCCTTTGAGACCCTAGAAACAAAAATTTCTGAAGCACCTATTTTAAGGGGACCTAACTGGAAGTTACCTTTTCATATTTCAACAGATGCCTCAGATACAGCTCTAGGAGCAATATTGGGACAAAAAGACTTGATTCCTTATGCCATCTACTATACCAGTAAAAATTTGACTCCTGCAGAGTTAAACTATACTGTAACTAAAAAAGAGTTTTTAGCTGTTGTTCATGCCATAAACAAATTCAGACACTATATAACAGGCTATGAAACTTTTGTTCACACAGATCATTCTGCAATTAGATACTTAATGAACAAATCAATTACTAATGGCAGAGTTATAAGATGGTTATTGATTTTACAAGAATTCAACATTACCATTCTAGATAGGCCTGGAAAACAAAACACAGTAGCTGATTTCCTATCTAGACTCCAAAACATCAAAGATGACACTCCAATTGAAGATCAATTTCCTGATGAATATCTTTTTGCAATTTCTACTCAAACTCCTTGGTTTGCTGACATTGCTAATTATTTGGTTTCAGGAAAATTTCCTTCAATAATGAATGCAAGAGATAAAAGAAAAATCATTTTTGATAGTGCAAAATATTCATGGGTCGCTAATGAGTTGTACAAGACAGGTCCAGATTTGATCATTAGAAGATGTGTTCGGGAAGATGATATGCCTGAGATTCTCAAAGCATGTCATGATGAACCTTGTGGCAGACACTTTGCTGATAAGAGGACAGCCTATAAGATCCTTCATTTAGGATATTATTGGCCATCCTTGTTTAAAGATGCTAAAGAGTATGTCAAAAGGTGTGATAGTTGCCAAAGGGTAGGGAAACCTTCTCCTTCAGGTGAGATGCCATTACAACCTCAGGTACATATTGAACCTTTTGAAAAATGGGCTTTGGATTTTGTAGGACCTATTAGTCCTCCATCAAGACAAAAGAGATATATATTAGTTTGTACTGATTATGTTACCAAATGGGTAGAGGCCAAGCCATTACTTTTTGCTACTGAAGCATCTGTAGTTAATTTTCTTTTTGAGGATATTTTTACTCGTTTTTGTGTCCCAAGGGAAATTGTTACAGATCAAGGAGCTCAATTCACATCAAGGCTAGTGGAACAAATGATGGAGAGGTACAAAATCAGACACAGAAAATCTACTCCCTATCATCCACAAGCAAATGGTCAAGTGGAATCTACTAATAAGGTTATTGAAGGAATCCTAACAAAGACTGTCCATTTACATAGAAAAGATTGGGTAGATAGGCTTCCTGAAACCTTGTGGGCCTATAGAAATACATGGAGAAGCAAAACAAACCATACTCCTTATGAACTTGTTTATGGAAAGAAAGTTTTGTTTCCCATAGAGTTCCAGATTCGAACTTTCAAAATGGCAGTTCAGCTAGGACTTGATCTATCAGAGGCACAAAAACACAGATTGGGGCAGAATAATGAATTGGATGAGATCAGACAAGATGCAGTTCAGAAAACCAGTATAGTCCAACAACAGAGGGCTAGATGGCATGACAAGTACATCAAGGAAAAGAAGTTCAAAGAAGGTGACTGGGCTCTCTTGTTTGATTCAAAATTCAAGGATTTTCAAGGTAAATTTCAAACACATTGGCTTGGACCTTATGAAATTGTGAGAATTTTTGACAATGGAGCAATAAAAATCAGGACAATAGATGAAGAAGAGGTTACTTTTCTTTTGAATGGTCATAGATTGAAGTTGTATCATAAACCACTCTCAAGAGAAGAATTTGTCAAGAAGTTCCAGGAAAACAGTGATGTGAAGTTAATGAAGAAGAATCTTTCTTCTTCATCAACTTAATTAAATTTTCTGAAGTCAGACTCATTGAAAATAAAATAAAAAATAAAATAAAATAAAAAAATAAAAAATAAAAGTATAGACATGAAAACCAATCACTGATTGGCATGTTTATACAGAAAACATGGAGTGAAAATCAGAATATTTCTGACACTCTAACTTTTCCATTTTGTTTTTTTACAAGCAGTTGTTACAAAATCATAAGTGCAGATCCATTTCACTTATGATCCATCTCATTTCACTTCATTTCATTCCATACTTCATTCATTTCATTCCATATTCTATTCATTTCATTCCATCCATTCATATCATTTTCCATTCATTCATCCACACTTCATCCATCTCACTCCATGGTCCATTTTATTTCCATTTCAGATCTTTAAGCCTGATCTCCTTTCTGCAATTGAATAATACACAGCACAAATTGCAGGGCACTTTTTTTCACTCCATTTCATTAGTTGCGATCCATCCCACTCCATCATTCAATTCATACATATCCCATTATACCATATTTCATCATCCATCTTCACTTATTCCATACAACATTCCACTTACATTCCAAACCATTCCATTTCATGTTCCAAGTTCTCTACAGGTACATTCTGCAATCAAACAGACATTCTGTAGCTAATCAGACTTTCTGCAGCCAGACAGACATTCTGCAGCTACAGATCCTAAAGGCACTGACCAGCAATCATTTGATTTGCAACAAAATGATCCTGCATATCCATGAACAAGTCAAGATAAAAAAGGTTATGAATATTCAAAAATTAATGATTTTCAGGAGAAAACAAAGCATATGAAGATCACAAGAAAATCAAAGCAAAGGTAAAGGTATGAAGTCATTATAATGACATATCATGAAAAAATTTAGTATAGTTTAGCTATGAATAATTCAAAAGGTTGTTTTGATTAATTTAATTGATCATGCCGAACAAACCTTCCACAAAACTTTGGATAAAACTTCTTCTGATTCCACCACTTCAAAACCCTTATCCGATCATCATTTCAAAATCTAAACGGTTAAAGTGCTAAGGTGATTGGATTTTTCACGTCACTAAGCATTTAATAATGATTTTTGAATTCGTTATAAAATATCTCCGCGGTATTTTCACTCATTGATTCATTTTCTTCACCTCACCTCATTAATTCATTCCGTAACCATTACATATCACTCCTTTCCGCAACCGACTCTTAACCATTTCATTCTGTAAAACAGAGGTATCTCTGTAACAACTATTGTCACCATGAAACAGAGGAAACATTTGAGGAGCAAAGACAACTTGATTAACGACCATTCTCACCGTGAACAGAAGGCTGGTAAATTGAAGATTGAAGAAGAGTTATGGGTCTCATCGTGAGAACAGAACCAGTTGGCACTAAATACTTGGAAGGCTATCCCCAAATCCGAGAAATCTTAGAACAAGCAGGATGGTTGCAATTCCTTGAAAGATTCAGTGGCTTCCTCAAAGATGTTACTAAAACTTTTGCAAGATCTTTTAATGGGGCCGAGGTTGAAGTTGGAGATATTAAATTCACTGTCACAGAGGTTTTTATTGTAGAAGCAACATGACTGCCTAGACAAGGAGAAAGGTGGTTTAAGAATAGAGAATTACATAACGAATCATGGAAGCAGATACTCAAGTCACCAGGTATGGATGTCACTGTTTTTAAAAAGGGTATCCCTAGTTCTGCATTAAAGAACAAATGGAGAAAAATGTTGCTTGTCCTACAAAAATTCATCACTTGTGAAGGTAGATATGGTACTTTCTATGTTTACCATATTAGGTTGATAATGCATTTCCTAGAAGAAGAACTTAATTTTCCCTATTTCTTGCTTCAAAGTTTAAAGAAAATGGCTTCAAGTGTCCAAAAGAGAATTCAATTTCTGGAGACAACCTTATACCACCATGGTTTAGTCAAGATTTTGATTGAACATCATTTGAGCAAAATAGGGGATAATTGGGATAACTTCTTGGTGAGAAATCACTTTGAGGAACCAAAATAACCTTCACATGAACATCAACCTACAAAAATAAGTAGAAGATGGAGACCCTCCAAAACTGAAATTGGTAAAACAATACAAGAAGGGAGTGAAGAAATGATCTCTGAAAAATTAGTTCAGATTAAGAAGCAGCTTAAGAAAAAGAGAATCATAAGAAGAGTTGCCAGAGAAAAAGGAGAAGGGCCATCTCAACCGAGGAGGGGCCACAGATTGAAGGGCATACTAAAGAAAACAAAAGTTAAACAAACTGGGGTTATAAACATAGAAGACGAGGAAACACCTACTAAGGAGGATTTTGATGAAGAAGTTCCAGAAATTGATCCTGCACAACAAGAAATTTACAACTATGTTGAAACATTGGAGAGAAAAGCTTCAGAGAGTAGAGACAGAACCCCTAGTCCTCCACTGTCTGAAATAGATGTGCTAAGAAGAGATAGGTACGAGCTGGAAGTACTTAATAGACATATCAGGACTGAGAATGATATTCTGAGGGAGCAAGTTAAATTAAAAACCAGTATGAACTCAACCCTGTCTCTACAAATGGACAAAGTGGAAAAGGCTAATGAAAAGTTGAAAAAGAGGAACAAAAAGTTAATCAGGGCACTCACTAATTTAAGGTTCAAGTTAGTCATCAAGAAGCCCAGAAGGCCTTTAACTACCAGACAAATCAGAAGAAGAGGATTGGATGTTCTTGCAGAGGTTTCTGAGTTCATGGAATAGTTGCATGAGGACATGCAAGAATTTAGCAGTGGGGGTATGTTGAGCTCCAAAAATGTTCCTTCTTCCACCACATTCCACTCCATTTCTTTTATCCATTAATAATCCCAGGCTCAAATGATCAATGAAATTAGTTAAAATTTCTTTAAGAATGAATATCGTGGCTAACTTGCTATGTTTTTGTGATTTTGTCATTGTAGTACTTTTTGAACTGAAATTAGCTACAGAATGCAGACATTCTGTAGCTAGTTGCCAATTCTGTAGCCATCTTCATGTTTAAGCAGGTTCCAGATGTCCTCTCAGGGAAAGCCACACATGGTCGTATTCCACGTCATGCCCTCAGCATTTTTTGCTCTCCATGAAGATCGAACGGAATTCTGTACGTGGTTATGCACGTAAGAACTCAAGCTAGGAGATAGACTCCTAATAGGACAAGGACAGTCCAGATGTCCTTTGTCATATTACGATGCCACCTTTAGAGTTCTAGTTTGATTCTAATATGAAAGACAGTAATCCTTGTATTATCTCAAGTTCTGTTATGTAAATTTTCTATAAATATGCTCGGGAAACCGAGAGACAAAGGTTAGATTTTGGTTAGATTTTATGGTTGACTGCTAGATCTTTGAAGTCCGAGAATACTCTGTTTTGAGGTTATTCCTCTTTAATGAAAGAAGCAGCATTTCCTTGAACGCGTTGATTCGATTTTGAACTATATTTCGTGCTACTCTAGTGGTAGAGGGCCCCTGCCTCCTGAGCGGCCTTGTTTATACAATAGATAAGTGTTTTAGTCTCGCTTTTATTTCTAGTTTAAGTAGATTTCTGAAGCTTACGTTCATATTTGTTTATATTTACTATCACAGTCAAACTTACTCTAATCAACTCTTCCAAAATATTATTATGAAGAATAAGGCACAACTGTCATAGTGTAGGTTTTAGTTGCATTTACTTTCGTTAGTTATCACAGTTAAAACTTAATCTAATAAACTTTTCCAAAATATCATTATGATGGATAAGGCATAACTGTGGTATTGTAGGTTTTAGTTGCTAGTTTACACCAAGTGGCATAGCCAATCTTACTCTTATAAAGCTTTTCCAAAATATCATAACAATGAGTAAGAAGTAGCTGTGATGTCTTGGATTTTAGTTGTATTTGCTTTCAGTCTTGTGTTTATGTTCAATTGCTTTGAATGATACAACCATACTTGTTCTCACAAACTCTTCCAAAACATCATTCATACTGAACGGAATGGACTGTAGAATTCCTTAGGTTAGTTGCATGTTAACGTAGTTATAGTACTCCGGAGGTAGAATGCATGTGGTTCAGCTCTGTCATTTCATTTTCAGTTTGATAATGGCTTTTCAGTCTAACATTGTTCACTGTACTTCAAATAGACTAGTGGCACTCTAGTTTAGTTTTAGTTCACTGTATTAGCACTCCAGTTTAGTTGTCATCCATTGCATTTTTAAGTTATATTAGTTGTTAAATTCAAATACCATGGTCTTCATTATTTACAAAACTTCTTTTGTTCCAATCTTATATTAATACACAATCATTTGGACAGGAGTTAGTATCAGTATAAGACCTAGAGTATTTTGCAACCTTTTTACCATTTCACAAACAAGCCTTTTCTCAAAAGACCATTCTAAAAAGGAAATCTATAACTTTTGGAATGAGGCCTAGTGGTGTTAAATTGAGTTGCAGAACAGAATTAGAAGCTAGTTTAGAATATAAGTCTTATGATGCTACAAATGTTCTTTTCCAAATATATTCCAATAGACCTTTAATCATGGATGAGATGTTGTAACATTGTAAGTTGATTGTTTGATTGTTTAGTTAGGAGAACTTCATTTACACTTAATTGCCCATTTCTCAAGCTCTTCCAAAACATCTTTAATGAATGAATTGGACAAGTTAAGCTCATGTTGTGATTTATTTCCTTGAAGTCATTATCAAGCTTTGTATTTTGCTAGCCATAGTTTAGGCTTTGTTTTGTTTCAGTATTTGCATTTGTCATTTTTCATCCATAATTTAGGCTTCACTCTGTTTTTAACCAGTAGCTTCTTTCCATCAGCATTTAGTTCTTTCCCTTGTGAACATAAAATCATAAAAAAAAAAAACCAAAAACATCATAAAACACTAAACACAACGTAGTGAGAAACAAATACCTAGGCACATATAGTGCACCACACTTCAGCAGTTTACCAACCCTGGTTGACAATTAATGAACTCAATTTAGGAGACTAGGTTGAGCACAAACAGCTATAAGGATGGATGAGATAGGAACATCCTCCAATGGAACAATGGCCATTTCTGCTGCTTTCTCCTTTTCTTTCACCAGTTTTTCCATCTCTGTATCCATCTTGTTTAGTTGTGCAGATTGCTCCAGATTAACTTCATCCTTTCATATTTCTGTGTTTCATTTTCCTCAATATCTTTTGTCAAAGGGTCTTCAGTTGCTGACATTTTGATTTGTTTCCCGAGGGCTGGTATATCAACATTATTCTTTTTCAATATCTCTTCCACAACCTCTACATTGGTTGGGTCTTACCCAATCTTTATCACTAAGTCCTCTAAAGATTTGATTCTTGTATCTTTGGCTAGAGAAGAGATCTTCTCCATTTTTGGTTGAGATTGAAAGTTTGCCAAAAATACTTGCAGTTTAGACAAGCTCATGGCAGTGCTTGTCAATGTGGAGGAAATAATTTCTCCAGTTTGCTTATGCATCTCCATCTGGTCTATTGGATGGATGCCTTTCACATCAAGTTCAAAGGTCGTGTGCTTGAAGTCTATAGGTGTTTTAGGCTAAGAGATATATGCTTCTAGGAAATCCATTCTCATCTTTCCTTTCTCTGAGTCATAGGATGATAAAATCCTGCTCTGTGAACTACTTGTCTGCTTCCAAAACTGGTTGTAGCTGTTGTTTTTCATGATTTCATTCTTTCTCTTGATTTCCTTGAATGTGTCATAGATGTTTTATTACTTTCCCCTATAGTAGCAGTATATGTAGGAGTTTGCAGGTTCTATTGTTGGAATGGAATGGTGGATGAAGATGTTGAAAATATAGTTTGGCCACCTACTGGAGTTGAGCTTGGAGAATCCCTAATTTTGATGATTGTCTGTTGTTCTTTCTCACTTCTTTGATCAATGTCGATGTGGAATATAGCTCTATTTCTATTCTTCATCTTAAATTCTCTGCTAGATGTATCAGTCTCCATACCAGAATGATGATCTCTTGACCTCTGGCTCTTTTCCCTTATATTCTTTGCCTTCTATAGTATGAATTTCCTGTGGAGTAGGGGTTTGAATACTTGAGGTTGAGACCACCTATTCTTCAACCTCCTCTAGTGTATTTTCTGCCCACTCTACTTGATTCATAAAATCCTCTATCTTAGGCCTGTGGGTATGGATGTATGGGGTTGATTTGTTCTCCACTCTTTTCTTGGAGATGATCCCCAATGGGTCATATGACCACATGAAAATTTGATTGAATTTCATGTCCCTCAACATATTATCAACCTCTTCTCCTACTGCCCTACTATTGCAGATGAAAGGACTAATTTGGGACTTGATCCTAAATTGAGATTTCTTCTTTGCAGATAAAAAGTGCACCTCATCTACGTTGATCATATGCCTTATGTATTCCAAGGCAAATATCCTCATGGGGAGAAACTTTGGCATCTTTTAGGGGGCCAACTCACACCCATAAATTCTGATCTCAGTATAATTTTGGTAAAAGTACCAATCTCCAGTTCTCACATGATCTGGTAAATACATGATTTTCTTAATTTCCTCATTAATCTTGGATTATGTTGTATTGATGACTATGTTCATTGCTGGATGCACAAAGGCACCGACAGTTGTCTTGTAAGTATAATTCTTTTTCTCCTTCATCAACATAGTTGTCCAAAAGATGACTGATTGAGGTTGGGAGTCATCATTAACATTTGTCATTTCAAACTAGAATCTGTTGGCCTGAAAATAGACAAACATAGAAACCAAAACTGAATTGTATTTGAAAACTTATTCTGTGTGGAACTTTAGGAATTTATCATGGATGGCATCAGCTAGGAATAGGCTAAATTTGAACATGATTGAAGGCTTAGAATCTGATGAAAGGATAGACAAAAATCCTATCATGGCCTCATATATCATCTGGTATGAGTGATACCCTAGTAAATATGAGAGGAGAGTGAAAATGTGTTGGGTTCTATTAGGGAAAGTGGATGAGGGATATGGAGGATTCTTGTTGGGAATTGGGGCATCAGTTTCCATGAAAAATTCTAATGTTTTTGCTCTGCTGGCAAAGTCTAGCTTTTGATATAGTTCCCTAAGAGATTCATAGGAGAATGTGATGGTTTCTTCAATAGTAGGAGCCTGCATCATTTGTAGAATTGACTGGGCATTGACAGTTAAAAGGACTTCTCGTGTGGGGGCTACTAAAAATCTCTGATTGATGTCATAGCATGCATGACATTTCCTCACAAATTATGGGTAGCTATGTGTATTTGGGAATATAAAATAGGGCAATTTGGTCTCCCATAACCCTATATAATCTACTTCATCAATCAATTTATCCTGAAGCCAGCAATAGCCATCGAATAAATCAAAATCTGACTCTATCTCATGGATTTTGTAGTCTCTGTCAGCCAAAGCCACATGATCTAGGTCTAGTTGAGGGTAAACCATAGGATTAAAGGGTTTTTGATCCTTCTTTGGAGGCATTGTTGTCTTCTGTAAATAATCTGAGTGTGTTTTTCACTATTGCAGAGAAGAATTGGATTAAAATAAGGTGGGGATACAGAAAGGAAGCTTCTGCAGATCATAATGGGGAAGGGAAATAGTGGAAAGGGACTTATGTTTGATCTGTTGGATGACTGAATGCTTCTCTGCACCCATATTTTGCTGTAAAACCTTTAAAAGACAATCTCCTGCAACAAATATAATGCTAATACAACGGTAAACCTTGCAACAAGAGATGAATTTTGGTTTTATGGAGTGATTTTTTTATCGTTGACATGGCGCGGGCCCGTTGGGTAACGGCCTAAGCCATTAAATATCTAATTGAAATATGGCGGAAGCATATCTGATTGGATGGAGGGGATAGGAGGGAACCTATGTGGCACAACGGTAATGGGCAATGGTCATTGGCTCAACGGTAAGTGGCATGGTGGTTTACACTGATGTGGAAACACATTTTCGGGGGGGTGGGTGTACTCGGTAAGTGGTATCGGATGGGGGGTGCGAAACAATTCAGAGCCAGCACGTTGTAGTGGAAGCGTTTTTGGAAACTGTCCATTTCGAAACCAACCCCCCCCCCCCACAACCTCGACATTAACGTTTGGAGGATGAAGGGTGGCGAAAGGATTTGTGGGCCATCGGATGAGGAGTAAGGCGCAAGGATGGGATGTGAGATGGGGAATGTATAGCGCTGATGTGACGTGAGATTAGATGGCGGGGTCGGGGAGTGTTAATGAAGAGTGGGGGCAGAAATACAATGTCGAGACTTAGGATATGGGAAAATGACATGTAATATGTCACATATATTTTAAAATGAAGATTTATTCCCTAAATTTAGAATAAAACACCTTTTATCCTTTGATTTTTCCCCTTTTGATCAAGAACACATGAACTCTTTTGACTGCACTTTATAGGATAAATTTCATGTTTCCTCCATTCTTTCTTCTTTTCATCCCTACCTACCCATGTCACTAGTATAACATTTTTTTTTTAATTTTCCAGGGTGCATTTGTACTTATAGACCAATTCAATTTTTCTAAGACTCTAACCTAACATCTATCCTTATTTATTCCATTGACTCAGATTAAACTGTTGCATCAATTTATTTCTACCTAACTACTGATATGCCAAGTTTAAACAGTTTGGAAAATCCTTATTTTCTAACCTATCAACAGAAATTTAAAATCGTACAATCATGCTTAAACTGTATGATTGAACAAACCTATCTAATTAGTAGTGGCATTTTGATTTGCAATGCTTTCAGTATTATTCTTTTTGGGGTTTTTCTTTATTTTTCTTTTTCTCTTTTTTCAACATACCCACTTTTCTTTTCTTTTCTTTTTTTCATATTTATTTTGGAAATAATTTGAATATTGAAAATCATACTCAATATGAAATTACAACTCATGAAATACTCAATCACCCTCAGATCCTAAGATTTATAGGATACTAAAAGTGGCTCAAGTTGGGGATGGCACTTCTCCAAATGGACCAGTAGCCTTGAATGCTCCATTTTCTACAAAATATTCATCTGATTTCTTTCCTAGTTTATGATAGCTCATCAAACCAGGCTTGGGGCCTTCTCCACAAGCTTAAACCTTGGTTAATGAATTATTCAAATCGAAAACTGTAAAACTACGGTATTTACAATGATAAAAGACCAACCTAAATTTTCAAGAGATATTATTTTTCGACATCCTACCATTGACATGACCTCCAGGTATCTCGGTTCCATCGAAATCTTTAAGGAAATAAGCATTTTTACCTCTGAAAGCATCAATGATGTATGGCCCTTGCTAAAGATTGTCAAATTTTCCATGTTTTCCTTTGTCTTCCCTTCTAGAATCCCATTTCAGAACATTGTCTCCTATATTAAAATCATTAGCCTTTGTTCTTTTATCAAAAATCTTCTTGATATTCTCTTGAATCACTTGAGTTCTGTTATAAGATTCCTCTCTGGACTGCTGCAACTGAATAGTTTGATTGATCTTTCTCTGTATATTATTTGGTTCAGTATGAATTTCCTGAATAATCTTCACGACTGGAACTCCTAAAGAAGAAGGAAAAATTGCATCCATTCCATAAACCAATTGGCATGGAGACATGCCAATTGATTTTTTGGTAGTAAGTCTATCAACCCAAAGAGCATTGATAAACTTGTTATGCCATGATTTCTTGTTATCTTCCAAGAGATTTTTGAGGATATTGACCAAACTTTTGTTTGAAAATTCAGCCAACCCATTACCCTGAGGATAATAGCCTATTGAATGCCCAAAAGTTATATGATATTTATGAAAAAAATCCACCATTTTCTTGGACTTGAAGGTTGCAACATTATCTGTGATGATTTTTCTAGGACAACCAAATGTGGAAAGGATATTGGTTTAAAGGACTTTTATGATGACAGAAACAGTGGAATTTCTAGAAGAAGTGGCTTCTATCCATTTGGTAAAGTATTTTTTGGCAGTAAGAATCCATTTATGTTGGGCAGATGATGGGGGATGAATTTCTCCAATGAATTCTAATCCCCATGGTTGGAAATGGCTCTCAACAGAAATAGGCTTTAAAGGTAAGGGCAACAATTTTCTTTTTCCTTCAAAAATTTGGCATTTTTGACAAGAAGTGACCATTTTATGGATGTCAAGAAAAAGGGTAGGCCAGTAGAAACCAACCCTCATGATCTTGTTAGCAGTGGTTTTCCAATAAATATGGCCCCTCGCAGTCACCTCCATGGAATTCCTGCATAACTTTTTCTGCATCATCTTTTAGTAAACATTTAAGTAAAATACCTCCAATATCTTTCCAATAGAAAACATTTTCCAAAATGTAGAATTTGATAGTTTTCAGTTTTATAAATCTTGCTTTAGTTTTGGATAAATTAGGAGGAGAATTCAAATTAAACAAAACATACAAGATATCTGCATACAAGGGAGAATTTAGGAATGTTTCATCAATTTGTGGAGTCGCAAATTCCTCTTGACCATCTAATGAATGGACCGTGTTAATGTCTAATGCATGAAAATTTGATTCAGCCATCAATTTGGCCAATCCTTTCCCGTTAATAAATTTGGTAGGTTTTATTTCCACATCATATTCCAAAAAAACACCAATCCATTTGCCTCTCTTTTCATTAGGACCATTCCGTGTTAAAATTTCTTTGACTACTGCATTAGGTACATAAGCAATAATATGTGAATGTATAATGTAAACTCTGAAATCCTTTAATCCTTTGACCAAAGAAAATGTAATATCCCAAAATTGGGATTGCACAGCAAGCCTGCTGAAATAACGCACTTCTGGGATATTTATGCACAGAAATGAGTTTGAAGCCCTTGGATCCCTTAGATCAGCAGATCTTGAGTCTAGATCAAAAATGGGAGCAAAAACAAATCAAACTAGGTGTGGTAAACAGTTCTCCCACCACCTAGTCTAGCTGAAAGACACCCTACAAGAGGGGCTGCAGCTATGCACAACAAACTGCTTCAGAAATAACACAGTCTTGGAAAGCATGAGTAGGAGGCCATCAAATGAGATCAAATTGTGAATATAAAAAAAAAAATCAGAATTGAAATGATGCTCTTACATTATACAATAGAATACAGAGGACAAGAGAGAAAGAAATCTTTAGGAAAGAAGGCTGCAACACATATATAAACTGAAAAATGGCTTAAAAAAATTATTTTAAGGAGCTGTAGTAGATGAATATTACATCTCAGATCTAGACCAAATCTATGTACAAAATATTAGATCCATTTCAGATCTGTACACTAGAAAGGCTCTATTACAATATCCCCTTGGGGTTTTGACCAAATCATGTAATACAAAGAGTAGATCTGAGTTTTAAATAGCAGATCTGCAATATTATTCAGAAATTTATGAAGATGAATTTACATAAAAATAGATCAGATCTATATATAACATGGATCATCAAGCTAATCCATGGATTGCCAAAGTGAAAGGAAAAGCCCAGCACCAGAGATCTCTCATCAAAAATGGGATCAAAACACCCTGCAAAACCTCCACTGAAAATAACGCAGTCCCTCAAGGGAAACTGTGCTATAGCTTGAATAAATGGGTTGGCCTAATGCCAAGATACAAATCTGAAGCTCAAACAATTGATGCACTCTTACAAGAGGTTAAAATACACACTCACTGAGAAGAGGCACCAATAAAACCTAGATATGAATAGATCTAGTGTTCCACTTGTTGTAGCCTACAAAAGAAACCAAACCCTCACTAGATCTACGTTGCAGTTGGAAGTAGAGCTTGGCCAAATGCCTGATAGTGGATGAAATAAGCAAGACTCCTCCAAGAATCCTCAATGAAAGAGGTGAAATCCCTGCATAGGAACTCCAAGTGCTAAGCAACACTATTCTCCACTGAACAGCAGAGAATGGTATTTGTCTAAACAGAAAAGATAATAAAAAATATAGATAATCAACAACATCCTCTTGCTGCCTTCCCCTTCCTTTTATAAGATGAAATCCTTTGCAAACCCTAAACCACCTTGAAGAGTTAGCTCCTTTCACATGAGGGGCCTCCTTCTAGAACTGCATTGTCCCTTCATGAGGTACATTGTATCTAGACAGTGATGTACTTTTGGTCAAGGCTAACCCAGTCCCATAGCTCAAACCACTTTCACACCTGCAAGTGATTTGTTTACATGACCTATATTTATCCATGTTCATATGGGCATTGATTTATTCATTCTTTTAGGAGTTTTACATGTCCTCCTTTATTCATTTATTCATGCAACAGAAAATGAGACAAAATTGCATATTCCTCTTAGCTTATGCTAAGTAGGAATATTACAGTCCTCCCCTCCAAAATGTTTCTTTTCCTCAAGCAACTGATAGGGTGAGAGCTATAGTACTTCCCCTCCTCCATTGATGACACCATTATTGATCAAGTCCTCATCATAAGCCAAGTGTTCATCAAGCCAATACATCATTAATTGTTCCTCTAGGGTCAACATAAGATGTGCATAGTCCATCCCACCAGGAGTGAAGAATTCAACAGAAATAAGCATTGCTGGAGAAATGCTCCATCTAAAACATGTAGCATGAGGTACATGGAGAAGTTCCATTCCATGTGGTACATACAAACTGCCCATCCTCCCTCCATAAAATCCCATAAATAGTACAACTATATCATCCAAGTATGGAAGCAAGACTACATATATGCAAACAAAAATTTGAGCTTGGGGAGGTGGGTCAAAATCCCACATGTGATGACAGCGCAGTGCATCTCTTGACTGCATTAAATCAAGGTGTGGCAAGTGGCATTCCCACCACACATTTTCTGCATGAGTTACCTTAACATGGATGAAGATGTTAGATATGTTTGGTGCCTTTGGAAAGCACCCATCATGAAAAGGAATCTCCCTTTGCACAACAAGGGAGTGGCCAAGTTCAAAGTTTCTATTGGCCCACCACAAGCCATGAGATACACATGATCTCTCACTCCCTTTAGGAGTCATATCCTACAAAAACATGGTAAAATAATATGACAAATCAGAAAATAAAGCTTTCTCTACATGATCAAATCCTTTACCATTAAAATATCTCATACACATGGATTTGTGCATGGGAATTTCCTCTCTCTCAAAAGAAGGAAGAAATGGCTGAAATGTCTCTTGCATAGAGTCCATTGGTTGTCCCAACTCCACATAGCTCATGCACTCTTTGAAAATGCTGATGTAGTTCCTTTCTCAAGCCTTCCCAATCAAAGCTCCTCATGATCAGGGTATAGATCTTCATTGAATGCATCTGGCTGAGAAATAATTCTTTGTGTTCCCCTTGTAGAAACTTCTGCTTGAGCTTGGAAGCTCTAGCCAAGAAGACCCTACCATGATGATAGATGAATCCCCCTTGGACTAAGTAGCCCTCTTCTTGCTGCATGTCATCTAGTATCATACCTGTGTGGAGATATTTGGAATACTCTACAAGAAGTTGAGATTTCCAATACAGATCCACACTGTTCAGCAATGACAGTGCTGCTGATACATCCACCGAAGTGCCTGTCATGTTGCTGATCTCTTCTCTGACATCTCCCATGCCAAATTTGTGTGTTGGAAGGCTGATCCTCCCATTCTCCTCCTCCCACAGTGCAGATCTAGAAAAGAGAGAGGGTGATAGTGATGCAGGGGGAGATTTCCCCTCACTCTTGAGCTATCCCAAGCCCTCCAGCATTGTAGCTTGGTCTCCCATTGCTCCAATCCCTCATGGATCTAGATTTGGAGCAACACTTTGTGAGGCATCCCCCACAATATTTGAATCTGGTGGCCTCCCAGGTGGTTTTCCACTAGATAGGAATGTCCCTTGTAGAATTCTCATGAACATAAGAGAAGGGACTGTGAGATCCTTGCTTCCACATCGCAAATCCATCTCTGTTGTTTGTGTGGAAGTGCTTGGTGAGGGATAAGTATGCATTCCTTGGATCATTTGGGGTTTATCACTCTTCATGTCCACCCACTCCATCTGCAAATCTTTCCAATCAGTGGTGACTTTCCCCAATGTAATCAACCATTGGACACCCAGAATGATATTAGTGTCTAGTATGCCAACTACAAAAAAGTGATCCACCAAAGTGTAGGACCCCATAGTGACTGAGAATGATGGGACATATTACATGCATTGCATTTTCCTATCTCCTGGGACCAAAACAGATAATCCCTCAAAAGTATCAGTGGGGATTTCTCTCCTCTGCACAAGATGAGCATCAATAAAGTTGTGGGTTGCCCCACTGTCAATCAGTACAGATACCCTCTGATTCTTGACTGAACTTTGTACTCTTAGGGTCAAGTACTTAGGCACTCCTCTCAAAGATGCAAGAGTTCCTCCTATTGGAGCAAAGGCTCCATCCCCATCTCCAGATGGTGTTGGATCTCCCTCAACATTATCAGCACTGTGACCCCTTCTTGGTTCATCATCTTCATCTTCCCCCTCAAAATCAGCGAAGACTTCTATGTAGTGTGCTTTCCCAGCAGCACATCTATGTCTAGGTGCCCATGAATCTTGGCAAGTGAAACATAGTCTCTTCTTCCTTAGCTCCCTCCTAACTTCAATATCAAGAGGCTCCTTGAATGAAATCTCCTTGGAAGGAATAGCTTTTTCTTCCTTCCCTTTAGAAAGGTGAGGGGTCTTGCTCTGGAAAGTTACCTTTGCTTTTGGCAAGGCATCTTGGAGGTCTCTAGCCCTCTCAATGGCATCATGCAAAGTGATGGGCTTGGTAGATTTAACCAACCCATGCAAAGGTTCATCCAAGCCATCAATGAACATGTACACCCTCCTTGCCGCAGATAGATCAGGAACCATAACAGATTATCTCAGAAACTCAGAGATATAAGTTTCTGCATTTCCCAATTTCTTTAAATTTGCAAGGCTCATGAAAGGTGCTTCTGGATCCTTTCTGTCAAACCTCTCCACCAGTCATCTAGTGAATTCAGAGTAGGCAGTCACATTGGCATGGCCCAATGTAGACAACCCATGGAACCACCAATTGTGTGCTTCACCTTCAAAGTGCAGCGCTACAATCTTGATGGCCTCAATCTCAGGGACTTTGTTCAACTGAAAGTAGATAGCCAGCTTTTCTATGCATGCCTTGGCAGAACTGGTGGATGACCCGTCAAACTTGGGCAAAAATAATCTGCCCATAGAGTGATGTCTATCATGATTATGAAAGAACCCACCATCTCTATACTACTGCCTTGGTCTTCTTTTGTCCTTAAGGTGAAAAAACTCTTGGAAACTCAAGTGGTCTCCGAATCTTTGATTCTGACATTCATATTCCACAAAGAAGTATTCAAGGGATGATTGCTCTTGTGGTCCTTCATTCTCCATAGCCAAGAAGGTAGGCATAGTGGAGAATTGTGGAGTTTGTGGAGCTTGTGGCTGGTTGACTGGTTGACCAGTCCAGTGGTGAGACATGTCAGAGCTTTCCTTAGGATGAAATATCCCAGGGGATTCCCTCATTTTTTCCATCCTCATTTCTTTGATCTCTCTAGCAAGATATTGCATGGCCACCAAAAGATTTCTTGCAAACTCTTCTCCTTCTTTATCACTTGCAGTTTCAGGGGCTTTACCCTTGTCTTGATCATCAGTGGTGTAATAAAAATTCTTGTGACTTCTATTCTAATACCTATTCTCCCTCTCAGTAAGAGGCTTATCTTCTTCTGAATGCAACATGGCTATGGTTCTCCAATGAAAGCACAGGATGTGCCAAGAAAGGAGCTTTGATACCACTGTAATATCCCAAAATTGGGATTGCACAGCAAGCCTGCTGAAATAACGCACTTCTAGGAGATTTATGCATAGAAATGAGTTTTCAGCCCTTGTATCCCTTAGATCAGCAGATCTGGAGTCTAGATCCAAAAGGGGAGAAAAAAAAATCAAACTAGGTGTGGTAAACAGATCTCCCACCACCTATTCTAGCTGAAAAACACCCTACAAGAGGGGTTGCAGCTATGCACAACAAACTGCTTCTGAAATAATGTAGTCTTGGAAAGCATGAGTAGGAGGCCATCAAATGAGATCAACTTTTGAATATACATCAACAAAAAAAAATACAATGATGTTCTTACATTATACAGTAGAATACAAAGGACAAGAGAGAAAGAAATATTCAGGAAAGAAGGCTGCAACACATATATAAACTAAAAAATGGCTTAAAAACGTTATTTTAAGCAACTGCAGCAGCTGAATATTACATCTTAGATCTAGAGTAGATCTGTGTACAAAATATCAGATCCATTTCAGATCTGTACACTAGAAAGGCTCTATTACAAGATCCCCTTGGGGTTTTGACCAAATCATGCAATACAAAGAGTAGATCTGAGTTTTAAATAGCAGATCTGCAATATTATTCAGAAATTTTTGAAGATGAATTTAAATTAAAATAGATAATATCTATACATAACATGGATTAGGAAGCTAATCCATGGATCACCAAAGTGAAAGGCAAATCCCAGCACCAGAGATCTCTCATAAAAAATGGGATCAAAACACCCTGCAAAACCTCCACTGAAAATAACGGAGTCCCTCAAGGGAAACTGCGTTGTAGCTTGAATAACTAGGTTGTCCTGATTCTAAGATACAAATCTGAAGCTCAAACAACTGATGCACTCTTCCAAAAATTTAAAATACACACTCATTGAGAATAGGCACCAATACAAGCTAGACCTTAATAGATCTAGTTTTCCACTTACTGCAGCCTAAAAAAGAAACCAAACCCTCACTAGATCTGCATTGCAGTTGGAAGTATATCTTGGCCAAATTCCTGATAGTGGATGAAATCAGCAAGTCTCCTCCAAGAATCCTCAATGGAAGAGGTGAAATCCTTGCATAGGAACTCCAACTGCTAAGCAGCACTATTCTCCACTGAACAATAGAGAATGGTATTTGTCTAAATAGACAAGATACTCAAAAATATAGATAATCAACAACCTCCTCTTGTTGCCTTCCTCTTCCTTTTATAAGATGAAAGCCTTTGCAAACCCTAAACCACCTTGAAGAGTTAGCTCCTTTCACATGAGGGGCCTCCTTCTAGAACTGCACTGTCCCTTCATGAGGTACATTGTATCTAGACAATGTTGTAGATTTGGTCAAGGTTGTCCCAGTCCCATAGCTCAAACCACATTCACACCTGCAAGTGATTTTTTTACATGGCCCAGATTTATCCATGTTCATATGGGCATTGATTTATTCATTCTTTTAGGAGTTTTACATGTCCTCCTTTATTCATTTATTCATGCAACAGAAAATGAGACAAAATTTCATATTCCTCTTAGCTTAGGCTAAGTAGGAATATTACAGAAAAAGTTTTTTTTTCCATGATATTATATTTCAATGATGCATATCTCAATGCCTTGCTGAAAAATGCTATTGGTTGTTCATGTCCTTCACTGTTTTTCTGTAATAAAACAACATCAATAGTATGTTTAGAAGAAAAAGAAAAAACTATGAAATCTTTTGTAAAATCTGGGCTGATTAGGACTGGAGCTTTTGTCAATGCTTTCTTGACTAGATCAAAATATTCTCTAGCTTCAATGTTCCATTTAATTTCAAAATCTTTTTTAAGAATATTAGTTATATTTCTCAAAATTTCTGCAAGATTGGGTATAAATCTCCTCAAAAATTTGATTTTACCAATGAAAGATTGTAGTTCTTTGAGATTTCTAGGATGATTGATTTTGAGTATTCCTTAAATCATGCTAGGGTCAATTCTGATTCCATATTGAGAAATAATGTGACCCAACAACTTTCCTTCTTTAAGTCGAAACAATGTTTTCTTGGGATTCAAGGAAATTCCAAACTTTCTACATTTTACAAAAACTCTTCTTAAATGTGCTAAGTGCTCCTCATCAATTTTTGAATATACAGTAATATCATCAAGATAGATCACTATAACATGGCCAATTTCATCAGCAAAAGAAATGCCCATGTCCCTTTGAAAAGTAGCTCCAACATTCATTAATCCAAAAGGAATTTTCACATACATGAAAGTCCTCCAAGGAGTAGTAAAGGTTGTTTTGTCTTAATTATCGGGATGTACTAAAACTTGATTATAACCAGAAAAGCCATCTAACAAAGAGATCCTACTGGAACCTACTACACTCTACAATATGTGGTCCATTTTTGGTAAGGGCAGTTGTCCATAAAGGATACTTTGTTCAGATTCCTAAAATCAATGCAAAGTCTGATTTCACCTATTTTCTTTCTTGTAGGCACAATGTTGGATACCCATTTAGAATATCTGAGTGGAACTATGATTTTGGACTCATACATTTACTTGATTTCTTTCTCAACCAAAGGCATTAAGACAAGATTTATCCTACGCAATTTCTGTTTGAAAGATTTTTGATCCTCCTTGATTGGAATATTGTGTTGTATGATGCTAGTATCATAAGATTTTAGGTCTTCTTAGCTCCAAGAAAATACATCTATGAATTCTTTGAACATAGCTATATATCTTCTTTTTGTAATGATAGGAATTTATTTTGACAATTTTATGATTTTGGGATTTTTTTTAGTGCCTATGTTACACTCTTCAATGTTTGTACCTATTGGTTCCATTTTGGGATTCTTGGCTACATCATTAAAGTCAAAGAGTTCTTCTAAAGGTACCAGCCCTCTAGGCAGGATATTATCCTTGAGTTTCATTACTTCAAATTCCTCTTTTTATGGGTCTTTATGTATTTCTATGTTATGTACAGTTTTATTTGTTGAAATATTTACATCAGAAACAACAGATTGTTTTTCTACACTACTTTGTACATTAGAATGACTATCTTCTTCACAATATAGGTTTATATTGATATCTTCAAATTCATCCTTAGATTTTTTTGGCCTGTGACTGCACATAACATGGATAAGTGGTCCCTATAAGGAAATCACAGGGCAAAGGTAGAGCAGAAATTACCATTAGCAAAGAAAAAGGCAGCAGAGAGACAATTAAGACAGAAAAACAACAAGGGCAGATTCCTAAATGAGGTTGGGTAAATTTGTGCACGCATTCAGGTCGAGTCATGAATGCTAAAGTAGGTCTAGTCGTGAACGCAAGGCAAGTTTTCCATGAACAAATAAGAAATGACCGAGTGCAACCAAAGAGACAAGGTCAGAAAACCACAACAAGGGGAGTAGTGAGGACCGTTGATCTGAGCATTGGTCAACGTTGGAGATTAAAATTGTAGTCACAGAGCATAAGTGTTGCAGGATAGGCGTAAAGGGGTAAAATTTAAAGACGTCGAAGTGCAATGTGCGATGGCGGTGGGACCCAGCCACCCGCCACACTCCCTTTCATTCCATTCCCCTTGAAAATCACTAAACCCTACCTTTTCCGCATTTCCCCCTCATTTTTTCTACTTTACCTTCTTTGGACACCATATCATTTTTTTACCTTCCACTTTCCCATCTCCTCGATTGCGATTAAAGTGGGGCAGTCCCCTTGACACATCACCTTTTCCCCCACACCACCCATCACATTTCACAAAAATTACAATTTACCGTTAAAGCACCTGCAAGGTATTTCTTTTAACTTGCATTGTGGCTAGGCCCCACCACAGCAGTTCCGCCCCCCACTACACAGTCGTTTCCAAAACATATCACATACCATATACAACATCATAAAAGTTTTCCTTACCGCATAAAACATTTTCCCATTGATAAACCTCGCCAATTACAGTGGGCTTCACTTCTCCTTGACACATCATCCTCAAACCAGCGCAAATCGCACTTCACAGTTTGAATAATTTACCTTATTTCCCAAATGCTAAATTCTACGATGAGCGATGCAGGTGGGTCCCTCTCCCCGCACTTCGCAATTTTTATATTTTAAACCCCCGCTTCTTATAATTAAAACTTAAAGTTTGCAATTTGCGATGTAGTCGGGTCCCACCTTACCTGCCATGCTACTCCGCCCTCCCCGCGCGTCACACTACGCATTTGTTAGATTTTTCCCCCATCGCTTATAACTTAAAACTTAAAGTTTTCAATTTACGATGCATTCCGATCCCACCTTCTCTCCATGTCCACTGACCTTCTCCCCACATTTCGCACATCACACATTTTAGAGTTTACCTTTACTAATTCATGGTAAATATTTGCGATTGCGATGCAGTTGGGCCCCACCATCACTCTCGTAGTTCTCATTCGTTGTCACACATCTCATCACCGCTAAGCCCTCCACATCCCTCTCATAATTTCACACCCCCCTTCTTTGACACCACTTATCACTTGAGAATCCCTTAGAAATCTGGTTCTCGTTTTTGAAATTCAAAACACCGCATGGGATTTTGAAGCAGAACATACAGTTGTGGCTTATGAAGTCTTCTCAGGAGTTCTCCACTAAAGAACTAGGTGTGCTCAATATGACCAACCTCTTCATAATGGATTAAGTGGAAATCACCAGACTGAGGGAGTGGAGGTCTGCAGGAAATAGATGGAATCGTAAAATGACAGTTAGCCTCTACACCTATGACTACTCCTCGCCATACTATCTTGAAGGCTCCCGTTTATGGGCCTCAATGGGCAACCATGTCCTTTCCACTTTTGGTTTAATTTTGATGATTTTGCTGGTGAAATCTCAATTTCATCCCATTCCTATTTTAATTCTCTCAGTACATAAGTAATTTCTCAAATGTACGCTCTGTAAGTTAGATAGGATGTTTTGATTTCATAGATATGGGTCAATCATAAATGATTAAGTACCATAGATCCTCCAGGGAAACTATATATATAGTAAGTTCTAAGATGAAAGTAGGGTTCTAGAATTTTGTAAGAATTTTGCTATAGTTTTTTATGATTGTGCTCCCTGTGCTCTAAGATACATATTTGGGAGAGCTGTTTGAACTTAATATAATACAACGTTGTTATTTAGATTCCAGATGGAGAAATGAGTAGTATCTATCTGTTTTCCTCTATTATCAGTAATCTCTTTTTTGTATAATCATATGTCATACTATGCTGCTTTGAAGGTCTGTGTAATTTAGCTACTACTAGTCTGCAATTTTATTCATGAATTCATGTTTTCATAATGCTCAGGTGTTAATGCTCATGTATTAAGCTTGCCGCACTCCCTTCATTTGCGCTCTACGAACCTTTGTTGTTGCCCATATCTTATTCATAACCGCTTCCTCTAAGGTCACTGGGGGACATATTCTTAAATCTCTTAAGCATGTCTCTTGTGGGTTCATTCTCCGTTCTTCCTCTGCACATTTTTGTCCAATCCTTGGATGGAGAGGCTCGAAAGTGGTTCAAGTCTCTAGCTGACCACACAGCCCACACCTGAGAAGAAATGAAAAATTTCTTCACTTCAAAATCAGGAGAAAAGAGGGACCATGGATATGTCCTCACAGAGTTCAATGCTCTTAAAAAGAGATACAATGAGGATGTAACATAATTTATAAAGAGGATGAATAATATTTATAATGATCTTCCTGCTGAAATAAAGCCTCCCCAAGCAGATACTAAGGTGGTTTTCGCCGGAGCTTTCGAGCCATATTTTGGGTTCACCTTGAGAGAAAGAAGATCCACATCTTTGGATCAGATCTAAACTAATGCATTGGAGGTAGAAGAAAAATTTTCTTCTATCGGTAAGTTCAAGGGGAAGACAGAACATGAAGCTAGAAGAAAGAAGGGGGAGGAGGCTTCTACCTCAAGTCAGGAGAGAGAATCACAGGAGTATAGACTTGAAGAAATGAAAAATATGATCAAGAACCTCTCAAATAAGTTGGTTAATCTTGAATCAGAGGCCAAGAGTTCTCCTCCTTGTTCCAACCAAATGATTCCTAACTGGGGGTTTAATCCTCAATATCGAAGGCCCCCTCTGCAACTGTTTAAATAATATGAGGAAGCCTCAGAGAGCCAAGAATATCAATTCCTCACCTACTCTGATGATGAGGAAGGTGAACTTACCTCGCAGGGGGAGAAAGAGGAGAGGGAAGTTCCTTCGATAGATCAAGATATTGACAAATACTATAGGCAGTTCATGGATTTCATGCAAGCTCGACTCCACAGGAAGTAAGATCTTCAGTCCTCCAGAAAGAGAACCCAAATGCAAGAACAAAATGAAGAGTTAATATCAAGAGAACAAACCCATCCTAGTCCCACTAGTAAAGGGAAGAAGTCGTTAGAAGAATCAACCCCTCATATGGCCAATGTATCCTCTTCCACAAAGCAAGAATTTGATCCTCCCAAAGATAAGAAGCCCTCATCTATAACCTTGAAACCAAATGACCCTCCTAAATAGAAGTTCTAAGAATCCATTATAGAAAAAGGGCCCACTCCCTTTAATCTCCAAGAAGAACGATCCATGGTGGTTCTTGGAATGCATGTGGAAAACCAGTCCCTCACCTATTCTGAAGAAGAGAGAGGTGAGCTTACCATCCATGAAGAATGAGAAGAGCTGGAGTATTTCCCAGAGGAAAACACTAAAAATAAACAACAGTCTCATGATCTGAAAGCAGGGGCAGCAGAGCTTAATTGTCTAGATCTATAAGAACACCTTCAGCCAATAATGTTGTATTTAGAGATTGAACACAAATAAAGTGTGCCCAATGAAAGCCAAGAAAGTTTGCCAAAAGAAGACCAATCAGGCTTTCTGATTTAAGATCACTCAAATATTCCTTCTGAGTGTGCAGATCTTGAATAAGATCATAAAATTTCTTCATCGTTAAGTTCTTCATGGGGTTTTGAGGAAACACAATATATTGTTATTAGTCAAGATACTTTACCCAAGATGATCAAGATTTTTCATCTCCCTTGCAAGCCTATGTATGACAAAGGAAATTATGAAAAGCACACAAAGCAGTTGATTATAATGGAAAACGACAAGAAACAATAGTCATCGTTGTTGTTTGAAGACAATCAATGAGAACACGGAAGCAAAGCAACAATTTGGAATGAGGTTTGTTTTCTTGTTACAAATCCTCCAGAAAAACTCATGTTGCATGTTTACCATGATCCTTTGGGTAGTATATTGTAGCCATCATTGAAGGAGGAATTTGCTAGGTTCATCAATGGAGCTATGAAATTCAGTGGAAGAGATAAGTTGCCATGTTTTGAACCTGTTTCTCTACCTACAGGAATGGGATACCAATTTCAGTTGAGCACTCATTTTCTTGCCTGGTTACATTGGAATTCTGATTATTATTTGATGGGATATTTTTTTATTAGACTAGGTGTAGGTAGGAGTGCCAATAAGCTCAATACTATGAGCATATTTCCAGTTTAGTTTCAGATTGATTTGCAATTTTCAGTTCAAGTGTGTTTCAGTTTCCAATTTCAGCATAGTTCGAATTTCAGCATTTAATATTTTCAACGTATGGAAGGGATTTTTGTTTTATACAGTTGGGAGTGCATAGCTTAATGGCAGTTTCATTTCAGGCTTATAGTAAGCATTTGTGACTCCATGAGCCCAATAAGGCATAGGCATTCATGTCTACAGGTTCTCAACGCACTTAGAACAACACATTTTCCTCAGATGGAGCCAATGTTGGCCTGTGACTGCACATAACATGCAGAAGTGGTCTCTATAAGGAAATCACAAGGCAGAGGTAGAGAAGCAGTTACCATTAGCGAAGACAAATGCAGCAGAGAAACATTTAAAACAGAAAAAAAAAGGAGCAGAGCCCTGAATGAGGTTGGGTCAATTCGTGCACGCATTCAGGTTGAGTCGTGAATGCTGAAGCAAGTCTAGTCATGAACGCGGGGCAAGTGTTCCACGAACAAATGAGAAATGGCCAGGTGCAACCAAAGAGACAAGGTCAAAAAACCACAATAAGGCGAGTAGTGAGGACCGTTGATCCAAGCATTGATCAACAACGGAGATTAAAATCGCAGTTGCAGAGCGCAAGTGTTGCAAGATAGGCATAAATGGGTAAAATTTAAAAATGCCGAAGTGTGATGTGCGATGGCAGTGGGACCCATCCACCTACCACACTCCCTTTCATTCCATTCCCCTTGAAAGTCAATAAACCTTACCTTTTCTGCCTTTTTGCCTCATTTTTCTACTTTACCTTCTTTCGCTGCCATATAATTTTTTTACCTTCCACTTTCCCATCTCCTTGATTAAGATTAAAGTGGGCTAGTCCCCTTGACACGTCACCATTTTCCCCCTGCCAGGCATCACATTTCGCAAACATTAAAAATTACCATTAAAGAGCCCGCAAGGTTTTTCTTTTAACTTGCGATGCAGTCGGGCCCCACCATAGTAGCTCTGCCCCCCACTTCACACTCATTTCCAATACATATCACATATCATATACAACATCATAAAACTTTTCCTTACTGCATAAAACATTTGCCGATTGATAAACCCCGCCGATTTCAGTGGGCTCCACTTCTCCCTGACACATCATCCTCAAATCAATGCAAATCGCACTTTGCAGTTTTAAGCATTTACCTTATTTCCCAAATGCTAAATTTTGTGATGAGTGATGTAGGTGGGTCCCTCTCCCTGCACTTTGCAAGTTTTATATTTTAAACCCCCGTTGCTTATAACTAAAAATTAAAGTTTTCAATTTTCAATGTAGTCCAGTCCCACCTTACCTGCCATGTCACTGCGCCCTCCTTGCGCGTCACACTTTGCATTTGTTAGATTCTCCCCCCCCCCCCACCTGCGCTTATAACTTAAAACTTAAAGTTTGTGATTTGCGATGTAGTCTGGTCCCACCTTCCCTCCACATCCACTGACCTTCTCCTCACATTTCGCACATCGCACATTTTAAAGTTTACATTTACTTCTTCATGGTAAAGAGTTGTGATTGTGATGCGGTTGGGCCCCACCATCACTCCCGTCATTCTCATTTGTTGTCACACATCTCATCACTTCTAAGCCCTCCGCATCCCTCTCATCGTTTCACACCCCCCTTCTCTGACACCGATTACCATTTGAGACCCCCTCAGAAATCCAGTTCCCATTTTTGCAATTGAAAACACCTCATGGGATTTTGAGGCAAAACATACAGTTGTGGCTTATGCGGTCTACCCAGGAGATATCTACTAAAGAACCAGGTGCACTCAATACGACTGGCCTCTTCATAATGGATTAAGTGGAAATCACCAGACTAAGGGAGTGGAGGTCTTCATGCAATAGATGGAATTGTAAAATGACAGTCAGCCTGTACACCTATGACCGCTCCTCACCATACTGTCTTGAAGGCTCCCATTTATGGGCCTCAATGGGCGACCATTTCCTTTCCACTTTTGGTTTAATTTTTATGATTTTTCTAATGAAATCTCAATTTCACCCCATTCCTGTTTTAATTCTCTCAGTACATAAGTAATTGCTCAAATGTATGCTTTGTACATTAGGTAGGATGTTTTGATTTCATAGATATGGGTTGATCATAAAAGATTAAGTACCGTAGGCCCTCCAAGGAAACTCTATATATAGTAATTTCTAAGATGAAAGTAGGGTTCCGGAATTTTGGAAGAATTTTGCTATATTTTTGTATGATTGTGCTCCCTGTGCTCTGAGATACATATTTGGGAGAGTTGTTTGAAATTAATATAACACAACGCTATTACTTGGATTCCAAATGGAGCAATGAGTAGTATGTATCTGTTTTCCTCTGTTATCAGTAATATCTTTTTATTTATAATCATCTGTCATACTATGCTACTTTGAAGGTCCGTGTAATGTAGCTACTAGTAGTTTGCAATTTTATTCATGAATTCGTGTTTTCATAAATCTGAACGGTTAATGCTCATGTATTAAGTTTGCTGCACTCCCTTAATTTTCGCTCTACGAACCTCTGTTGTTTCCTATATCTCATTCATAACCGCTTCCTCTGAGGTCACTAGGGCACATATCCTTAAATCTCTTAAGCATGTCTCTTGTGGGTTCATTCTCTATTCTTCCTCACCGCCTCTGCCCATTTTAAAGTTTATGCTCGTTGTTTTATAATTCTCCCAACTAAAATCCATCAGCCTCACAGCCTCCTGAGCCCTCTCACTATTTGGGGAATTCACATGAATCAGGCTCAAATGGTCTTATATATTATTGAATCACCAAAAACATTATTCTCTTGCCCATATAATCTCAGAGGAATTAATAAAATTTCCCACATTTAACCTCTAATTTTAAGATGTCCTAGGCACTGGTATTTTGCAACTCAAGGTTGTCTCTAGGAGCTACAACAGATTGTAAAAAACTTTCAATTTGCTTTTCATTGCAAAATACTTGCCAATATATCATGTTATCTAGCACAAATGGACGATGTTTAACCTCTATTGTGTATTTTTTGTTTGGGTGAGGTAATTGGCATGTACTTGCTGAAAATGCTAAACCATTTGCTAGGAAATTTTGATTTCTAGGAATAACTGCTAAATCATATTCATAAAATGTTCTTAAGAAATCAGGTATAACATTTGTGTATGCTCTCAACCTAGGATGTTTTGCAGCATATTGTCATTTTATTTTTTTTATTACTAACTCAGAATCACCATGGAAAGAAATCCTCTTAGCTCCTAATATTTTCAACATTTGTAATCCTAAGAGTAGGGCTTCATATTCTGTTATGTTGTTTGTGCACTGAAAATTTAGCTTGTATGAGTGACCTTGTGCATGATTGTTCCCTGCATTATACATCCAAATACCTTCTCTTGAGCCTACTTTGCCACATTAGCCATCAAAGCTCATATTCCAAATAGGTTCATCTTCAAGATCTGGTTGTATTGTTTGCATTTGACTATCATGTTTTTCTTTAAGATTATTTCCTACATGGGTAACTTGTAAATCAATGCCTCCATCATTATAAAGAATGAAGGAGTCTAGGTCAGTATGAGAAAAGTACAGAGGGTAATTGTGTGTTTTTTCTTGACTACTCACCATGTACTTCATTAATTTTTCCCTATACAGTCTTCTTGGTTGACCAAACACCGATACTGTCGCATAGGTCATGTCCATCTGTAGAGTCCATTGTAATTTTTCTTCCCATGAGTGTGATAAAAGCATGCCATACTTAGGAGGGATGTCAGATACTACTATAATCCAACATGGCATTATGGAGATTTTTTTCATGAATATTAGGACTAACTTAAAAGGGAGGGACACCTCCTTCTTGGGGTTTACCATCAACTTCTCGCCCAAAAAAAAGTCCAAGCTGATCATCGTATAAATTAACAATATCAGTAATCTCACCTATGTTTAGTACCTTTACGACCTGATACCTATACACATTCTTGTTGATCAATTCAGTGAGAGGAATAGATATTTTCAATTTAGCAAGTTCATTCTCAATGCTGAATGGTGTTTGAACTTTGAGCAGATTTGAAAAATCAGTTCTTTCAACCACTAAATTCTGGGTAAATTCAGTTTGTTTACTTGTAATAGTAATATCAATCTTAGCAATTTTGGCAGGAATATCAACTGTTCTCTTAGTACTATTTTTTGTGTTTTTCTTTTCTGAATTATTCACTGTTTTCTTTGAGTTTTTTGCTGTTTTATTGAGATCAATTTCAAATAATTTTTTGGCAGTTTTTTCTGAATTATTTTTATTGGAATTGTCCAAATGTTTCTTACTTCTTAGATTATATTGTCTGTGAACCTCCATAATAGCATTCTCAAATCCCAGTTTATAATCATTAGATTCCTCAGATTCTAACTCTGTTTGAGTTAATAAAATTAATCCTTGTTCTTCTTCAGTGAGAAAAACAAGGTCATCTTCATTAATCCCCAATAAATTTATCTAATTTTCTTCTACTTTATAAACTACTCCTTCATCCTCATTAGCTTAATTATCTTGGAATGGAGGCCTAATTTTCTGATCAGGACCTCTTTTCTCTCTTTGTCTTATCCGAGGAGGGTTTCTTCTAAGATTTTGATTTCTATTTTGAGGAGCTGGTTGATTTTCATTAGGAATAGGTATCTCATTCAGATTAATCCTCTCCATGATTCTCTACATAGTTCTTACCAAATTGTTAATTTTAGTAACAGATGTAGAAGTTACAGGTTCATCTCTTATAGTAACTCTTCTCTCAATTCTCATCCTAGCTCTTTCTGCTAACAAGTTGCCTTCTACACTCACAACATCCCTCTGCATTTCTTCTAAAGTTGATGAATCTCTCTCCCTAATTTGATAAGATATTTCTGGGTCAAAACCATCTGGGAATTTAAATAAGGCTAAACCTTCTGGTGGTTTCATGTGAGAAGGAAGTGTGTTGTATAAACTATTGAATCTAGTGCAGTAATCCTGAACACCCTCACCTGGAGACCTCTTGATGTTTTCATATTTCAATAAAATATGAAGAGGATTTTTCTTAATTTCCCATCTGTTAATGAATTTTTGATGAAATGCAAGGAGATTAATAATACAGTTTGCAATCAAACCCTTAAACCATTTTATGACTTCTCCTCCTAAAATTTGAGAAAAAATTCTCAACTTGACAGTTTCTTCATCAACTTCTTGAAGGTCAAAACAATCATTCATTTTTTCGACATGTTGTTGGGTAGTTACAAGACCAATTCCATCAAATTGTGGAATTTTTGACTGATAATCCTGTGCCATATCTGCTAATGGTTTTGGCAACACCAATGGAGCATATATGGCCGCCATGATTGGTGGAGGTGGTGGAGGAAGGTGAACAGTGGATGAATTAGGATGGATAGTGGGAGAAGATGTTTGTATAAAGGTTTGAGTATGGGGATGAACAAAAGAAGTGGTGGGGATTGTGGAAGCAGTAGGACTATCTAACTTAAGATGAGAGGTTTGAGAGGTAAAATAAAAAGCTTCTATAGTCAATGGAGTTAAATCTATAGATTGTTGAAGGTAAGCATGATCAAAAGTTGAAGTAAACTCTGTTACCAAATTTTGGAGAGTGTCAAAATCTCGGAGAAGCTGAATATCAGATTGGATTTGTGAGTAAGATTCTCTAACTGGAATTTGTTACAAAATAGATGGACCAAATATTGTCTAGTCAGTCCAATTCTCATATTTGGTCTTGAATAAACCTTGTTCAAAATGTGAATCAAATGGAATATCTTGTAAAGTGATAAAGTTTTTAGGGAGGGAATTTGATCTGTGGAGAACTCTATTACTTGTTTGACTTCCAGTTCTAGGAGTTTTTCCTAAAATCTTCTTAGGATTGTCCACTATAGGAGGAGGATTTGGATTAGGATGGGATCTAGTAGATATCCTTTTAGGAGCTAGAAATCAGATCAGAAGCATAGACAAACTGATTATTTTAAAAACCAATCTTATAAAATACTTCTATCATACAATGCTTTTAACTAGGGTTTCTGAATTCGAATGAAAAGGAATTTTTCTCAGTTTAGTTCCTCAGTATGGTTTCCACTATGTTATCATTCTATAATTTTAATATTGGAAAGAATAATCATAAAATGGCAACATCAATACCACTTTGGAGCCTAGGATCTAGCCCTCCTAGACTCAGAGAGGGATCTCTCTTTAAGATTTATCTTTGTTTTTAATGATTTCTGATATATTAGGCTAGTTAAACTGATTGTGAAATTTTCTTTTTGATTTATAATTTGGTTGGATTGAGGGATCTATCTAAACTATTTCCATTGGGCTATGGGGTCAACACAAGCTGGGTTGTTGCATTAATTTTTCCAGAGCACTTGCAAGGCTAGATAACTATAGTTCTTGGATATTTAAAGCATAATGGATTATGGAATGAAAGAAGAGTGATTTCAGTAGTGGTTAAAAAGAATAAGAATTATTTAACCAGACTTTAGAAGAAAAAAACTTATACTATAAACACCGGAAGAATTAAGGTGCTCTATGCAGCAAATCTCAATCTTCATATTTCTGTTTTACAATTAGAATTAAATGATACATTGAAAGAAATAATAGTGGAGAGCATCAAACACAGTAAAGAAAAGACATCACCAGATAAAAATATCTCAATAATCTTGCAAAATGGTCTTTTATTATTGATGCTCCAGCTCCAAAATTTCAATGCTCCAATAGAAAAGCTTACAATCTAGAGTCCAACCCCTGATATCGAACAGAAATGCAGTATTTAACTAATTCCTAGTGATTGTCATATCTACATTGACAATCTGCTATTTATTACTATAATTACTGAAATTTGACAAATGTGACCACAAAGTGGATATGATAGAATTATTTGTGACATATGGCCCTAATCTTCAGAAGGTCATTACTGTGTGTTTTGACTTTTTGCTATGCTGGAAGATTTAGGTAATCTAATGCTGAAATGTTGAACTGATATATTGGTCTATGGAATTAATTCTTTTGTTGAGTTGGTTGTTTTGCTGATGCGCTTAGTTGTCACCCTTCCTGGTAATTACATAATTTCTCCCACTGTTGTGCATTCGGGATTTTGATCCTGATTAGCTTCTTGTAAACCTCATCGGTCTCTGTGTACTTCATAAAAGTTGGCATTAACTGAAAAATATGCTTGATTTCATTCTATATATATAAATCATTTTCCATAGACTCTAATAAGGCTCTTCCAGACATTGAACCTTTAATTCCTGAAAATTTTGTTGTATCTTTGGAAATATCCTTCATTTTCTTGACATAATCTAGCATGTGCATAAGCTTATCATTTATCACAAAAATATATGGCAATCCTCTTTTGGTCAGTGGTTTGATTCTATTGAAGAATCTGTTGACACCAATTTGTAACTGATGACTCTTTTCTTCTAATTGTTTGACCAAACTCTTCCTGTTGAGTACCTTTTTTACTTCTAGGATGGTTGATGTTCTGTCCTCCACTCCTAGTGCTTCCAATTCAAAACTGCTCTTGGAATTCAAGAATTTTATAATATTGTTTGTTGTCTCAGGCATCCCTGTTAGTTCTCTGTTGGCTTTGTCTATGGAATCATTCACTAATCCAATCAGATCTCTTTGTTCAAATATTATCTGAAGAGATGGGCATATTTCATTCATGGATTCAATAATGTTTGTCCAGATAATTTATTTGGCCTGGCCAATAGTCTATCCAATAAAATCTTCACTCTCAGATTTGATTAATTTCTCAATCTATTTCTGAGCTCTCTATATCTCAATTTCATGAGCATTTTCTGACCTTTTCTTCAAATCCTTCAGGGTGTTGATTTCTTCTTCTAGCTTTTTGATCTTTTTTGTTTTTATGGTCATGTTCTCGATGGCCTTGGCTAGCTGCTCTGCACCACCTGATGAGCCTCTAGTTTTTGGTGTTGCTATAGGGATGGATGCAATAGGAACAACCTCCAATGGAAAAATGGTCATTTTTTCTTCTTTCTCCTTTTCTTTCACCAGTTTTTTGATCTCCATCTCCATTTAAATTAGTTGTGAAAACTTCTCCATGATTAAATTCATCATTTAATATTTTGTGCTTCATTTTCCTCAATGTATTTTGTCAAAGGGTCTTCAGTTGCTGACATTTTGATTTGTTTCCCGAGAGCTGGTATATCAACATTCTTCTTTTTCAATATCTCTTCCACAGCTTCTACATTGGTTGGGTCTTACCCAATCTTTATCACTAAGTCCTCTAAAGATTTGATTCTTGTATCTTTGGCTAGAGAAGAGATCTTCTCCATTTTTAGTTGAGATTGAAAGTTAGCCAAAAATACTTGTAGTTTATACAAGCTCATGGCAGTGCTTGTCAATGTGGAGGAAATAATTTCTCCAGTTTGCTTATCCATCTCCATCTGGTCTATTGGATGGATGCCTTTCACATCAAATTCAAAGGTCATGTGCTTTAATTCTACAGGTGTTTTAGGCTAAGAGATCTATGCTTCCAGGAAATCCATTCTCATCTTTCCTTTCTCTGAGTCAAAGGATGATAAAATCTTGCTCTGTGAACTACTTGTTTGCTTCCAAAACTGGTTGTAGCTGTTGTTTTTCATGATTTCATTCTTTCTCTTGATTTCCTTGAATGTGTCATAGATGTTTATTCCTTTCCCCCTATAGTAGCAGTATATGTAGGAGTTTGTAGGTTCTGTTTTTGGAATGGAATGGTGGATGAAGATGTTGAAAATATAGTTTGGCCACCTACTGGAGATGAGCTTGGAGAATCCCTAATTTTGATGATTGTCTGTTGTTCTTTCTCACTTCTTCGATCAATGTCGATGTGGACTATAGCTCTATTTCTATACTTCATCTTAAATTCTCTGCTAGATGTATCAGTCTCCATACCAGAATGATGATCTCTTGACCTCTTCCTTGTTGTCTCTTTCTCTGGCTCTTTTCCCTTGTATTCTTTGCCTTCTGTAGTATGAATTTCCTGTGGAGTAGGGGTTTGAATACGTGAGGTTGAGACCACCTATTCTTCAACCTCCTCTAGTGTATTTGCTGCCCACTCTACTTGATTCATAAAATCCTCTATCTTAGGCCTGTGGGTATGGATGTATGGGGTTGATTTGTTCTCCACCCTTTTCTTGGAGATGATCCCCAATGGGTCATATGACCACATGAAAATTTGATTGAATTTCATGTCCCTCAGCATATTATCAACCTCTTCTTCTACTACCCTACTATTGCAGATGAAAGGACTAATTTGGGACTTGATCCTAAATTAAGATTTCTTCTTTGCACATCAAAAGTGCACCTCATCTGCGTTGATCATATGCCTTATGTATTCCAAGGAAAATATCCTCATGGGGAGAAACTTTGGCAGCTTTTAGGGGGCCAAATCACACCCATAAATTCTGATCTCAATATAATTTTGGTAAAAGTACCAATCTCCAGTTCTCACTTGATCTGGTAACTGCATGATTTTATTAATTTCCTCATTAATCTTGGATTATGTTGTATTGATGAGTATGTTCATTGCTGGATGCACAAAGGCACCAACTGTTGTCTTGTAAGTATAATTATTTTTCTCCTTCATCAACATAGTTGTCCAAAAGATGACTGATTGAGGTTGGGAGTCATCATTAACATTTGTCATTTCAAACTGGAATCTGTTGGCCTGAAAATAGACAAACATAGAAACCAAAACTGAATTGTATTTGAAAACCTATTCTGTGTGGAACTTTAGGAATTTATCATGGATGTCATCAGCTAGGAATAGGCTAAAGTTGAACATGATTGAAGGCTTAGAATCTGATGAAAGGATAGACAAAAATCCTATCATGGCCTCATATATCATCTGGTATGAGTGATACCCTAGTAAATATGAGAGGGAAGTGACAATGTGTTGGGTTCTATCATGGAAAGTGGATGAGGCATATGGAGGATTATTTTTTGGCATTGGGGCATCAGTTGCTAGGAAAATCTCTAATGTTTTGGCTCTGCTGGCAAAGTACAACTTTTGATATAGTCCTTTGAGATATTCATAGGAGAATGGGATGGTTTCTTCAATATTATGAGCCTGCATCATTTGTAAATTTGACTCGACACTAACATTAAAAAGGAATTCTCCTATGGGGGATACTATAGCACTCTGATTGATGTCATATCATGCATGACATTTCCTCATAAATTCTGGGCAGTCGTGGGTCTTTGTGTTAGGTCTCTATATCACTAGTATAGTCCCTTATTGTTGTTAGTGTAACCCTCTTATTGTTATTATTGTATCCTTGTAACCCCCATTTTGTTATTATTGTGCCCTTAAATTATTATTGTTAGTTCAGCTATGATTACATTGTAGCCCACTAGGATTACATTATGGTCCCATGAACTCCTATATATAGAAAGGAGGTTTTGTAAATTGTCTCATCCAAGAATTTTTCATTCATGTAATGTATTGGAGGTTTCCCCCTCGAAGTGGCTTATTTCTAAGGCGTTGATATCTCTTTTATTCTATTTTTGGAACTGGTTACACAACATTTGGTATCAGAGCTTTGGATTCTAGGGTTTCGCTGCTCCAAATAGGTCATCGTGGAATTTTTGCTATAAGTTTTTTTTCTACTAAGTTTCAGAATTTGAAATTTTTAGGGTACGAAGCCGAAATCCTGAGGAACATCGTCAAAAAATTTCAGAGCTTGGCTCATAATATTTTGGGAGATATGATCTATGGAAGTTAGGTCTTTTTTCAGGATCCTAAATAGGTCATTGTGGAATTTGCGCTATAACTTCTTTTCTACAAAGTTTCAGAAGCTGAAATTTTTAGGGTGCGAAGCTGAAATCCTAAGGAAAAGCTTCAAAAAATTTCAGAGCTTGGTTCGCAATATTTTGGGTGATATGATCTATGGAATGTAGTGCTTTTTTAGGCTCCTGAATTTCATCTCAAAGAGGTGATCGTGGGAAAATCTTCATAACTCTCTCTCTGAGCATCGGATTGGAGTGCCGTAAAAATTGGTCACAATTACATGGGCTGAATTTTTTTTCTATCAATTTTAGAGCCGAAGGATGAAACAGTGACACGTGGAAAGTCATACAAGTTCGCTCTACTGAACCAGTCCATAATTAGGTCATTGTGGGAGATTGGACACAACTTTGTCTTGGAGAATCCAAATCAGGTCAGACCTGTGGCATTCAAAAGATAATGCAGAGGGCTACGTTGGTACCGAAATTAAAATATTGAAGTTTTGCAATCACAAAGATAATCCAATTTCAATATCGAGATCCTAAAAAGCAAGAAAAAGGTGTGTATTTTTTTTCCGAATTGCATAAGTCTTGTTTGAAGAATCAAATTGAATTGATTCCAAGGGCATATTGTAGAATAGATATCAGTATTGGGTTCTAAAATATGCCCCGTAAAAATAATTCAACACCCATTAAGCCTTCAGAAGGCTCTACTATGACTCATGAAGATAAATAATTGCAACATGATCTATCAAAATTACAAGAGAAAGTGCAACAAATTTCACTCTCGCAAAGCAACAAAAAATGAAATGGAAGTTTTGAAGAAAGGCGTGGAAGCGAAGATGGACGGTTTGAAGAAAGGTGTGGAAGCTAAGATGGACGGCATGGAAGTTGGCATGGAAGCTAAGATGGATGACATGAAAGACAACATGGAAAACATGAAGAATTATCTAAAAGCAGACATCGAAGGTTTGACAAAGTTGATACAAGAAATGTTTCCTAATGGTGAAAAGATAGTAGAAGAACCTCATGATGGGAACAAAATAAATGTTAATCATGATTTCATAAACTCTAATGTTGGCAGGAAGAACCACCATATTCCAAAAATGGATATGAGGAATTTTGATGGAAAGGATCCTGTAACATGGATACTACAGATTGAGAAATATTTTGATCTCCATAACATGCAAAACACACAAAAGGTACACATTACAACTTTACATTTAGAAAAAAATACATTTGTATGGTATCGATGGCTTTGCTCCCGTAAAAAAATTGTCACTTGGTCAATTTTTATGGAGGAAATGATAGCACATTATGAGGATACAAAGAGCAACACCTTCTTTAGCCAATTGTTAAATCTCAAACAAAAGGGTTTAATGGGGGAGCACATTGAGGACTTCCAAAAATTGAATATAAGGGTAACTGATATTCCAGAGGAACACATGATTGATCTCTTCATAAGTACTTTAAAGGATAACATCCAACATGAAGTTCGCGTTTTGGAACCTGATTCATTGGAGAAGGCATTCAGGTTGGCAAGAAAAATTGAATGTAAAATTATGGCGACAAGGAAGCCTACCACTCACTTCTATAAAGAAGGAAGTGTTGCTACGCCTAGATTTCCACAACCTACAAGGTTTACACCACAAAAATTGGAAGAAAAAAGAGCAAAAGGGCTTTGCTACAGTTGTGATAGCAAATACACTAAAGGTCATAAGTGTGCTGAGAAGAAATTATTTTACATAGATTGTGAAGAGGAAGAAGAAATGAACAAGAAGAGGATATACACCAGGAACCAGCCCTAGAAGAGGAAGAAATGAATCCGACCATATCGTGTAATGCACTGGCAGGAATTACCACTCCTCAAACTCTCAAGATAGAAGGACAAATCAAGAAGAAAAAGGTAATCGTGTTGATTGATTCAGGTAGCACCCATAATTTTATTCATTGTAAGGTAGCCAAGGAATTAAATTGTTTCCTATACCCAGCACCAGAATGTCAAGTGATGGTTGCAAATGGAGGAACTATAAATTGCTCTGGAAAATTCCATAATATCAAGCTAACCGTGGGGGAATATGTGTTGACAAGTCCAATGCTTTCCATTCCTATGGGAGGTGCTGATGTTGTACTAGGAGTACAATGGTTACAATCTTTGGGGACGGTAGTTTTTAATTTTCAAGAACTTTTCTTGAAATTTTTTTCAGAAGGAAAGGAAGTCGAATTACGGGGTATTGCAGGGAAGCCAGGAAGGATAATAAGCTCTAATGTCATGACAGAGCTTCTAAAGAAAGAACAACGAGGCGTAATTGCACAATTATGCTCACTAGAAGTTCCAACATCAAAATCATCTATTTCTGCAGATCTCCAACAAGTCTTGGACAATCATTCCAAGGTGTTTGAAACTCCCAAAGGACTCCCACCTATTCGTGATTATGATCATGCTATTCATTTGATTCCAGGAAGTGTTCCTCCAAACATCAAGCCTTATAGATATCCTTACGTCCAAAAGAGCGAAATTGAATGTATGATTGCAGAAATGTTAGAGACGGGTATAATTCAACCTAGTCAAAGTTCTTTCTCTGCTCCTGTAGTATTGGTACACAAGAAGGATGAATGTGTCCGGATTATAGGGAGCTCAATAAGCTCACCATTAAAGATAAATTTCCCATTCCCGTGATTGATGAATTATTGGATGAATTACATGGAGCAATTCATTTTACCAAGTTGGATCTTCATTCAGGATATCATCAAATTAGAATGAAGACTGAAGATATTCCAAAAACAACATTTCGAACTCATGACGGTCATTATGAATTTTTTGTCATGCCTTTTTTCCTTACCAATGCACCTTCTACATTTCAAGGGTTGATGAATTCCATTTTCAAACCCTTCCTTAGAAAATTTGTGCTAGTATTTTTTGATAATATACTAACCTATAGCAGGTCTTGGAAGGATCATGTTCAACATGTTGATAGGGTGCTCAAACTATTGCAGGAGAAACAATTATATGCAAAAACATCCAAATGTTTCTTTGGAGTACAAGAGGTGGAATATCTGGGTCATATTGGATCTCACGAGGGTGTTAAAGTAGACCCTAACAAAATTAAAGCCATTAAGGAATGGAAAGTCCCCACAACCATAAAGCAGTTGCGAGGATTTCTCGGGTTAACAGGTTATTATCGCAAGTTTGTTAAGAATTATGGGAGAATAGCAGCACCTCTAACAACATTATTGAAGAAAGATGCATTTTCATGGACTCCTGAAGCAACTAAGGCCTTTGATCATCTTAAAGAGGCAATGTGCCTAGCACCGGTCTTAGCTACGCCAGACTTCACAAAAACCTTTATTGTGGAATGTGATGCCTCAGGAAATGGAATTGGTGCAGTTTTAATGCAGGAAGGAAGACCCATTGCTGTTGAAAGTCGTCCAATCAAAGGAAAGTATTTACAGAAACCTATTTATGAGAAGGAAATGTTAGCAATACTGCATGCACTAAAGAAATGGAGAACTTACCTAATGGGAAGACACTTCAAGGTAAAAATGGATCATGATAGTCTTAAACACTTTTTGGAACAAAGACTATCTTCAGAAGAGCAGCAAAAATGGGTCACAAAGATGTTGGGTTATGAATTTGAAATAATCTACAAAAAAGGAAAGCTTAGTGTTGTTGCAGATGCACTCTCAAGAAAGAATGAAGAGGTGGAAGCATTGCTTTGTGCCATTTCTATTATCCAACCAGATTGGATAACCGAAGCAAGAGATGAATGGAAGAAGGACAAAGATGTATGGACACTCATTCAAAAGTTGGAGCAAGATCCTAGTACATCTGATACATTTAGTTGGAAAAATGATTCCTTATGGTACAAAGATCGCTTATATCTTTGTAAGAATTCCCAACTAAAACAAAATATTCTTCTCGAATTGCACACTTCTCCTTTAGGAGGACACTCAGGATTTTTAAAAACTTACCACAGGGTGAAGAAAGAATTTTTTTGGGATGGCCTTAAATCTGATATTCGAAACTTTGTGGCGGAATGTTTGGTTTGCCAGCAGAATAAAGTGGAAACAATTAAGACCCCAGGACTTCTACAACCTTTATCCATTCCAAGTCAACGTTGGGAGGAGATTTCAATGGATTTTGTCACAGGTTTACCTAAGTCCGAAGGAAAGAGTGTCATCATGGTGGTAGTTGATAGACTTACCAAGTATGCACACTTTTGTGCATTATCTCATCCATTTAAAGCAAGTACAGTTGCTACTACATTTATGGACAGAATTCAAAAGCTACATGGAAGCCCAAGGGTTATTGTGAGCGACATAGATCCCATTTTTACTGAAATTTTTGGACGGAGTTATTTTCTTGTTTGGGTACTCAATTAGCTCATAGCTCATCTTATCATCCTCAATCTGATGGTCAAACTGAGATAGTAAATAAATGTTTGGAAGGATATCTTCGTTGTTTTGTATCTGATAAACAAACACAATGGGTCAAGTGGTTACCGCTCGCTGAATGGTGGTATAACACTTCCTTCCATACTGCAGCAAAAATGACCCCATTTATGGCACTTTATGGATATCATCCACCATCCATCGCATCATCTTTAAGGGAAAATTCAAAGGTTCAAGCAGTGGAAGATCACATCGAGCATCAGCAAGAAGTTCTCCAACTCTTAAAGGATAACCTGAATTTGGCACAAAATCGAATGAAACAACAGGCAGATCAACATCGCAGCGAGAGAAGTTTTGATGTAGGAGATTGGGTATTTTTACGACTACAACCATACAAACAAATTTCCCTCAAGCAAGCTAAGAAGGATAATAAATTATCGCCAAAGTACTATGGTCCTTACAAGGTGTTGCAAAAGATTGGTACTATGGCATACAAATTGGAGCTTCCTGCTTCTTCGCGAGTACATCCAGTTTTCCATGTTTCATGCTGAAAGAAGGTTATAGGAGAAAATCTTCCAGTTCAAACAATATTGCCAGAACTTGATGAGGAAGGAAAAATCATATTGGAACCAGAAGCGGTCATGGAAACAAGAACTCGACAACTACGGAATCGATCAATTTCAGAGTATCTCATCAAGTGGAAGAATTTACCCACTGAAGATTCTACATGGGAGGATGAGAATTTTATACAGAAGCACCCAGAGCTACTCAAGCGTTGAGGACAACACTTTTTTGAAGGAGAAGGGCATGTTAGGTCCCTATATTACTAGTATAGTCCCTTATTGTTGTTAGTGTAACCCCCTTATTGTTATTATTGTACCCTTGTAACCCCCATTTTTTTTATTATTGTGCCCTTAAATTATTATTGTTAGGTCGGCTAGGATTACATTGTGGCCCACTAGGATTACATTATGGCCCCATGGACTCCTATATATAGAAAGGAGGCTTTGTAAATTGTATCATCCAAGAATTGTTCATTCATGTAATGTATTGGAGGTTGCCCCCTCGAAGTGGCTTATTTCTAAGGCGTTGATATCTCTTTTCTTCTATTTTTGGAGCTGGTTACACAACACTTTGGGAATTTAAAATATGGAAATTTGGTATCCCATAACCCTATATCATATACTTCATCAATCAATTTATCCTCAAGCCAGCAATAGACATCAAATAAATCGAAATCTGATTCTGTCTCATGGATTTTGTATTCTATGTAAACCAAAGCCACATGATCTAGGTCTACCTGAGGGTAAACCATAGGATTAAATCGTTACTGATCCTTCTTTGGAGGCATTGTAGTCTTCTGTAAATAATCTGAGTGTGTTTTTCACCGTTGCAGAGAAGAATGGGATTAAAAGAGGATGGGAATATGGAAAGGGAGCTTCTGTAGATCATAATGGGGAAGACGAATAGTGGAAAGGGAATTCTAATTGATCTATTGGATGACTGAAAGCTTCTCTGCACCCGTATTTTTCTATAAAACCTTTAAAATTCGATCACTTGATATAAATATAATGCTAATACAATGGTAAACCTTGCAACAACCGATGAATTTTGTTTTTATGGAGTGATTGGGCGATCGTTGACATGGAGCGGACGCGTTGGGTGAAGGCCTAAGCTATTAATTGTCTAAGGAACCTATGGCGGGAGCGTATCTGATTAGATGGAAGGGACAAGAGGGATATTATGTGGTGTAATGGTAATGGGTAATGGTCATTGGCGCAGCAGTAAATGGCATGGTAGTTTACACTACAATGGAAACAACTTTTCGGTTGCGTGTACCTAGTAAGTGGTATTGAATGTGGGGGGGAAGGTGAGAAATAATTCAGAGCCAAACACGTTGCAGTGGAAGCGGTTTCAGAAACCGTCTATTTTGGACCCCCCCCCCCCAATATTAACGTTCGGAGGATGAGGGGGGGCCGAAAATATTTGTGGGTCGTCAGATGAGGAGGAGGGAACGGGGATGGGATGTGAGATGGGGAATGTATAGCGTTGATGTGACATGATATTAGATGGTGGGGTCGAGGAGTGTTAATGAAGAGTGGGGGCGGAAATACAATGTCAGGATTTAGGATATGGGAAAATGACATGTAATATGTCACATATATTTTCAAATGAATATTTATTCCCAAAATTTAGAATAAAACATCCTTTATCCTTTGATTTTTCCCCTTTTGATCAAGAAAATATGAACTCTTTTGACTGTACTTTAAAGGATAAATTTCATGTTTCCTCCATTCTTTCTTCTTTTCATCCCTACCTACCCATGTCACTAATATAACATTTTTTTGTTTTTTTGCAGGGTGCATTTGGATTTGCATACCCAATTCAATTTTTGTTTAAGACTCTAACCTAACATCTATACTTATTTTTTCCATGGACTCAGATTAAAATATTGAGTCAATTTATTTCTACCTAACTACTGATATGCCAAGTTTGAACAGTTTGGAAAATCCTTATTTTTTAACCTATCAACAGAAATTTAAAATTATACAATAATGCTTAAACTGTATGATTGACCAAAACTATCTAATCAGTAGTGGCATTTTGATTTGCAACACTTTCAGTATTATTTTTGGGGTTTTTCTTTCTTTTTCTTTTTCTCTTTTTTTAACATACCCTCGTTTATTTTCTTGTTTTTCATATTTTTTTTGGAAATCATTTGAATATTGAAAATCATACTCAATATGAAATTGCAACTAAATACTTAATCACCCTGAGATCCTATGATTTATAGGATACTAACAGGTGGAAATGCATTTCATCCCTCTGTGCAGGTTTCCCTATCCTTTGACACTAGTCACACCTACTAGTGTTTCTCCTGGCATCTTGGTGGAGGGTAGGCCAATAGTAACATGCCTGCAAATCTTTTAAGGTTGTCCTTTTTGCAGCAAATTTGCCTCCAAAAACACTATCATGGCATGCTGAGAGGATGTAAAAAAAATCTTCCTCCCTCACACATATTCTGAGAATTTGGTCATGGCCCAACTTGAAGGAATTTCCACCAATCTAGGTGAAATGGGCATTTTTTCTGATGATATTTCTCTTCTCCCTTGATGAGAGGTTTGCAGGGAATTTTTCAGCAACCAAGTAGTTAGCTATGTCAGCAAACCACGAAGAGAGTGTTGAGATAGAAAATAGGTGTTCATCCGGAAGTTGGTCATCCACCATTCCTTCGTCATATGCAGGTAGAGTTGCTCTAGATAAAAAATCTGCAACAACATTCTCCTTCCCTGGTTTTTCAAAAATTGTTAGGTCAAATTGTTGTAATAAAAACAACCATCTACTTATTTTAGTGTTAACATCATGTTTATTCATTAATTACTTGATTGCTGCATGTTCACTATGTACACATGTTTAATAACCAGTGATATAATGTCTAAATTTGTTTAAAGCATGGACAATGGCTACCAGTTATTTTTTTGTGAGAGTATATTTTAGTTCAACCTTGGATAAATTCTTGCTAATGAAATAGATGGAATAGGTTTATTTGTCTTCCAACTGCCCCAAATCTTCCCCCACAATGTTTTTTGATGCATTTGTGTGGATGTGAAAAAGCAGAGCCCAATTTGGACCTCAGAGAATGGGGGAAGTAGTTAACTTTTCCTTAATGAGCTCAAACGATTCTTGACAAAGAATGGACTAGATAAATTCAAAATGTTTGTCCAACAAACTAAATAATGGTGAAGCCAATTTTTTGAAGTCTTTGATGTACCTTCTATAGTAGCTAGCTAAACCTAGGACACTTTTGACATCTCTCTGCTTTTGAGGAGCAGGCACCCTTTTTATGATGGTGATTTTGTTCAGGTCCACATCTATTCCTTTTGGTGATATTGAGCGGCCCAATAGTACTCTTGATATTTTTAAGGATTCAGGAGAGATGCATCTCAATGCACCTTCTCAACACCTTTCCCAAATTTGAGAAATCTTCTTAGAGGTCATCCCCATAAGGTGTGAAATCGTCCATGTAGATTTCTACCAAGTCATGGACTAGTTCCAAGACAATTCTCAAGACAAATATTTCGAAAGTAGCTGCTAAATTTCTAAACCTAAAGGGAAGGAATATGCAAGCGAAGTTTCCCTGGAGACATGAAAAAGTAGTCTTTTCCTGGTATTCGAGTCTAATTTGGATCTGTTTATACCCATTGAACCCATCTAGGAAAGACAAGAATTTATTTCCTACAAGGACATCCAGAAATTGATCTATAAATGGAAAGGGGAAATGGTCCTTCTTGGCGGATTTGTTGAGATCCCAGTAATCAACACAAATTCACCATTTTCCGTTCTTCTTTGGGACTAGGACAAGAGGAGCTACCCACTCATTATCTGATATAGGATAGATTAAACCTGCAACCAGTAATTTCTACACTTCTTCCTTTAATATGTATTTTAGAGTTGGGTTCATCCTTATTTAGGGTTGGCGCACAAGCTTTCACCCTTCTTTAATGTATATATGATGTGTGCACACCGAGGGATGCACCCCTTTCATGTCTTTGTAGTCCCAAGCAAATGAATCAAGGTTTTCTTTCAAGAGCTGGCATAACTGCACTTCTTCTTCGGCAAATAGGGATGAGTTAATTTTTAAATATTGTGATGGACCAAATTCCACATCCTTGATGGTTTCAGAAATTGAATCCACTGAGTGCAGTTCCATCCAAGGGTGGCTCTCGGACTCTTTGAATAGGTCATCAACTCGACTGTCAGTGGGGGGCCGGTTTTGAATGATTTGATCGATGAGGTCATCCTCATCAGGTTTCCCCCATCTAAGAACATTACCTATGGTACAAATGGGGTAGGCCATAGTGTTGTATACGTCATTTTCTTCTTCTTCATACTCCAACCATAAAGGTAGTTCATGGTCAATGGAAGGTTGGGCAGGAGGATATAATATAAATTGTTTAGACAATGGCCCATTCTTTATAGTAATGCCCGAAAACTGATATAAGCATCGACAGTGGCTAACCAAAGTCTCCCTAAAATGAGAGGATATCCATTAAAAAAAAAATTTGGCTAGAGAACTAGGAAATCTGTAGGGTACTCCCAAGAGTCGATTGAAATCATAACATCCTCAACAATTCCTTCCAGATCTACTATGGACCGATCTGCAAGTTTCAAAACCATTGTGTTTTTCCTAAAAGTCCCTTGGAGGTTGATTTTAAGCATATTTTATTTTTTCATTACATTCATTGCAGCCACAAGATCAATCAGAGTATTGGGGAATATGACACCATCTATGTGTACATCTACAACTAGACTACCAGGGTCCAGGTACTTCGGGAAGATCACCCTACCCAAAAATAAGTCGGACAACTGTCCTACTGCATTGATGGTGGGGGTATCTTTCTTCTTTCTTCTGGGTTTCTTAAATAACTTTTCTTTTATGAGCCTATTATAAATAGGGACGTCCTTAATTACCTGGAGAAGGGGCATTTATACACACAATTTTTTCAGTTCTCCCATAAGTTCAGTCTCTTCTAGGGTGTGCTGACTAGAGTGGATCAAGCACTCAGGAAAAGGAGGTTGTTGGATCTGAGTGTTACTTTATTCCTTTTCCTCCTTAACCTATGCAGTTGGATATGGAGGATTATTTTCCAGGATTACTCTTCTTGACCTGAGATTGATCTCATGTATCTCCACATAATAAGTTGGACAGGATGTCTCTCCACTGTAAACCTGTTGTGCCTGCTTTTTGGTCGGGTTCAGATTGGGTTGTGCAGGCATCTGAGGCAGCTTGGGTGCAGCAGAATGAGTGAGCTAAGGTTGAGGTTAGGGTGGAGGCAGTAGAGAAGGCGGTTGATTATGTTGAGGCCTCCACCCTTGTGATGGGTTTCTCCACTAAGGTGGTTGAGGAACATACTGCTGAAACATTCACAGGTTGAGGAAAATATCGATGGTTGTAGGGACAAGTGGGAGGTGTAGGCCAGGATGGAGGAGTGGAGGGATACCAGGAATTAATTTTTGCATTATGATTATTATGGTAATAGGAGTAAGATGCAAATTTCATACCCTGCTGATATGACCTGGGCCCTTGAGGCCTTCTCTTATTTATGAAAGAGAGTTTCTCCAGTCCTACTTCCCCACCGTTGATATAAAAATTTGAGCCTAGGTAAGGAGGGACACTTATCTGTGGCATGATTCTCTTCACAGACTAAGCAAACCTCAATAGCATTCAATGGACATTCATTCTAAGGGTTTTTTCTAGTACATCAAGTGTAGAAGATAGTCAAGGCTCTTTCTTCTTCCTCTTTCTTCCTCTTGATCTACGTTGTGTCCATTTGAAAAGAAAAGGTGTGCATCATATCACCCTTGAAGTCCTCCAACATATTTCCAATCTCATGCTTGATGGAGGTGGAAGAGGAAGGGGTGTTGGTCATACTTTGGCTAGCTCTACCTTTCTTCCTAGCTTCCCTATAATGGCTACTGAAGACAGTTTTGATTTTTTTGTAAGGAAGCTGGTAGATATCTCCTCCTGATAGCATATTAAGGGTTTTATCACCTCCTCCTTGATCCCTTGGAGAAGTACTATTTTAAGTGATCTAGGATCAATGGTGCAATTGTCTCTTCTATAATTTAATTGAAATATTTCTTCATAATATTCTAGGGATTCATCAGGCCCTAGAGTCATCCTAACGATTCCCTCTTTAGTTTCCTTGGACCTACAGTAGTCTTTGTATTTTTTGTTCCCAAGAAGAACCATGAACTAGCGTAAGGCTGCATCCTTGACGTTGGATGGGAATAGATTCAAATTTTTATCATCTGAGGCATAGTCATAGGTCCGGCAGACAACAAAAAATTCAAGCATGAAGGTGTCAGGATCCTCAAAGGTAAGTCCATGAAAATGTGGAAGGGCTGATGGATTGATGTTCTTCATCCTAGTTTCCCCCTCTGTTTCTCTAATGGGAAAGACTCCTTGGGTCCTAGTACCAGCCATGGCTTGGATTGGTGAAGCAGGCTCCTCAGGGGAAGCAAGATCTTCTTCTTCTCTAATAGGCTCTTCAAAGTGTTCAAGAGACTCACCTATGGTGTGTTCAACCTCACAGTCACTGAAGAAGAGTGAAGTGTGATTGTGTGGGGATGTGGGGGCTTTTGGTAAAAAATTTCCTTAGTAATCCCTACTCCTACAAGGCATGAAAGTCACTTTTTTTTTATATTTTTCAATATTTTGTGGAACTACATGTAAAAGAAAAGCAGAAATGAATGCTAAAAAAAATAAAAGCATTTACTTAGACACCTCCTCGGCAATGATGCCAAAAAGTGGTGAGCCCTCGTATTGCACCAAGGGTGCTGCAACTCCCAGAGGCTACTACACTTTACTTCATCAACCTATTTTTCATACAAACTTGGAGGTGACAATGATATATACACATCATATGCATTCTACTCATGCCATCCTCTTCTAAGTCCTATGAAAGCGTGCTATTGCTAGGGTTTCTAAGTGAAGCTTGTGACACTTTTGAATTAGACATAGAACTACAAATGACTCAAAACCATTAATATATCAATAATCAAAGGACTATTCTAAATCAAGAAGATACATCTAGCTATTTTGCAAGGAAGGAAATCTACAATTTAGGCTATTGCAAGAAATAAAAGTAAACTAGGAAACATTCATGAAGCAAATTGTTGAATTTAAATTGCAGAAAGGAATACTAATATAATCACTCGTTTTTGGGCCAAATGACTAAGTAAACTCTAAATATTTTATGCTTAAATTCTATGCTTTAACAATGCATCTAGTCATGGGCTAACTATTCTTGTAAATACTCAGTTTTGCAGCAAAAGAAGGAGGTGCTAAGGTGGCTTAAGAAGGTCCTGGACTCATGGATTCATAGACTAAGGTGTTTTGGAGGTTGTGGCAGTGTTAGGTGAGGTGAAATATGGTTTCTAGGATAACAGAGAGGCTAATTGGTGTTGCTACAAAATCTTCTACAGGTTTCATGTAGTGCTATGGGATGTCCTGTAAATGCTACAGGAAACATGTCGAGGGTGTGTTTAGGCCAAAATTGATGAGTAAAGTGGTAGGGAAGGTTGAATTAAGGTGTATTTAGGTGGATGAAAGGTATTAAACCCATTTTCCAAGCTCAGAAATTCTCTCAAAGCTCGTCTTTCACTTATAGGGTTGCTCTCGGTGTGGTGGTGAAAATCTCAAAAACAGGGCTGGGGGTGATTTTGTTGAAAGGAGATCGGTGAAAGGTGAAAAATGGAGCTAGGGATGTTGTGGAGTCCTCCTCTGCCGCTCTACTCAAATCTGCAAGCAAACTACCTATTCATGCAGTAAACATTGACAAATATATGATGAAGAAGATGAAAAAGATGAGTTGAATTTGATAATAAAACCTACTTACGCATTCAAATAGGAATCTAATTCAGTTTTCTCAACATATTCATGATAGCTACAACAACCTATCTATTATTTCCAAGAAATCATAAATTGAAGAGAAATTTCGGGCCCGTGGTGAAGATTTTCCCTCCTCAAGATCCAATGGAAGAGGTGAGAGAGGGAGGCTTTGACACAGATATTTTGGAGTTTATATGCTATTGTACCATGATTTATAATAGCCTAACTTCAAAAAATTTGAAATGGAAGCAAACCAAAAATAGTAAAATAAAATGTAAGAAAGGTAGCTAAAATTCATAAAGTAAACTAGCTACAATGGCACAAAAATAAAAATAAATACACAAGAGAGAGAGAGAGAGAGAGAGAGAGAGAGAGGCTAATGGATTGGGCCCTAACCCACAAGCTCAGGTCTCTAAAACTAAATCAGTGAATGACAAACTGAATACTCATTTTATTGAAAAAATAGTCTCAAGACATAAGAATGAAAGTCTCAAAAGTCTATCAGAAGAGATAAGAGTCTACTAGCTTCCTCCAAAATTCCAATCCTAATGAGCTCTTGCTCTACCCTATTTAACCTAAAGGGTAGCTACCAACAGGTCCTTAAAAATTAGGTGATGTGTCCCCTTTGACTGCAAGAGAAGTGGAGCTTTGGTGCACTTGATCTTCCACTTGCTTGTTTGCCTTTGATTTCGAGTTGTTGGAGGGAATCTCAAGGATCCCTTGGTTTCCTTTAGGAGTTAAGTAGGTGGAAAACCATCCTATAATCTCTGCTTATTGTATACTCCAAGATCTGATTGCATAATCTTCAGTAAAAATGGAATATCTTAATGATTATCCTGAATTTAACCCATATTAGGCCTTCCAAGTATGAGAAGCCTTAATCACCACCTACACAAAGAAACATGTGACCATAATGTAATTAAATGTGAGAAATAGAGACTAATAAGGCTAAAAGGGTGACAATTAACCCCTCCAATTATACCTAATGATGATGCTCATCACTACCTACCAGCAACTGTGGTTTTTCTAGTCAGTTCTATGCAAGCGACCCCGAATTCTGAGCCAATTTTTCATCTCCTAGGGTGACATAGAAATAAATCTTATAAACTAAAAATGGAACGAGGAATTGAGCTGACCCTTCCCAATTGGGACTGACATTCCATCAAACACATGGTAAACATGCAACCTACAGGACATGAATTCATATTTGATCATAAGTATCTGAAAGCTTATCTCAGGTTTAACAAGAAGGACCAATGCCTTCTCACAATAGTTTTCATAACATCAATTTGGTCATATATTCATGAACTAGACATTCATTAATAAAAATGTGATAAAATCCATACTTAGATCTGGTATATAACCATCCATATAACCAACATATAGCCAACTAATTAACAATGATAGAAGAACCATTACAACCACATAATAAGAAGTACATTTACTCATCAAAATTAAGAGAAACTTAGCTCTTACTAAATAGATACGAAATCCAACCAGGTCTGGGACTTCCATGTACCACTCGACCATAGATTGAGCTGAACCAAAACTTTGTTTCATCTAATCAGCCACATGCCATATTTGAGGCATGAATTTGGGATCTCGTGGGACAAACCAACCCATAAACAAACAATGGAATCCAGATGTTAAACCACTTCCACCCTCACCATATTTTAATCTCACCTAAACTAGTCCCGAGATCACAAAACCAAATTGATCTTGGATTCCTCATAATTCCTTTACCATCCCTTGAGTAATTTTATTGTCTGCAACCACTTGTTTAGGGCTTCCCGGAGAAAACCATCTCCACCCCCAACCCTTGGGATTTTCCTGAGACCACCTCACCTAGATCCAAAACCTTCCACCAATCTAAAGCTTAACCAAGAATGACTCCCATCATAGCATGGCTATCTGGAAATGGAAAGGAAAGGGTAAAACAAATGTCAAAACTCGACAAAATCCATGCCATTGGCAACAAATAAACCAAATATACATATGTATATTCCATGAATGCCAAGACCAACTACAAAATGATACATGCAACATGTTACTTGCAAGTATTCCCACTGAAATTTCTTGATCCAACCTTTCTTTCTTGATCCTTGATTTACTTTTCTTTCCTTGTCTTTCCTTTTCTCCATTGATTTCCTTCTCCTCTTGGTTCTCTTCTCCTCTCTGAAACTAATTCCAAAACTAAACTGACAAAAGGCTGTGAACTAATCCTCAAAATAATTTTTATCATTGATGCCTCTATTTTATTCAATTTCATCTATTTTCCTTTCAATTTTCTCCTCACATGAAACATGTGACCTTTCACCTCTCTTTTCTCCTAATTTCATTTATTTTCATAAATAAAATGCCAATAATTCCTTTGTGCCTTCTAAAATCCTTTGCCATTGCCTTTCCCAATTTCCCTTAGCCATAATAAACAACAAGTGATGCCCACTAGGATGTTTTTCCCAACATTGAGCTTGGAATACATGTCCCATGACCTTGGTCTTATTTTTCCTTTATTAAATTCATTACATGAAATTTTAAATCGGGGCTGTTAGAGATCCATCCCCCTTATGGGCCCACCATCCTCGGTGTTCAATGAAAACTACAACCAACAAGACCACTGAAAATCAAAACATACTTCCCATGGAGATTTATAACACGACTCATTGCAGTATTTACAAAGAACAACCTGCTCAAAAGCAAAACCATCATGACAATCATGAAAAAATGACAACCCTACCGCTTATTGGAGCTTCATAACATAACTCATTACGATATTTACAATAAAAATGATATATACTTATGAAAAATTTCTTCAACCAACAAATAAACATACCATCTATGGAGCTTTATAACACAACTTGTTATAGGCTTTACAATAATATACACATATACACATTTTCTCTAACCAATAAATAAAAAGATACAATGGCTATATCAATAATAAGGGAATTCATAGGCTCACAAATCCACCCTCAAATGTAGTACCAGGACTCACTTCCTTCCCAGGAATTCCAGAATCCAATTCCAGAGCCAAAGTCTGCATCCAATTTCCAATGCTAAAATCCATGTGCTACTTGTTCCCTCAGTGAGAAATTACCATCTAATTGTCCTCGTGAACACTCCCAATGTGCTTCATATTCCATCTAAAAATATTAATGACCAAAAAAAATCCATTCCCTGAAATTCCCTTTTATGCTACACAGTCCCTCAGGAAAAATGTGTCCACCCCCTTCTGTGCAGTCAATCACCTTCCAAGTTCCCCAACATCCCATTTCCCGAGTGATCCATCCCTTGGAAAGGATTCCTCGCATCGGAAGGTCAAAAAACCAAGGCATATACCTGCCTCAAAACCATCATACCAGTCATAGCATTCCCATGGAAATCAATGGACACTATTGGGTACTAGTGTTCCACAATGGCCTTTCTTCTGAAGTTCTTTACCAACATATTTTTTCATGTTCCAATTCCTTTTGACACTACTCCTAATCCTTGCAATTAGTTTCAACTACCCAAGCCTAGAATTACCGTCCTTTCCAGTACCAAGAAAATAATTTCCATTAGACTAAAGGAATTGAAACTAATTCAAATCATACCTCATTAGTTGCCCATCAATAAGGTACACTTGAAATTCCATTTACTTCCTATCATAACAAGTCAAACCATATCTTTGAACAAATAATTATGTATAAACATGTCACATCTAGTTAGCTCAAACGTAACTATCATAAATCAAAATTATAAATCACATGCAACGATCCTAAATCATAGTCATAGATCACATGCATAATTAAAAATAAAGTAAAATATTGATACTTATATTTCCACGATTCTTTGATTTTTCCTTTGTTCTTTATCCTTTCCATGCACACAATGAATCAGTTGCCAAACCAAAGAATCACCTAGTGCCTTTTTTTTCTCTTTAAGAAACAACAGAATATAGAGACCAAATCACCTCCCACCTCACTATCAACAACAATGGTATCCAAGACTAAACCACCTCAACCCTCAATAGCAACAACAAGGGTATCTGAGACTAAACCGCCTCAACCTTAAATATCAACAACAAGGGTATCCAGAGACTAAACCACATCAACCCTCAATATCAACAAGGGTATCCTGAGACTAAAATGACTCAACCATCAATAGAAACAACAAGGCCCAGATAGTCCCATACCTACCTGTCCCATCACAATGTATGAAAACATACACATACATAGTGTACAACACAACACATACACCTACACTCGATGTACAAAAAAATACATACACCTACACTTGGTGTATAACACAATACATATATGGACACACCATACAATACCATGAATATGCTTGTCATGATAGAATGACTACACAATACCCGTAGCACCATACCAAATATACACACAAAAAATGTACGACGTGTACACAATACCACATGTACATAGCACCACTTGCATAACATGTACACAACACCAACTGTGCAACGTGTACACAATGCCACATGTACACAACACCACATGCACGAAATGTACACATCACCACCTGCACACAACACCCCATGTACAACATGTACACAAAACCATATGCGCACAACACCACATGTACATAGTACCACATATCAAACATGCACACAACACCATATGTACACAACACCACACATTCAACATGCGCAGAACACTGCATAAACAACATGTACACAACACTGCACATACAACATGCGCATAACACCATCTATGAAAAAAACTACATAAAAAACATGTACACAACACCATATATACATAGCACCACATATACAACACATACACAACACTATATGTACGCAATACCATATTTTCAACATGTTATATGTATACTAAGTACCACTTATGTAACAAGCACACAACAGTATATATGCAACTTGCACACAACACCATAGGTACATCATGTACAACAGATACACAACAGTAGTACCACACATCTAGAGACGAAATTGTCTCTACCAAGCAACCTTGCTTCTAGTGTCTTATCCACTATTAATGCACGGTACAGCATGCCACCGATCACATTGATTTCATTACTTTGAAGTATCCCTCAACATTAAATTTCCATAACATAAACATAGGCACGGTACAAGGATATAATATCAATTCATATCCACATGATACTGACCCTGTCGATCTTTCAAGGTTACTTTTCCCACTTGATTCCTCATAAAACAAGGAACCTCTTCATTCCATTCACCTGCATAAAAAATATTTCCTACACAAGAATGATCCTTGATGACCATATCAAACAATGACATACATACATACACACATACATATAATCATTAGCATAAAACAATCATGATCCCTGACGACCCTGTCAGACACCAACATAAATACTCACATATACATGTAGTCATCAACATAATCATGATCACCACATAATTACCAAATATCATAAGGTCAAGGTTAAGAGAAATCCCTTCACTACAATAAAAAAAGGAAATTGGCGAGGGTCATGCCCATGATGGACCTTTAAGGTCCGTCACCAATGTCACATATGGTGATGGTCCTTAAGAAAGCATTGTTGTTAGTGCATATAGTGACAGTCCTTTAAGGTTTGTCACCAAAGTCATTTTCACTGATACTTTTCGTGAGGGTTGTTAAAGGCCCGTCACTAATTATCTCTCTGGTGACACTTCTAGTGATGATGTTTTATTGACCCTCACCGATGCTCTTTTTGGTTACTTTTGGTGACATTCCAAAAATTTTCATCATCATTGATCATTAAAATGAGTTTTTGATGATGTTATGTTCATGTTACTATATTTTTTGTAAAAAGATAACCATTTTATACCATTGTTGTGGATAATTTTTCATTATGTGTCCAAGGCCATATAGTGGTTAGAGTTAGTCAATTTGTTAAGAAGTAATTAGTGTGTATCATTTCCCTCAAGTAATGAGAATATAGTTTTCCTATGGTTCAATACATGATTCATCTCTAATATGTTTATTATCTAACAAATTCCCTTTATATAAAGTTCCAGTAGTGTGTGTGTAGAAACTATATTATTTAATACATATTCAAGCTTTGTAAATTATATTAATGAGAGAGATCTAGCATTCCTCAACACTCTTGGAAAATCTTGACATGCTTTGGCACACACTAACATTCCCTGGCACCCCGCATGTCTTAAAACATATTTGGACCTAGAACATATTACTATGACTAGGACACCCAAGCACATGTTGACAGGCCCTAACATAGCATAACACTCTTCTATCATGTGTTGGCATGCCTTGTAGTCCCTAGCATGCCTTGGAACACTTTGGCATGCATTAATATACATGAGCACTTGGCACACATTGGAACTTGGCATGTACTGGACCCTATTATTAGTGTGCCTCGCATGCCCCTTTTGAAAGAAATAATGTCCTGACTTATTAACCCTCTTATGTGTTCATTTCCTTGCATTTTATCTTGGTTATTATTTTTTTTGCCTTGCCATACTCCTTGACACATATTGGCATACCCTGGCACCCTGCACATCCTAGCATGCCTTATCATATTGCATGTCTTGGCACTATTTGGAACATGTTAACACACAATGGAAATCCCTAGAACACTCTGGCACTTCTTGGCATGCCTTGATATTCCCTAGCATGCCTTACTAGTGCTTAATAGACTTTGTCACCCCCTCCCTAGAATGCTAGCTATCACTTGTTGACACTCCCTAGAACACCCTCATATTCATTAACTTACATGAATTTTGACGTAGTGCTCCCTTTTGTTTCCCTAGTACTCCCTAACACTCCTCATCATGCATTAGCACACTTTGTCACACCTTAGCACTCTTCGACATGCCCTTCCACTTCATAACATGTGTATCCTCCTTAACACACATTGGCACTTGGCACGTGTTGGTGCTTGGAAAGTATTATCATTTATACAATTCATTAATATGCCTTGGTATGCTTAGGCATGGTTTAATATTAAATTTATTTGAGATCAATTATTGGAAAGTAGATGAGAAGTAACAGAGGATGATTTGGCACTTAGAATACACTAACACTTTGCACTTAGCACATATTTCCACCTAGTGTTGGTGTGCCTAGCATGCCCCTACTAGAAAAGGTAAATTGATGACTTATTAACCCTATGATGTGTTAATTTACTTGTAGTTTAACATTCTTCTCCAATTTTTTTCCTTGATAGTCCCTAGCATGTATTTTCACACCCTTGAACATCTTGGCATGCCTTAGCACTTGACACATATTAGCATATTTGACATGAATTTGAACTATATGGAACATGTTAGAATTCCCTAACATGCCTTGGCACTCATGCCCTAATAGCTAGCCTTACATGTTTTCATGAATTGGGAACCCAATCAAGTCCTTATCTACTGCAATTCATGTGAAATTGGCTTGCTTCAGCCTTAAAAATTTGACCAATTCAGCCTGCTACAAGTATATTGTGCCTTGTTCACCTAAGAACTGCCTATACCTCATCTTAGGCCACTCATGTCCAAGCTGAACTTGTCCCACTTAATAACTTACCAAGACAAGGATCACATCTAGCCATGGCCATAAAAAAACTAAGAAACATAGCTTACATAGGAAATATTTCACATGCATGTCCAATTCATATAAACAATAGAGAATTAACTGAGATTTTTCAAGAACCACAAGATACACATGAAACACAAGATATAAGTTTGCACAAGCAGAGTGCCCCAAAACTTATACACAACAATGTACAATATGAAATTGTCTAAAATAGTTTAAAACATGAGCATTCCGCCAAAGTGTGCCACATGTCATATAAAAATAACAGATAAATTAAAAATAGTGTTGTGGCCAGCATAAAGTATCTCTTTGTCTAAAATTTATTTTTCGATCCCCTTATCGCAATCATAGGATTTCCTCTTGCAAATCCTATTATGAACTTTCTCTAAAACACTTCATCCGTGGCACACTTGAATTCATTGGCAATCCCTGGCACAAACTCTTATTTACTTATTTCCATATATTTTGATCTAGTTCTCCCTTGTGATGCCTCAACACTCCTTAACACTCCTCAACATGCATTGACATTGTCTGGCATATATTAGCACACCTTTTCATTCCTTGGCATGCCCTAACCCTCCCTAGATATCATGCCCTCACAACTACCCTTAATTTGAAACTTGGGAACCCAAAAAAGTCCTTGCTTGACTAAAAGAGCTTGACCAAGTTATAATTACTACAACTAGAATATGTTGTTGAATTGGGTAGCTTGGGAGGTAATCCATAGGCCTAGTGAGATGGGTTTGTGTCAGTTTGGTCACAAAAGGATTTGTGGGAAAAGAACCCAAGTGAAGGGGTTTTGGACCCAAGATGGGGTTTAAAATATAAAAGAAAATTAAAAAGGAAAAATAATATTTCCTAAGGTCTAAGTGGATAAAGAATGTAATTTCTAGAGGGTTCTTAAGAGGCCTAGCTAGGAAAATATATTAAAGGAGGCCTTAGTATGAAGGAAAAAAAAATCTAGTGAGAAGGAGCTCATTTGATCAAGGATGCCACGTGAGATGTAGTCCTAAATTAGGTCAAGTTAGAGGGCTAAGTAAGGGTTGTTAAAGGGAGGCCATGATCATCCACCAAGAGCATGATCATCATGTGAGGGTTCAAAAGAATGTCACACACCTTAATGGGTTAGAGATAGGATGTAGGATGACATATTGTTATTTCTCTTATGGAAAATTGAGCTCAAGAGAGGTGACTCATGATAATTTGGGCATTTAATTTCAATGGTGTTTCTTTGTGAAAGCCGAATAAAAATTTTAAATAGTATAGAGGGTTGATACCCTATCTTGCGGTGGTTAGTAGGTTGCAAGGTCTGTGATACATACCAACACAAATGGAGGAGATTTTTCACTATAATTTAGGGCCATAACAGAAGTAGCCATAGGTGTAATATTGACTAAGGTAATCATATTTTGTGGGTCGTAGAGTCTAAATTCCAGGTCAATATTCAGTCAAATAAATTCCTAGAATATATGGATCCATATGACCTAGGCCGAGTCTCTTATGGAGGCAAGAGTTGTTGTTTTTGCAATGGGTGGATACGGTTTGTTCCAATTTGATTATAATAGAAGTATAATGCCATAATTAGGGAGGTTTCTTAGCATGTTAAATCCATAATGTATGCCCTTAAGTCTGTGACAAATATGCGTAGAAGAAGAGGGGTCGTGACCCTTAGAGAGAATTTTATCTCTGCAATATATCCCATAGATTTGGAATATGGTTTGTAGAAGTATGTGTGGAGATAGAAAATCCAAAGGAAGGTGGAAATTGAGTAGAATATTGAGCAGAAGAAATGTCCCATATGAGGAATGGATTGACATGAAGAGGAGTTGATTTTGGTGGAATTTCCATAGATTTTTGGACAAAGATCTGAAGAAACCTATAAAAAATTAGTCAATGGACTATTTGTGGATGATTTGTGACCCTACTTCAATAATATACAAATTTTTAGAAGGATGATAAGAGGAGTAGCTCATATTTTTTCATAGATTGGAAAAAAAAGAAATTGGTACACAAGAATAGTGATTTTGAGAGGACTCAAATCACTATTAGGTGGAAGATTTGAAGAAACCTAGATGAGGGCAGTGTTGTGGGCACTAGATCAGTAAAATAATTGGCTGTGGTTGGGAAAATTGATGGCCATCCAAGTACAGTTGGAGGGTTTTTAGGTGACTGTCAAATAAGATCCCTAAGTCATGTACTTGTGAAGGAAAACAATACTGGTAGAAGGGTAGGTGTATTGGGCCTAAGGATGTGCAGACTTTGAAGGAATAAAGTAGCAGTCAAGTGGGCTAGCCAACTAGCCCTAATTCACTATATTATAGAGGATTGAGTCAATGAGAAGAAGGGAAACCAGACTTGTCCTCTTGGAGAAACAATATGGAAAAAGTGGGCACACCAAAGTGCTGTTCACAAATGGAGTTGTGAACAACTGATCGAAAACCCTAAGTGTTGCAAACCTTAAAGGAAAAAAGAGGTAGATAGAGGGAATTTTTTTGTGAGCCGAGTTTATTAACCTAAAGGATTTGAGTTCATTGATAGAGGCATATTGAGGAGCTACATAATGGGAGGCAAGAGGACCTTCCAGATGTGTTCAAGACATATGGACTGAAAGGGTTATGTGTGGCCGCCATAAAAAAGTGGGTCAAGTGTGGTATTGTTCAAGGTATATTTATTGTCAAAGGAATAACACCAATTCCTAGTTGTATTCCTTGTATCAGTGTGATTGTAAAGGGCCATTATCCCTTGTATGAGAGCTTTAGCCTATTCTATTAAATTTTTTAATTTAACGAAGAATGGTCTGAAAATTTTTAAAAATTGTCATGTGCACTAGTCGATTCCCTGATGCGTGTAGATCTTGTTTTGCAAAGTAGATGTGTTGTGGAACTTTGAGTGTGTTTGCATCAAAGATTCTAAGACCAAACCGAGATTCTCATGTGTCATGAAAATTCAACATATTCCTTGTTAACCTAAGAAGTACCTATAACTCATCTTAGGCTACTCATGTCCAATTTCAACTCATCCCACTCAACAAGTTACCAATACAAGGCTCATCACATCCAACTGTGGTCGGAAAACAAATAAGTAAAACAATTTACATTTTGACCTGCCATAACACCTGGCATGTCTTAAATGCCTTGGAATTATGTTGCATGTGTTAGAATCCCCTACATTCCTTGGCATGCTTTCACACTCCCTAACACACCCTAGCACTTCCCAACATGCCTTGGTATAGCATACCTTGGAACTTCCTAACATATAACCTTGTCACTCCCTCCTTAATACACCTAGAACTCATTGACACTCCCTGCCACACACTCTTATTCATTAATTTCCATGCATTTTGATCTAGTGATTTCTTGTGTTTCCCTGAAACTCCCTAACATTCCATAGCGCATATTGGCACACCTGGCACATCTTGGCATGCCACCATAACACTCTAGAATTACATGGCACTACCTAACATACCTTGTCTCTCTCTCCTTACCACACCTACAGCTCATTGACACTCTCAATCACAAACTGATGCAGGGAAAACCTGGAAACCCAGAATCTCAGCATCAACTATGCATATGAAAATGCTATTTATAATTTCCTGCTAATCAAATCCACTCACTGGAAATTTCAACTCATGCGGAAGCCTTACTTTTATAAAATAAAACAATGGTTACAAAACCATTGGCCTTCCCACTTCATGAACATTCCAATTTCTGGTAGTTAAAATCCCACTTCAAATTGATACTCCAATAAAAATTCCCATCTGGGAAATTCATAATAAAATGGAAGCTAATCTCTATTAAATTCAAACACCCAGATTTCAATTAACTCTCAAGCGGAAGCTTTTACCCCAATCAAAGGAAACCTTAACCTCAACTCATGAGTTTTCATTTTGAAAGTCATAATGTGAGTTCAAACATTTCACCCTTACCAATCTTAATCCGAAGGATAAAATTAGCTCTCACGTTTGTGTATTATCAAACATACTTCAATTTCAATTAACATACCTTGTGACCTATGCACCTTCAACCAGAAGTTATGGATTTTGCTTCATTCTACTGCTCTTTATTTCACAGTTCTGCCCTCACTTTCATTTGTGGAGATACAAAACCAACATCGATTTTCTTTTCAAATCGATCTCTCCTTCTCCCTTAAACTTCGATCCTCTCCAATCAAAAGCTACTTCTTTACTCGAAGTTTCTGTCTTCGACTTCAATCTCTGCCATCTTAATTCTCATACTAATTCCCTTGCAGCTTTAGAAATCGCCCAATTGAAGTTCCATTCTCTCTAATTGCAATTTCGCCGACCTTCCCTCTTTCACCATCCGATTGCCATCGCCAGCTCATGATCCTCATTTCAATTTGGATCCAAAATTAATTGAATGTGATTTGCCTTCAAATTTGATCATTCCTTAACCCATTCGATGATTAAACCTTCCACCCCATTTCAGGAACCAACATCCATCTGTAATAAAATCGACTTCAACTACCAATTGAATCCATCTGGAAATTCTACAGCAAAATTCAGGTTTCACTGTTTAATTTTAATATCCAGCAACAAAACTTTGCGTCCATCACTCTGCGTCCATGCTACCATCGCCATCTGAAGCACTCTGCGTCCTTGACATAACTCAGTCTCCAACTCACCTTCTAACTAACTGCATTCTCTGCATCGACTCTCAATATCGATTTATATAAATCGAGTTCTCTCTTTTTTCAAACTCTGTCCTCTTCAGCGTATCCAGATTTGGATCAACCTCTGCTCATCGACTTAATCAAACAGGTTAATGTACATTCATCAATTCAATGCCATTCTAGTGCTCCTTCATCAAATTTCTTTAATGCCTATTTAACTTTTTGCACATGATAATATCACATTCAACATTCAATGATTCTCATTAGCACATTCAACATTCATCTATTCTGGATTGGTTCTGTAATATAAAAATTTACAGTGATTTATAAAATCGAGTCTCCATTCAAGTCAACAATTCCACACACGAATCTTTCCATAGATTTATACTAATAGCAATTGGAATTTTAATAGATTTAAAATCCCTTTACCCAAAACTTATTCCAACTGTTCATAAATTCATCCAGTTCATATGCGTATATTTCAACTCTCAATTACAGAATCTAACAAGAAATTTCTCAATCAACCGATATATACATAATCTGAAATGATACCTCCATATAAACAAACAAAATTACTTACAAACTCTTGTTTTGGCCAGATATTCGAGATCTATGGCCCTTTACAATTGCCTGAAGGCTTCCAAGTATAACCACTGCTCTCTACTCACACTCTCACTGATCTCAATGCCCTTTGAGGCTTGATAGTTTATAAAAATTTTAAAATGATCTAATTTAATGCTCAATCCCTTCAAATTTTCAACAAATTCCCAAATATCTCAACACCCCTAAAAGATAGATTTTTATCCCTAAAACCTTGCAACTAAATCTATCTTAGGCTTCCTAATTATCTCTTAGACATCTCTCATCTAATTTCTCTCATGTTTTCCAGTTGTTTGGAAACATTTACAAATTCTCACAAATAATTAATTAAAAATATAATTAATCACTCAAAAATAATATTAATATTTACATGAAATTAATAAATTCTCAAAAACATGAGACCCCTAGGTTTAATAAAAATACAAGGCATTTTCTCGAGCTAATGCTCCTGCATCAGACTCCCAAGGTTGAAAATGATCATGATCTCCTGATCATGCGTTTCAAATCTTTATCCACCTGGATCCCACACTTTGTTCTGCAAGTCATCATCTGCTGTCGATTGCTACTTTTCTCCTGGTTTCCATATCCTGTTCTGCATCCTGCCTCCAGCTATACTTTCGTACTCTGCTTTTGTCTTTCCCTTGCTTAAATTCTTCTGCTTTCTTGTTGTTGTTTGCTGCCTCTGAGACACCTTCATCATCAGTCTTCTGATTCTTTCAATCTCTATGTCCAACCTACTACTGTTGCTTTCATTTCCTGTTGCTGCCGCTAATGTTGTCTCAGCTGTCATCTCCTCGATTGTTGATAACATTGGTTTTACTCCTGCAGATGTCACCTCACATGTTGCTTCAGTTGCCACCATAGATGTTGCTGCCTCCCAAAATTCCTGTCCCTCTACAAAATTATTTTTCTCATCACCTGCAAATTTATCTTCAGAAAATAAATTTTCATTTAATTCTCTTCCTGCAGTAACATATCCATTTATCTCTGTTTGTATACTAGTAAGAAAAATAAATTTTAACAAACTAGTATCTGCTCCTTTCACAACTTCAAGCAAATTTACTTCAGTGCCTACAACTCCTTTCTCTGGTTCAAATGTCTCCAGCAAACATTTCATCCCTTTCTCCTCAAGCATTTCATCAACATGCTGCAAACTAGTTCCAGCATAACCTTCGTCTTCTCCTTTGAAAATCTTCAGTAATTTTCCATCATCACCTTGATTGATTCTGGAAATCAAATCAAGTTCTGCAAATACTATAGCCTCATCCTCTATCACTGTAGCAGTTCCAAAATTTTGTCCACCAGTCTTCTCTTGGCTATACAGACAAGCCAACTCTTTCTTGTCACCCATGGTAATAAGCCTCTGCATATGAGACATGATTGTCTCATTTCCTTTCTGCAGCAGTTCTTCTTCTCTCCAGACAATTCCAAGTGATGGACTATCTTCTACATCACCTGTAAACACAATCAAATTGTCAGCATCAAAATCACAAGACCCAATGGTTCCACTTGTTGATCCGGTCACCAAGTTTTCTCTCTGTAGTTCCAAGTCTTCTTCAGGACTCAGAAAATATTCACTGTCTTTCTCCTCAGCATTCTCTAGCAACACTTCAGTATGATGCTCTGAGTTCCTTTCCAACTCCTTTGTCAGCACATCGGTATGTTGATTTGCATTCATCATGAGACTGTCAGCTAGTCTCTCCTTCTTTCTACCCTCTGCTACATGACTGTCATTCATGAAAACTTTCTTACCTTTCTTCTTCAGCAAATTATCCTGTGTGTAAGTTCTCTGCCTCTCCAATTCTCTTCTTTGAAGATCTAATTTCCTATACAATTCAACAATTTCATTAGGAGTGGAACTTGGAAACTTCACACAATTTTCCATACCTTCACCAGCTCTTGACCAATCATCAGTTGGTCCTTCTCTCTCTGCACCAATATTCTGATTAGACTCCTTTGTCTTAATTTCCTCCTGAGATCTTGCTATCTTAGCATCGATCTGAACAGACTTCAGATTAAACTCTTCTTGAAAAAACTCTAAAGCTTTCTCATCTCCCTATGTTGTACCTGCAAACATACACAACTTATTAGTTTTAAAACCACAAGACTTTTCAGTCTTGACTACTTCCTCAAGCACTTCCTTTTGAACAGATCTGCGTGTGGAATCTTCAAATTCCATCTCTGGCTCAAGAACTCTAAGTTCCTTCTTCAATAAGGCAATAACACTTTGCCTCAACTTAATCTGCAATGGTTTCCAAATCATTCTCTTTCCCTTCAGTGGAAATATCCATCCTTCTTTCTGGTTTTCCTACTCTTGCAGCCATTCCTGTAGTACTTGCAATTGTGCCTTCATTACTGCAATTTCTCTTTCTCTGACTTCATCAGTCATCTTACCTCTATGGAATTTATATGAACCTCTTCTTTGATCCTCCATGATCATCTTCTCCATGATTTTCTCACTCACCATGAGTTGCACTAGCCTCTGCAACAACAAGCTCTCCTGTTTCCCCTTACCTCACCAATCCGCTTCACTGGACCTAGTCTTTTGGTAAGTACTGGTTCACTGCCTCTGGAACCTCTTGAGCACTCTCCTCTGCTCTCTCTCTAGGCTATCTCTTCAACTCACTTCCTCTTCAGGACACTACAATTGTCCTCCCTATCCAGCCTTTAGCTAAATTTTAGGTTCACTGCCATCATCTTCTCTGCAACCATAAACCTCAATCACAAATTTCAAATCAGAAAATTATCTCACCTTTAAGATCCTGCATGATCTTATCCTCCATTCATTTCTGCAATCCTGTTCACTGCAATTGTGTACTGCTACATATCAGATTTATAATATAATCTTCCTATCAGTATTCATCACACATTCAAATAAAACACACTTCAATTCAACAGAACCTTCCTGCACTCATTCAAAAAACAAATATCTTCAACAGAGCCTTCCGGCTCTGATACCAAAATGATGCAAGGCAAACCTGCAAACCCAGAATCTCAGCATCAACTATGCATATGAAAATTCTATTTATATTTTCTTGCTAATCAAATCCACTAACTGGCAATTTCAACTCATGCAGAAGCCTTACTTTTATAAAATAAAACAATGGTTACAAAACCATTGGCATTCCCACTTCATGAACATTCCAATTTCTGGTAATTAAAATCCCACTTCAAATTGATACTCCAATAAAAATTACCATCTGGGAAATTCATAATAATATGGAAGCTAATCTCTATTAAATTCAAACACCCAGATTTCAATTAACTCTCAAGCGGAAGCTTTTACCCCAATCAAAGGAACCTTAACCTCAACTCATGAGTTTTCATTTTGAAATTCATAATGTGAGTTCAAACATTTCACCCTTACCAATCTTAATCCGAAGGATAAACTTAGCTCTCACGTGTGTGTATTATCAAACATACTTCAATTTCAATTAACATACCTTGTGACCTCTGCGCCTTCAACCAGAAGTTATGGATTTTTCTTCATTCTACTACTCTTTATTTCACAGTTCCGCCCTCACTTTCATTTGTGGACATACAAAACCAACATCGATTTTTTTTTCAAATCGATCTCTCCTTCTCTCTTAAACTTCGATCCTCTCCAATCAGAAGCTACTTCTTTACTCGAAGTTTCTGTCTTCGAATTCAATCTCTGCCATCTTAATTCTCATACTAATTCCCTTGCAGCTTTAGAAATTGCCCAATTGAAGTTTCGTTCTCTCTAATTGCAATTTCGTCGACCTTCGCTCTTTCAACATCCGATTGTCGTCGCCAGCTCATGATCCTCATTTCAATTTGGATCCAAAATTAATTGAATGTGCTTTGCCTTCAAATTTGATCATTCCTTAACCCGTTCGATGATTAAACCTTCCACCCCGTTTCAGGAACCGCCATCCATCTGTAATAAAATTGACTTCAACTACCAATTGAATCCGTCTGACAATTTTGCAGCACAATTCAGGTTTCACTGTTTAATTTTAATATCCAGCAACAAAACTCTGCGTCCATCGCTCTGTGTCGATGCTACCATCGCCATCTGAAGCACTCTGCGTCCTTGACATAACTCAGTCTCCAACTCGCCTTCTAATTAACCGCATTCTCTAGATCGACTCTCAATATCAATTTATTAAATCGAGTTCTCTCTTTTTTCAAACTCGGTCCTCTTCAGTGTATCCAGATTTGGATCAACCTATGCTCATCGACTTAATCAAACAGGTTAATGTACATTCAGCAATTCAATGCCATTCTAGCGCTCCTTCATCAAATTTCTTTAATGCCTCTTTAACTTTTTGCACATGATAATATCACATTCAACATTCAATGATTCTCATTAGCGCATTCAACATTCATCTATTCTGGATTGGTTCTGTAATATAAAAATTTACAGTGATTTATAAAATCAAGTCTCCATTCAAGTCAACAATTCCACACACGAATCTTGCCATAGATTTATACTAATAGCAATTGGAATTTTAATAGATTTAAAATCCCTTTAGTCAAAACTTATTCCAACTGTTCATAAATTCATCGAGTTTATATGAGTATAGTTCAACTCTTAATTACAGAATCTAACAAGCAATTTCTCAATCAACCGATATATACATAATCTGAAATGATACCTCCATATAAACAAACAAAATTACTTACAAACTCTTGTTTTGGCCAGATATTCGAGATCTATGGCCTTTTACAATTTCCCGAAGGCTTCCAAGTAGAACCCCTGCTCTCTACTCACACTCTCACTGATCTCAATGCCCTTTGAGGCTTGATAATTTATACAAATTTTAAAATGATCTAATTTAATGTTCAATCCCTTCAACTTCTCAAAAAATCCCCAAATATCTCAACACCCCTAAAAGATATATTTTTATCCCTAAAACCTTGCAACTAAATCTATCTTAGGCTTCCTAATTATCTCTTAGATATCTCTCATCTAATTTCTCTCATGTTTTCCAGTTGTTTGGAAAAATTTACAAATTCTCACAAATAATTAATTAAAAATATAATTAATCACTTAAAAATAATATTAATATTTACATGAAATTAATAAATTCTCAAAAACATGAGACCCCTAGGTTTAATAAAAATACAAGGCATTCGCCCGAGCTAATGCTCCTGCATCACAAACTCTTATTCATTAATTTCCATTCATTTTTACCTATTTCTCCCTTGTGTTTCCATAGAATTACTTAACAATCCTTAGCACGTGTTGGTACACCCTAGCACCTAGGACATTTTGGCATGTTTCCCTGGCCTCTAACATGCCTTAACACTACCTAGAATACCTTCTCACTCCCTCCTTAGCACACCTGTAACTCAGTGAAACTTCCAATCAAAAACTCTTATTTGTTCATTTCCATGCATTTTGACGTAGTTCTCCCTTTTGTTTCCCTAACACTCCCAGTTAACACTTCCTTGCATGTGTTGGCACATCTTGGTTGCATGCTTCCCTATCACTCTAGCATTCGTTAACACTACCAATCATGCCTTATCACTCCTCCTTATCAAACTTGGAACTCTTTGACACTCCCTATCACACACTCGTATTCATTCCTTTACATGCATAATGACATAATTCTCCCTTGTGTTTCTCTAGAACTCCCTAACACTCCTTGGCACACATTGGCACACCCTGAAATTTGGCACATCTTGGCATGCTTTCCTAGGACTCTATCATGCATTGGTACTGCCTAGAATACCTTTTCACTCCATCCTTAGCACGCCTAGAACTTGCTAACACTCTGTATCACACACTCTTATTCATTCATTTCCATGCAATTGAAACTAGTCCTCCCTTTTGTTTCCCTGGAGCTCCCTAGCATGTGTTGGCACCACACCCTAGCACCTAGCACATCTTGGAATGCCTAACATGCCTTGGAATTTGATGTCATGTGTTAGCACTTCCTGGAATTCCCTGCGCACCTTGACACTCCCTAGGTTTCATGCCCTCATTGATAGCCTTACTTTTTTTGCAACTTGGGAACCCAACCAAGTCATTGAAAAAATAGTGTTGTGTCTATCCCATTTCCTCCATGGGACACCTATAATTAACTGACACTCGTTGGAAGACACTCTTATTCATTTGTTTCCATGCACTTTGAACTAGTTCTCCCTTGTGATGGCCTGACACTCCCAAACACTCGTCGGCATGCATTGAAACTATCTGGAATGTGTTAGCACACCTTTTAATTGATTGGCACACCCTGGAACTCCTTAACTATCATTTCCTCATAACTACCCTTATTTTTCTTTAGACTTGGGAACCCAACCAAGTCCTGCCTCGACCACAACAACTTGACCAAGTTTCATTTAATACAGCCAGAATATGCCTTGTTCACCTAAGAAATGATTATAACTTATCTTAGTCTAATCATGTCCAATATTACCTCATCCCACTTAACAAGTTACCAAAGTCAAGGTTTATGTTCAACCATGGCCATAAAACAACAAAGGAACATAGTTTACATCTTGACATGACATAACACCTAGAATGTCTAACAATCCCTTGGCACTATGTAGCACATGTTAGAATCCCCTGCATTCCTTGACATAATTTGGAACTCCATAACACACCTTAATATTCCCTGACATTCCCTGTAACTATAGCATGCATTCGAATTGCCTAGCATATAACCTTGTCACTCCCTCCTTAGCACACTTGGAACTCGCTAACACTCCCTATTACACACTCTTCTCTATTCATTTCCATTCATTTTCAACTATTTCTCCCTTTTGTTTCCGTGGCACTCCTAACACTCCTTAGCACACATTGGCACACCCTGGCACTTGGCACATCTTGGCATGTCACCCTAGAACTCTAGCGTTCCTTGGAACTACCTAACATACCTTACCACTCCCTCCTTAGCACACCTATAACTTGATATCAATACCTATCACACACTCTTATTCATTAATTTGCATGCATTTGAAACTATTTCTCCCTTGTGTTTCCCTACCACTTGGCCCTCACACTCCCTAGCATGCATTCGCACCACACCCTGGCACCTGGCACACTTGGAATGCCTTAGCACTTGGCTTACCTTGGCATGCCTATCATGCCATGGAAATTTCTAGCATGTGTTAGTAATTCCTGGTATTCCCTAGTACACTTTTGTAATCCCTAGTTTTCATGCCCTCATAGATAACCTTACTTTTTTGTAACTTGGGAACCCAACCAAGTCATTGGAAAAACAATGTTGTGCCCAACCCAAAGTCTCCCTTTATTTGAAACCGCTTTGTCGAGCCCCTTATTGTAACCATATGATTTCCTCCTAAAATTCCTATTATGACATTCCCATAACACACTTTATCCTTGAGACACCTGGAATTTGTTGACACTCCTTGGCACACACTCTTATTCTTTCATTTCCATGCATTTTTACCTAGTTCTCCCTTCTGATGTTTTGGCACTCCCTAACACTCCTCAACATGCATTTAAATTTTTCAACATGTGTTAGCATGCCTTTTCATTTCTTCGCATGCCCTGACACTCATTAGCTATCATGCTCTCACGACTACCCTTACTTTTCTTGGGACTTGGGAACCCAACCAATTCTTGCATCAACTACAACTGCTTGAATAAGTTACGGTTACTACAACTAGACTATGTTGTCTTCACCTAAGAACTCACTATAACTCATCTTACGATACTCATGTCCAATTTATACTTATCACATTTTCACTCCCTCCTTATCACACCTATAACTTGCTAAAAATCCCTGTCACACACTCTTATTCATTCATTTCCATGTATTTGAAACTAGTTCTCCATTATGTTTCTCTGGCACTCCTCAGTGATATATGGTGGAGTATAACTATTTATATTTTTTGACGTAATGGTCCTATATTCCCATGGCATGCTGCTACATCATTATTCAGGAACTTCTTTGTTTATCCATTAGTAACCTTTTATGTTACTTTTAACTGCGCAATTAAGCAATCAAACTACCAATCAATGATAATAATATATCAATAGCAACATTTCAAACTATTAGTTCCTTATTCTCATTGTTTGATGCCAATAATTCTTTTCATTAAAATTTCATCATATTTATTCTTAACTCCCACTATGTCTTATGGAACTATATGTTCATGAAAGTGGGGACATATGGATCACAAAAGATCTGTATGGGGACATTTGGACCATGAAAGCTATGGATTGCGACATATGGAACATGAAATATCTGGATGGGGACATACATCTTCCTACAATGTTTTTAACCAGGAATAGTTAAAATTATCCACCTTCAAAATCAAATTGATAACCAACAAAAACCAGAAAATGATCATGAACTTGATGAAGTAAATAAGGATGTGGATCATCTCAAAAGCATGTTGCAAGAGGAAAATAATAGGGAAAGCACCTTGACAAGCTAGGTCAAGAAAAAAGGAAAGGAAAATTTAATGGAACAAGCAAGATAAAGAAATTGGCAAGAAAATCACCTCCTTGAAGAGGGAGCGTGAAGAAGCCAAAAGGATTGAGTAAGTCTCAAGAAGTGAAATGAATCAGAAGGAAGAAGATTACATGAAACTAGAACATGATATTGTCACTTTAAGGGAAGAAGTGGACAATATTAATCAAAGATTGAGGAGCTCGTAGGTCTTGGATGATATTCTCAACTGTCAAGGATCACCACTTATCAAAAAAAGTATTAGATATTTTGGTGAGTACTCATGATGCAAGGATGAATGAAAAATATAAAGATGAAGATAAGCCATGTGTCAAAGAAGAAGAGAATCCTCATACCAAAGAGAAGCCACATGTCATATAATAAACAATCCTCATGAAGAGAATCCAAACTTCAAAGTTTTGAACGAGTCAACCAACATATAAAGTTGGAAGACCAATGCCTTAAGAAGTCAAGATGATGCATTCAAGACCCCAAATCATAAAAGATAATTTAGAACCGAAGAGCAACAAAGCCTTGGATATTCTCAAGGATGAGACACCTTTAGGAGATCATCAACTAATACACCGAGGTATGTAGACACATTTTATGGTTATTTTTATGCATTTTCTAATTATGGACATAAAGCTAGAGATTTTAGGAAATATAATAGGAGTAATGATATAGGATTTTATCAAAACCCTAGAGGCAGATTTGCTGGAAAACTAGATAAAGTCCCATATTCCTATGACAACAAAAGCTACAACAAATTTTCTCTGTTGTTCAAACTAGATATAGAGTGATTCCTATGTCATAACTTTGACCATTTTTCATGAGATTATAGAAACATCTTGAAGTGGACCTCACTTTTAGTATGAATCTTAATCGCAAGCGTACGAAAAAGGCTCACTTTAGCCGCGCATAACAAACAGCCCTAAAAGAAAAGATGGCTACCAATATCTTTAGATCTGAAATTAGTTGACCAAGATAAATGCTACAAAATCTAGTTCTGTGCATTAAAAGACATTAATCAATAAATAAAAACACGAGTTTCTCCATGCATCCAATAGACAAGACAAGATTGTTTTAAAGAATTTTTTTATTTTTTGACACCTGGGAAGGGACCATAGAAAGATGTTTCCAGTCCCCCTCAATGGGATGGATTCTTTCAAGTCCTCAACACTTCAGATCTAAAATACCTCTCTCTTGATGGTGTAGAAAACTCGGACAAAAATGGAACTCAAAGGGAGCTTACAAGAAAAATGGTAGCAAAATATGGCAATGATGGTGGATCAAAGTCAGGCCAAAAGTATAGATCTAGAGTGACCTTTAGGCAACAAAAGGTACTGAGTGAATGGAAAAGCCCTTCTATTTATAGCAAAATATTGAGTTAGTCTAGATATTGCTGCATAGTTAAAATATTATTAACCAATTCTAGATCCAACTTGTATGGAATATTTTATTATATTTGTTGGAGGGAAAAAGAATTTGACTTGGGTCAAATCCCTTTATTTGTAAATAATAAATAAATAAATGATTTATTTATTATTTTAAGGATGTGGTTTAGTAATAATCAAATAAATAATGATTTATTTAATTATTTATAAATGATTTAGTCAAATTTAACAAGGAATATTATTTAAATAAGGTTTAAATAATTATTCCTAGAAAATAATAAGATAAATAATAATTTATCTAATTAATTTTCTTGTTTTGGGTTAAATATGACCAGGAATATTCATTAAATTGTTGTTTAACTAATTATTCCTTGAGGAAAATCAAACAAATGTGGATTTATTTAATATTTCATCATGGGGTTTCCTATTTATACCATAAACAACTTAATAAAGGTGGTTTACTATATAACTTAGGGTAAAATTGGTCTTACATCGTGTACTTAGGTCCATCTAATAGTAACAGGTTAGATGAAAAAAAAATGGTGTAACAACAACCCTGGAAGAAACTGCGCTGTAGATGAAGACTGAAGCTGGCCTCATGCCAGAATGTGGATATGCATCTCACTAACATCTCCTTAGTGGGCACTTGAAGTCCCCCGAGGATGAGGGTGGGATTCCCGCTCGGGAACACCCTTCTGCTAAACAGCACAGCAGACTCTGCTAAACATCTAAAGTGTGAAATAAGTCATAACATACCAAAAACATAACAATAATCAACATACCTTCTATGTCTTCCTGCCCCTACTTATATGCATTGTGAGCCTTCTCACCTTGGGCCCCACTCATTAAAGCCACTACTCTCATGGAGACTACCTCCCATTAACACTCTACTGTCCCTCATTAACTATCCACTCTCTCCATACTAGCGTTGTTGATTTGGTCAAACTTGACCCCATCCACATGCTCCAACCTCTATTCACACTTGAGGGGGCTTTATCCAACTATTAAGATGCTCCTTATTCACATTAGGAGTGATTTTATTCCTACTAAGGAGATTTAAGGGTATCCCTACCCTCTTATTCCTGTATCTAAGTGGAAAAAACAAAATTTAATATTCCAACTAACTGAAAGATAATTCGGAATATTACAGGTAAAGAGACACGAAACCCAATAAGGAAGAGAGGTAAACAAGGGCAGGGAGGTGCATGATCAATTTATTACAATGTTCAAGTCTTGGCCTAGCGGTGTAAACTGGGCACTCTTCACTTAGGGTGTGCATGTATGTGATAAGTGTGTTAATTTTAATTAAGCCCAGACATGTGTAGAGAAAAAAATAAAAAAGATCATGTATAACTGTAAATAAAACTGAAAATGACAGCAAAGGAAACTGAATGCGACAGTAAAATAAACATCTAAAGATGCTTTAATTAAACCCAAGGAGGAGGGATGCTTAACAACTAATCTATGGGTGGGTGAAATCTAGTAAAAACACACAAAATGGCCAATGGATCTAAAGTCGGGAGGGATAGGGATCTAAATTTCAGATCTGCTGGAAAGAGGGGCCGAAAAAAAAAAAAACTAGAGGGAAAAATGATGCAAAAAAATGTGGCAAAAGGCTACAACTTGAAGGGAAATGGGGTGGACCCTAAAGGAGGACCAAACAAAAATGAAAAGAGGTGTTTTGGATGGATAAATAAATGATATGAAATGGATCTGAAAGTGTGGGTTCAGATCTAAACAAATGGCTGAAAAACATTGAAATCTCATAAGACCTACTTTAGCTAAACTCCTCCTAAAAATTTGGAAGCATACTGAAACCCTAAGGGGCTTGGTTCCTACTTCAACAAGTAAAAATAAGCAAGTACAGGTCCAAGACCGGTGGATAGGGAGGTCAGACAACCCTGAAAAATTCCCCAGACAAACCCAGAAAAATTACAGAAAAAATCCTGCAAAAATTATGAGTCGCAGTTTCTGACCTCTTTTCCGCTGAGGTTACAGTTTTCATCCTGTTATCTGCTACCTGAGAGATGAGGTTGCAGGTTTTGGGCCAAAAAGTGTGACCTGCTCTTCTGACTATCTTGGGTGCAGGTTTTAGAAAAAAATTTCATCTCTGTTGTGGCTGATACCTGTTACCGTAGGGGTTGAATTAGATGGTCATGCAGGGATCTGAAAAATGACATCGATCTTAATTATAAACCCTTGTGGAGTCACAAGTTGTTAGTGTCAATTATAATTGCAAGCATACGAAAATAACTAACTTTAACTATGCATAACAAATAGCCCTAACATCAAATATGGCTATCAATTTCCTTTCTGCAATTAGTGATAAGAATAAATGCTACATATAGCCATATCTATGTAGTTAATGACATTAAACAACAAATAATAAGCAAGAGTTGCTCCATGCATCCAATGAACAAGGCAAGGATTTTTAAAGAATTTTTTTGTATTATGACTCCTGGGAAGGGAACATAGAAAGATGTTACCAGTCCCCCTCAATGGGATGGGTTCTTGTATGTCCTCATCACTTCAGATCTAAGATCTTTCTCTCTTGATGGTGCAGAAAACCTAGACAAAATGGAACTCAAAGGGAGCTCACAAGCAAAAGGTAGAAAAATATGACAATGATGGGAGGATCAAAGTCAGACCAAAAGTATAGATCAAGAGTGATCTCTAGGAAACAAAAGGTAGTGAATGAATGGAAAAACCTTTCTATTTATAACAAAATATTGAGTTATTTTAGATATTGGTGCATAGTTAAAATATTATTAACCAAATCTAGATCTAATTGTTATGGAATATTTTATTATTTTTGTTGGAGGGAAAAGGAATTTGAATTTGGTCAAACCCCTTTATTTGTAAATAATAAATAAATAAATGATTTATTTATTATTTTAATAATGTGGTTAAGTAATAATTAAGTAAATAGTGATTTATTCAATTATTTATAAATGATTTAGTCAAATTTAACAATGAATATTATTAAATAACGTTTTAAATAATTATTCCTAGAAACTAATAAGATAAATAATGATTTATCTAATTAATTTTTCTATTTTGGGTTAAATATGACCAGGAATATTAATTAAATAGTGGTTTAATTAATTATCCCTTGAGGAAAATCAAACAAATAAGGATTTATTCAATTATTCCTCATGGGGTTTCCTGTTTAGACCAAAAATAACCTAATAAACTATAGGTTATTAAATGTTTTTTCATAGTGAGAGCAATTTTACTATGGTAAATTGGTCTTACATGGTGTAATTTAGTCCATCTAATAATAAAATGTTATATGACCAAAAATTGGTGTCACATTTGCAATTTTGGGTTTTTATGCAAACTTCTTACAGTCTTCAGCAAAATTTGACTGTTAGGAGCGCAGCGCCCTAGGCTTTGTGCTTTTTCTAGGGGCCTCAAAATGAAAAAATAATACCACCATTGGATTCTGAAGGTAGGAAACATGCAATTTTGGCACTTTTCACACCCAATTTGGACAATCTGGCAAGGATAAATGGCCAAAAACACCTCAAAAATGACATTTATGCCCTCATTTTCAGGGAGGTGTTGTGCTCCTAACTAGTCTTGGGAGATTCAACTTTTGGAGGGCTACAACTCATAATTTTTGGAAACCAAGTAAATTTTTGGAAACTAACCAGGACAGGATTCCAATGAGCTATCCTGAGTTCAATTTGGACATCAGAAACCCCCTCAAAAGTTGGCTTGAATTTGGCATTACGCTCCTCACAATTGTCTGATTTTTTTTATTTGTTTCCTAGTTTTCTAAGTTTGACCATGGAAATTGTGACTTTTACTTATGTAAATGATGGATGTAAATGTAATTAAGATATTTTTGAGTTACTAGAGGGTAAATACATTAGGTAAAAGTGTTTTCATGGATGAATGAATCAGTTTCAACAAAACTAGGGGAAAGTTTGTTTGACATCCCAAGTCTTTGGGTTTTTAGTTCAGCCTTTTGTGAATCAGCTCCTCAACTCAGGGATTCAACCCCTGAGGTTGGGACAATTTTTTTATTGCCTATATCTTTCACCTATTCACTCACTTGAGGGGTTGGATGTTGTTGTATTGATCAGAAAACACTATTGTATCAGACTTTGGGCAGGAATTTATTAACAGAGTTGCAGCCATCTTGATGGGATTCTTGTAGTACTTTATTTTGAAATAGTTTCTCCTTTTGTTTACATATGTATGATTTTTTTTTACTTTCCATGATCATGTAATTTCTATAATGTATTGATTCTTAAGTGAGATAAGAATAATTCATGTTTAATGCTCTATTTTGGGAGAACCATCATACTTGTGTTCATTTCTTCAGTTTAAAAAAAATTAATGTATTTCATGCTCTTTTTAGCACCTCATAAGTCTATTAATTCCATCAAAACCTCCTTAAAGTGTTAAATTACCTACATACCTTGCCCCATCAGATGCCTGCAATTGCTGGTCCTTTTCCCCTGACCTAATTTCCTCTTTGACCTAATTCACTCATCCAACACCTAAATCAACCAATCAAAACCCTTGTGCAACTATACCTAGCCTAAAACCTAATTGATCCAGCCCTCTTGGTTTTGATCCCTTGGAGAGAGCCCTCTCCTTCCTAGTAGGCTAGCTACTTTGCGATAGTTTGGTCTATGGTTACCTTTGTTGGTCTCTTCTCATCCTCAAAGATCCAGTGGATTTTTAATAGAAGGAAGGCTCGGGAGTAGAGACGTAGTGGGGAAATGATGCAGCAAGGGTAAATAGATGTTGGCAGGAGATGGGTGGTTTTTGGAGGGGGTTAGGAGTGGTATATGGTGTTGAGATGGTGGGTGTGAAAGAGCGCAAAGGTGATATGTAAGGTGGGTTCGAGGTGAGTGAAACCACCTTTTCGTACACCCACCCCCACCCCACCGATAAAGGTAGGATTGCAAGGGGGGCTGAAAAGCGTTGCGGACCATCGATTTGAAATAACAAGTAAATTGGGGATTGGATCGTGCTCGCTGCTTATCTGCTACACGACAAAGGGTTTTGTCATTTTCCACTTTATATAATGAACACCAGTACTTAGGATAAAGGCACATATCCCTTAAAACATAAATAAAACATTTTCATGCTTTATATCCTAACTTTTGGAAACAATGGCTATCTTGTACCAATAAAGCGTACATTTTAATGTGTAGACCCCTCTTATTTTCTTTCTATTGATATGGATGTCATTTTGAAGCACCAGAGACATTGTTGGAAAGCTTCTTCTGAGAACTTACTAATGGGAACACTTGCAACATGATCTGATCCCAACATTGTTATGAAAACATATCCCTAAACTTCATACTTTTCCCCTTCTTGGAAATAATTTGCAAGATGAAATATTATTTACAACATCTCAAATATAATAATAATTAGTCATAATCAAGTGACGCTATAAAAATTATGGTACCCTAACAGGCCCTTTGGGGAACTTGGGAATGGCCTCTGCCTTATGCTGAGGGATCTGTAAGGGAAAATTTGGTGTAAAAATGGACTTCTTTGATACTCTGGTTTGGGATTCAGTTGTAGACGTACTGGGTTGCTTTTCATATTTTTGTGACCAGGTCTGAAGGTTGAAATCAACGGTATTGACCTCTTCAAAATTCGTCACGTGAATCTGGTAATCAGGGGTACTAGACTGCGAGGTTTTAGCGATAGCCTGACCTTGAGGTGTTTGGGAAACAACATATCCTTCTTGAGGTAAAGGATTAGTGAACACAACCGGTTGAGATGGCGTAGTGTTTGGAGGAAGCGATGCGGTGGGTTGCTCTCCTCTCGACGCAGCTTGGGTTGCCCACAACTCGCGCATCTGGGGTAAAAGGGGACAATCATGAGTATAATGGCCATGTACACCACAAAATAAACAAGGTTTATTGGTATGAAGGGTCTTTTTCTACATCGACTGGTCACCCTGTTATTAGTTTGTGGTGTTAGGATGGTTCCCTTAGGGTGTGTGATTACCTTGGTGACCTTGGTTACCATGCGCTTGTTAGTTCTGGTTTCCTTTCCCCTTATTCTTTTTCTTTGAATTAGGGGGATTAGTCATGCTCTTATAAGCATACACTTGACCTTGAGGAGGTGGTGGTTGTTGTGGTAGAGGTTGAGAAGGAACGAGAGGTGGGCGCATTAATGTTGGAGGGGCTAGAGTATTGGGATTTGCATAAGGAAAGAAAGGAGAGGTGGAACATTCAGGTAAACAGGTTGAGCAACAGCTGGCCTTGGCATCAATTGATGCGCTTGGGAAATTGCATAAGACGTGATTTGAACGGGATACAAGTTTTCGGGAGGGGGATAACTGTTGGAGGAACTGGTCCCCCCCGGGGGTAACCATAAATCATGTGGGGAGGAGAATATGGATGTGAAATAGATCCAATGATACCATCGGCGGCATGAGATTCCATCAGTGCATTAACATCACTAGGTCTAGGAAGATCTGGTAAAACAGTATAAACATAACCAGACTAGGCAGAGATCAAGTCATATTTTAATGCGACCTCGAGAGGTTATTCCTCACACTAAGGAAAATGAAATGAGACATATTTACCGATGGGTGCTAATATAATTCTAAGAAAATAATCCATATAGACATGGTCATCAAGTGTAGGAGATCTACACAATCTCCTTCTTCTACGCCATTCTTGGACATAGTCAGAAAGGCATGTGGCATAATATTGACGGAATGCGGTCGACAACTCGGTATTGGTATCATAAAGAAGGGGTAACTGAAAATATGAAATAAATTCTTTAGCAAGAGTCGCAAAAGTGGTATGAGATGCAACAGACTGATCGACATACCATTTTTCATCTTCTTCAGTGAGCGTATGTTGGAACAACTTAAGGCGAATGGAGTCATCGGTAATGGAATTATACAAACACCACATATGAAAGGAGCATACATGATTATTGGGGTCCTCTCCAGTGTTTCCTTCAAACTTAGGAATGTTGGAAGGAATATTAGTTCGCATAGTTGGCCAACCTGCATCGTGGAGTATGGGGTGATTGATTAACTAGTTGAACCCAGGAAGGCTTAAACCTGCTATAAAAGGTACAAAGGGGTAGCCGAAATGGTTCTAGTATCGGTTCTACTAGTATTAGCTCCAACATTAGGGATAGGTCCACCACCGGATTGAGGACCTACACCTTCATTGGCGCCTAGCATGGTGATGGTATAAGGGTGAAGAGAACTAGGGTCGGAATCAGAGGAAGAACCCGATGAACCAGATTCAAATTCGATATGGGGACTCCGGGGAGGACTAACTCGGACCCTGCGGGGTGGAGTAAGACATCCTAATGGAAACTGAGGGTGAAGACCTTTGAGTCTCCATGATAAACGACTTGGGGGCACAATGATGGCAAGTCACAAATGACACGAAAATATTGTAGAGTGATAAAAAAAGGATCTATGAGGTAGATTGATTAATTATGATGCTTATGTCTTAGCTTTGAGGTGTAAACCAAGCACTCTTCACTTTAGGTGTGAGTGTGTGCAAGCCGTGTGTTTATTTTAATTAATCCCATACAGTTATTTACAGGAAAAAAAAAACTGTAAATTAAACTGAAATGTTAGTAAAATGAACAGCTAATCATGCATAAATCCCAACCCAAAGAAGGCTCCAAAACAAATAGGTGAAAATGGAGCGAAATTGACTCAAAACACACTAAAATGGACAAGATATCTAATGTTTAAGGGACAAGGATATAACGACTCTATGTTGTTGGAAATGATGGAGAAAAAAAAAAAACAAAACAAAAAATCCAAAGGGGAAAACTGCTGCAAAAGATAAGGTTAAAGATTAAAAAGCTAGGGAAAACAAAGATGCCCTAAGGAAAATACCAAACAAGACTCAAGAGAGATTTTTAGATGACACAATAACCTATCATAAAGGATCTGTAAAAAGGATAGATCAGACCCTGAAAAAATGGTTGAAAGCGTTGTAAATCTCAGACTACCTACTCAGCTTAACCCCTCCTAAAAAGGTGGAAGTGTATTGAAACTACAGGGGGATTGGTTCTACTTCAAGAGACAAACTGAACATATACGCTTGAGATGGGATGAAATAGAGGTTATAAAACCCAAAATATTGCTCTCAGCAAACCTTGACAGTTTCAGAAAAATCTCTGAAAAATATTCCAGATTGCAGTTACTTACTTGTGACCAAGTGAGCTAGCACTTTTTGAGAAGATAAGTGTGATTCAGGGGGAAATCGCACTATTTTTCCTAAAATTGAAATTTTTTCTCCTTGGTTCTCAGGCGGCAGGTTACGAAATTTTTTTTGTCCCTAGCGCGATTTATACTTGTTACCTGCGGAAAAGACTAGAAACATCCGGAACTTATAATTTTGACTAAATTGTAGAAAAAAAGTTTAAAAACAACATCTAGAGACTAAAAATAGCTGAAGAAAAACCCTTGTTTCTAAAGTTGTAGGTCGCACAGGAATATGAATCACAACACCGGAGTCGTCATTTGTTGACACCAATGTATGATTAAAACACCAGCGGAGTTGCCATTTGTTAGTGTAAAATATTATCGCAAGTACAGGAAAATATCCTACTTTAGATATGTGTGACTAATAGCCCTAACAATATAAATGGTTTCTTAACCCTTTAGATCTGCAATAGAAAGTTAGAAAAATCCTGCAAAAACCTAGATCTATGCAACAAAAGTAGCTAAATAGTACAAAAGAAATAGTAAAAACTGATGCAAAATTAACTCCAAGTTTCCAATAGACAAGACAATATTAAGAGAATGATTTTATATTATAACACCTGGTGAAGGAAACAACTAGATGTTACTAGTCCCCCTCAATGGGATGGGTTCTTGGTTGTCCTCAATGCTTCAACTTCGGAAGTTTCTCTCTCTAAATGGTGTAGAGAACCCAAAGCATGTGTTGAACTCAAGTGGGAGCTCAAATGGTAAAAGAAAATAATAGCGACAATGAGAATGATCAAAGCAAAGAATGAATGGAAAACCTCTCCTATTTATAACAAAATATTGAGTTATCCTCGATAATGTCGAATAATAAGATATTATTAACCAAGATTTAGATCTAACCGCTTTAAATATTTTATTATATTTTGTTAGAGGGAAAAAGTATTTAAAATGGTTAAATACCTTTATTTAGAAATAATAAACAAATAAATGATTTATTTATCATTTGAAGAATGTTGTTAAGGAATAATAAATAAATAATTATTTGTTTAATTATTCCTTGGTGATTTGTCAAATTTAACAAGGGATAGTAACTAAATAATGATTTAATTAATTATTCCTAGAAAAAAATACAAAAAATAATGATTTATCTAATTATTTCTCATAATTGCGTTAAATATGACTAGGAATACTATTTAAACAATGGTTTAATTAATTATTCCTAGAAGAAAATCAAATAAATAAGGATTTGTTTAGTTATTCCTCGTGGGGTTTCTTTCTTTAACCATAAATAACTTAATAATTATATGGTTTATTAAATTATTTCTTATAGTGAAAGAAATTTTACTATGGTAAAGTTGGTCCTACATGGTGTACTTCAATCCATATAATTAGAAATGGTTAGATGACCAATTTTTTTTTATAACACCATGGAATCAGATACCTACACTGGACAATGATCTTTCTGAACGCCTGATAATCAATACAAAGTAGTGTCATCCTTCTTCTATACCAACATGATCAGGCTCCCACAGGGTGATGAAATTGGCCTAATTTTCCCTTTCAACAGTAGCTCTTGAATCTGCCTCTTGATCTCACCGTTCTCTAGAACAGAATGTCGATATATCATCCCATTGGGTAGCGGCACACCTGGGGTTAGATTGATGGAGTGCTTGACCTGACAATGTTGAGTTACCCTTGCGGGAGAGGTGAAAATTTCCTTGTACTCCTCCACGACCTTGTCTATATGTTGATGTCCTATGCAGGAGCCCTGTCTAGAGGTCATGTCCACAATATTCTTTTGGCACTAAGGGAGGATGATAAGGAAAAAAAATTTCTCGGTTTAGGAGATGATCTTACTGCATTAATTCATAGTGATCAGAGAGATGGCGGTAGGTAGTGCTACCTCCAGTATCATGTACAACTTATTTCCCAAATTAATAATAACAATGTGAGGCCTAGATTTATACACAACATGTCACTTCCACAAGTATGGTTGGCCTAATAATACATCACAAACTTTGAGAGGAGAAACATCACACAAAACCTTATCCGTGAAGGGCTTGATGTTGTATGGAAGGTGACACTGTTGGCTGAAGCAAAGACCTCATCCTTGGTGAAGACACCCAATGGTGTATGACTATGGGCATGTCGTGGTCGGTAGGCCTATCCCTTTCACAACCTCTGCTGAAATGAGGTTCTTTTGGCTCCCACTGTCGACAACAATCTACAACAAAGAACCCTTCACCCACATCTATGAGTGGAAGAGACACTCCCCCTCCTTTCGAACTTCAGGCTCATCCTTTTGGATCTTGGTGGTGGAAACGGTGGGACTAGGCTTCACATCAATAATATGTTTCCCTTTCTCACAACCCTTATCAGGTTCTAACTCAAAGTCAGAGCATGCATTTCATTCAGAGGTCTTCATCTTGACCACTAATGACTGCTTGGCTCGACACTCACTTGTGTTATGAGTGGAGATCTGATAGAACTCGCACCACTTTCCCATGTACTTATTTTTCTTCATGGTGTTTTTCTTTGCTTGCAGCTTCGATGGGTTGTCCTGGGTCACCCCACCTTGACTTTTCCCTTTTTCCTGCCATTTGGGGGAACCTTTCCCTTGCTTCGTATTCACAAATCTAAAGTCTCACTTATTCTATTTAAACTTATACTCAATATTGAATTCATATCAATAGGTAACACCAAGCGAGGAGATGTCCAAGAACTCCATTTCATCCTGAATGTACTTATGTAAAAAACTGTGGCACTTGAGTACCATATTGTGCTTGGAATCCTTAATGCCCAGCTTCGTGTGGAGGGCATGGAAACCATTTTTTCCTTGATGGTATCTCAAAAATAATTCCAAGTGGGTGCGACTCAGAATAGTGAGATTTCCCCCTCATCCCTTTGCTCATAGTGGGTTTCCCACCAATCCTTGACATGGGGCATGACCCTCAGGAGTGAAAAAGTAATATTTTCTCGATTGGAAAAGTCATGAAATGAAATATATACTTCGAATAGATTTAGCCATTTATCTATGAAATATGCATCTATCTGGCCTCAAATTACATGAATTTCAAAGTTAAATTGTACCTTAAAATGTGTGGCACCTCCAGAGTGGTTGTCAGATGAAGATGCATCCCCTCTGGGTAGTCATCTAAGGATTTTGGAAAATTTATCCATCATCGTGTTCCTCTAAATCTCGAGGGCCTCCTCGAGCAATGTTTTGGAAGGATCTCCTACTCTTTCATATTTATTTTCTTCTGCAATGGTAGGTTGTAAGGGTTTGTGAGGCTGATCTTGCAAAGGTTCAACCAGATCGAACCCTAACTCCTTATACCCTGACCTCATTGGGGACATGCAAAGAAAAACTGAGAAAGAGTAGACCGCTCTGATATCGCTAATCCAAAATTATGTAGTAACACAATAGAATACATATATAAACATAAACACAAAAATGAAGTAGAAATAAAACTTCATTTCATTAATATCAGATAACTGAAATATTCATACATACTTAATGGAAATAAGCTATCTCGGGCGATGATAACTTATCACTGAGAATATATGTGGTGGCTAGATGCCTCTAAACTATGTTACAATGAGGCTCAATGGAATTTTATCATTGAGAAATAATGGGAAACACTAAACACCCAAAAAAATAACCCTAGGAGATTAAGCACTAAAAGCTTGTGGGCCACGTTGGGGTAAGTTAGAACGTCAAATTCCTAGGGTCGTAACTTTGGCATATGATCTCTATTTGGCTATCATAATACCTCATTTCGAAGATCTCGAAGAGGAGGTTGAAAAAAAACCATCAAAAAAATTGGGACTTTTTTAGTATCTCCATTTTTCCTAGAAAACGTCTTTTAGTCCCTCAAAACAGCTTCAAAAGTTTAGGACTCAAAAAACTGCCAGAAATAGTAAATTGTGCTACAATTAAAGAAGCTAAAAAAATTAAAGAACAAATGGTGGGGGTCCAAGTGGAATAGGTGGGTGGCCACCAATATCCACCTAGATAAGGCCTTCCCTCTTAGGAAGAAATGGGCCATTGCATTGAGTTCCTCTATGAGATGGGAAATATTTTGCTGAACTTGGTCCCTAGTAAGCCACTTGCCTTGGTGCAGAAGTTGGCCAGATTTGATAACCCGATACAGTTGGATATTTTGCTGGCGAGTGTTCTTGATATATGTGTCGATGATACAATAAATTGTGGCTGGTTCCATGCAGTTGAGGTTTTTCTTTATTGGTTTTAGTTCTTCGGAAATGTCATATGTGTCCATTAATGGTGGAAAGTATGGCCGAAGGTGGTCCACATTGAACACTAGGTGCAGGCCAAAAAATAGTGGAATGTTGAGCTCAAAGGAATTGTCTCCTCATTATAGCCTTAGTGATGGTGTATGGCTCATATCAGAGTAGGTGAAGCTTGCAGTGGGGTCCAACAAGGTGCTTCTTCTGCAAATGTAGCCAAACTTTTTTTCCCACATGGAACTTGTGTGGCACCCAATGTTGATCATGTCATTGCTTGTACTTAGAATTCGCTCTATCTAATATGTCATGGGCCTGCTGGTGGACGTGTTGAATTCGCTCAATGAATTTATTTTCCATGTTAGCTTCAGATTGGACATGAGCCAAATCTGCCTGAGTAGCTGCAAAAGGTATGGCCACATAAACAGGGCATAGTGGTTGGAATCCAATCCCACCTAAATGGGGTTGTGGCCAGTTGAGGTATGGATAGCTCAGTTGTAGTTGTGTTGGACATAGAGAAGGTTTTCATCCCATGTATGAGGATACTTCAACTTGTACATGCATAGAATGTGCATGATCATCATGTTGATGACCTCTGTTTGGCCATCAATATGGGGGTGGAAAGTTGTGGACTTAGTGAGCTTGGTATCCAACATCAACCAGAGAGTTGACAAAAATGTACTTAGGAACCTATTGACTCAATATAAGATAATGGATTGTGGGATATCAAAGTGCACTCACACTCATTCAAAGAAGAGTTTAGTAGTGGCTTCTTCCATGATACTCTTCTTGGAGGCCACCAGAACAACCATCCTAGAGAATCTTTCGGTGTCCACAAAAACACAGTCATTTCCATGCTTAGTACAAGGAAGGTTCAACATGTAATCCATGGACATGGATTCCCAAGATCGACCTGAATTAGGTAGAGGAGTATATAGGCCTTGCTTCTTGATGGTTAGTTTGGAAAAGGCACATGCAGTGTAGGATCTGATGTACTTCCCAACATCTTGTCCAAGGTTTGGCCAATAAAACTACTTCTACAGTACTACCACTATTTTCTCTACCTCGAAATTTCCAACAACCCAGCTGTAGTGCAGTTCCCAAATCATCTTCGCACGCTCACTTGAAGAAACACAAAGGTGTCTAAGGTGGCATAACAATGCATCCTAGAGGTGAAATTTTGGAACATTCCTACCTTCAAGGAGTTTCCAATATGTGTTGTCAAATTATGGATAACACTTATAAAGTGTCGGCCACCCCAAAGTATCGTACCCGCAAGAGTGGAGCACAATGGTCAGCGTCATGACCACCAGATAGCTGAGGAAGTCTGCAACATTATTGGTGGTGCCCTTCTTATACTTAATTTTCATATGGAATTTATGCAAGTATGTGGACCATTTCTGATAGAGATCATTCTGCAACTTCCCTTATGTCTGTATGAACTACAGTGGTCATTGTTCTATGTGGATGCTCATTTCCATCCCCATAATGTAATACTTAAATTATCGGTAGGTATGCACAATGGAATACATATATTTGTCATAGGTGGGATACTTTCAGACTGTGTCTGAAAGTGTCTCACTGTGATATGCCACTGGATGCCCCTACTAAGTAAGAACTACACAAATAAACTAGTCGGACACATTTGTCACAATCTCAAATGGTTGTTACAGGTATGGTAATGTGAGAATTGGTGGAGAGCATATTCGACGCTTCAACTCGAAGAACACATTTTGTTGGTATTTAGACGAAAATAACTTTTCTTTCGCACCTCCCTTGTTGACTTGACTCAAAGGCCAAGTGATATGAGAGAAGCCCAACACAAACCTGTGGTAGAAGTTACCTAGATCTAGAAATATGCAGAGGTATGTTAGAGTGGTTGGGGCTGGCCAATCCTAAATGACATGTATCTTGGTAGGGTCCAAATGCAAACCCCACTCATTGATTATGTACCCCATATATTTAACCTGGGTCATGTCAAAAATGCATTTCTCCAAATTAGCACACAACTTGTGTTTCCGCAGTGTTTGGAGGACTTGTCGAATGTGGTGGAGGTTATCTTCCCAAATATGGATGAATATCAGGATGTCATCGAAATACATCACCACGAATTAGTTGGTGAAAGGTCATAAAATTTCTTCCATCAGCCTCATTAAGGTTGTGGGGACATTCGTTAACTCGAAATGCATGACCAGCCATTCAAAAAGGCCCTCCTTGGATTTGAAGGCAGTATTCTACACATCATAGGCTCGATTGGCACCTGGTGATAATTGGAATTCAAGTCAATATTGCTAAAATATGTTCCCCCCTTGAGTTTTCCCAACAGGTCATCAATCCATGGCATCAGATACCTATTCCAGACAATGATATTGTTCAGTGCCTGATAGTCAATACAAAGTCTCCAGGTCATGTCCTTCTTATGTACAAACACGATTGGGCTCCCACAAGGTAATGAACTTGGATTGATGTGCCCTTTCTACAACACCTCTTGAATTTGCGTCCTGATCTCACCATTCTATAGAACAAAACTTCGATAGATTGGCTTATTGGGTAGTGATGCACCCAGGGTTAGATCGATGGAGTGCTTGACCTTGTTGGGTGTGTGTTATATTATTTCCATGACTAGCTCCATGCGTTGTAGGTTGCGCCGGGCGCAGCGAAAATTTTTTTGGTATGCGGTCCCACTCATATGCGGACCCACCCATGTTTTGTGCATGAGTTTGCACATGGTTTTGGGGTACGATGGTTTTCGACCCCTGGTATTTTGTAGATCCGGTCAAGGGAACTACGGTTATGTTCTAATCCAGGGTTAATGGATTGGGGTTTATGTATGCTTCTGCATGTATATATATGTGTTGTAACACTAAAAGGAATATAATGAAAAATCAAGCTGGTCGTCCCGATTTGGGATCCAGGGGAAAATCTCTGTGTTTATCTGTTTTATGTTTTATGCTCTCGCTATTGTTTATTTTCTGTTATAAGATTTGTGTGTAGATAATTTATGTTCAGGGTTAAAACCTACATTTGGTATCAGAGCTGTTTTGGCTTCAAGGGGACGCCTTTGTTGTTGAGGGTTTTTTGCTCGGGCCTGTGGTAGACCCTGTTTAGTGGGAGATCTGCGGGATCGATTCTTGCGGTGAATGAAGATGGCGAGCGGTGGAAAGATAGAGATCGAGAAATTTAATGGTCAGAGTTTTGAGTTATGGAAGCTCAAGATGGAGGATCTGCTGGTGGATAAAGATCAGTGGATCGCGGTAGATCCAGGTACTAAACCAACGGCAATGTCAGATGAAGACTGGAAGAAACTGGATCGGAAGGCTAAGAGAAAAATACGGTTGTGTGTCTCAGATTCAGTATTGTTGAATGTATCTGGGGAAGCTATGGCGAAGAATTTGTGGGAAAAACTTGGGACTTTGTACCAATCTAAGTCTCTGGTGAATAAGTTTTTCCTGCGGAAAAAGCTGTATAACCTGAGGATGAAGGATGGAGACTCGGTGACAGAGCATCTGAACGCCTTCAATACTGTGGTAAGTCAGCTGTCGTCTGTTGATATTAAAATCTCAGATGAAGATAAGTGCATCAGTTTTTTGTGCTCTCTACCAGACTCGTGGGACAGTCTGGTTATTGTAATAGGTAGCAACACAACTACCTTGAATTTTGATGACATTGTCTCAGCCTTGCTGTCGGAGGAAATGAGACGGAGAAATATGGAGGGTCAGAATGGAGATGTCTTATCTGTACGAGGAAGGTCCCAGAACAGAAACAAGAATAAGGTTTCGAGTGGGAGATCTAAATCTAGAGGGAGATCTAAATCTCTTGGAAAGTTTGTAAAGGTGTGCTGGAAATGCGGAAAGGAAGGGCACTACAAAAAGGAATGCATATCTAAAGCTCCTGAGAAAGGAAAAGGATCTGATGAAGCTCCTTCTGCAGAGGCAAAAACCACCTCGGATGAAGGTGGGGATGTGTATTTGGCTTCTTCTTCAAATACACATGTAGATCATGAGTCATGGTTGATTGACTCAGGTGCATATTTTCACTTCACTCCCCATAGGGAGTGGTTCTGCGAGTATGAAAAATATGATGGTGATGTCTTCCTAGGGGATGATAGGAAGGCCAGAATCGTCGGACATGGAAAGGTCAAGCTAAAGCTGCAAGGTGGAAGGATTAGAACACTTCCTGGTGTTCTGCATATTCCTACATTGGCCAGAAATCTGATTTCTGTAAGCAAGATGGATGATGCAGGTGTAAAAACAGTGTTCGAGAAATATGCCTACAAGATGGTTCGGGGAGCACTGGTATTAATGCGGGGAGTTCGGACTGGAACTCTGTACAAGCTACAAGGTAGCACTGTTATTGATGGGTGTAACAGTTCTGTGGTTCCTGAAAGTGGAGTGGAAAGCCTAGCTGTCTTCGGAGAAAAGACCATGCTATGGCATCAAAGGCTTGGACATATTGGAGAGAAGGGCCTTCGGATACTGCATAGAAATGGTATGGTAGAAGGTATGTCTAATTGCTCTCTGGATTTCGATTTCTGTGAACATTGTGTATATGGGAAGCAGAATCGAGTGAGTTTTCCTTTTGGTGCTAAGAGGGCGAACAAGATATTAGAACTTGTGCACAGTGATGTGTTTGGACCTGTGTCAGTTCCATCACTGGGAAAGTCTGTGTACTATGTTTCATTCATAGATGACTTCTCAAGGAATACATGGATATATTTCTTGAGGAAGAAATCTCAAGTCTTTGACAAATTTAAAGAATTTAAGGCTCTGGTGGAAAACCAGACAGAGAAGAAGATAAAGGCACTGAGGACAGATAATGGTGGGGAGTTCTGCAAGAAGGAATTTGAAGAGTTATGTAAGAAGTGTGGCATAGCACAGCAGAAGACTACTCCATACACACCTCAGAAAAACGGAGTTGCAGAAAGAATGAACAGAACACTGATGGAAAAGGCAAGAAGCATGCTCAGTGGTACCGGGTTAGGACAAGAATTCTGGGCAGAGGCAGTGGAGACTGCATGTTACTTAGTTAACAGATCACCTTCATCAATGTTGGAGGATAAGACTCCACATGAGGTATGGACTGGTAAGAAACCCTCTCTTTCACATATAAGGGTATTTGGATGTGATGCATATGTACATGTTCCAAAGGAGAAAAGGACCAAGTTGGATAATAAATCTGAAAGGTGCATCTTTATTGGGTATAAGGATGGTTTAAAGGGTTACAAGCTTTGGAATCTAGAAACAAGGAAGGTTGTGTACAGCCGAGATGTGGTGTTTAGAGAAGTGAAAGATGTTGTTAAACATGAAGTCCTACCAAAGGAACCTGAGAAGATAGAGTTTGAGCTAAAGGAGGATGAATCAGACTCTACAACAGAAGAAGACTCAGAAGATGAAGAGCCACAAACTCCAACTTTGAGAAGATCAGTTCGGGAAAGAAGGCAACCAAAAAGGTATAGTCCATCTGCTTTCTGTTCAGGTTTTGCCTTAACTATAACTGATGATGAACCCAGAACTGTCAGGGAGGCAGTAGATTCAGAGGATGGAAAACTCTGGAAGGAGGCTATGGTTGATGAAATGGCATCCTTGCACAAAAATGATGCATGGGATCTGGTGGAGTTGCCGGCTGGAAGGAAGCCCATTGGGAGCAAATGGGTGTTTAAGAAGAAGATGAATGTAGAAGGCAAGGTGGAGAAATACAAAGCTCGTTTGGTAGCAAAAGGTTATTCCCAGGTGCCGGGAATTGATTTTGGTGATATTTTTTCTCCTGTTGCCAAGGTTACTTCTATTAGATTACTTTTATCTGTTGCTGCTGCATTTGATTTTGAGATAGAACAAATGGATGTGAAGACAACATTTCTTCACGGGGATCTAGAAGAGGAGATATACATGAAGCAACCTGAAGGCTTTATGGTGAAGGGTAAGAAAGACCTGGTATGCAGGTTGAAGAAGTCGTTGTATGGGTTAAAACAGTCACCAAGGATGTGGTATCAGAAATTTGATACCTATATATGGGGACTTGGCTTCACTAGAAGCAAGGAGGATCACTGTGTTTATTTAAATTAATTGGTGACCGTTTTATTTATTTGGTCTTATATGTGGATGATATGTTGTTGATTGGAAATGACAAAGAAATTAGCCAAGATTTGAAGACCCAAATGTTCTCCAAATTCGACATGAAGGATCTTGGTGCTGCAAACTATATTTTGGGCATGGAAATTAAGAGAGATCGGGCAAAGAGGAAGCTCTGGTTAAACCAGAGGAAGTATGTCGAGACTATATTGCAGAGGTTCAATATGCAGGATAGTAAACTGGTGAGTGTTCCTATTCCTGTAGGTGCAAAGCTGTTTGCTGAACAATGTCCCAAGACACAAGAAAAAGAGGAGGATATGTCCTGTGTTCCATATGTGAGTGCAGTGGGTAGCTTGATGTATGCAATGGTCTATACTAGACCAGACATTGCACATGCAGTGGGAGTATTGAGCAGGTTTATGTCAAACCCAGGGAAGGAGCATTGGACAACAATGAAGTGGGTTTTCAGATATTTACGTGGCACTAGTGATTATGGATTGTGCTACCAGGGAAGACCAGGATTGGAAATAATGTTGGACATTCGTGGTTTTGTTGATGCAGACTGGGCTGGAGATCTGGACCAAAGAAGATCTACAAGTGGGTATGTTTTTAGCCTATTTGGAGGCGCAGTCAGTTGGATGAGTAAAAGACAGTTTGTAGTGGCTCTTTCAACTACAGAGGCAGAATACATAGCAGCCACTCATGCAAGCAAGGAAGCAGTTTGGTTGCAGAGATTGTGTTCAAGTATGGGGTTGGTACAACAAGCTATAAGGATAGACTGTGATAGCCAAAGTGAAATTTTCTTGGCTAAGAACCCTGCTTATCATTCAAAGACAAAGCACATTGATGTTCAATATCACTTTGTTAGAGATATGGTTGAGGCTAAAAGAGTGTTGCTGGTAAAGGTGGACACTTTGAAGAATGTTGCAGAAGCATTGACGAAGTATGTGAGCACTCAGAATTTCTCTTGGTGTAGAGAAACAATGGGTGTTGAAGAATTGGCCAAATGACTAAGCTCTGCTGTGGCCCCCCGTGGAAAGAAAACAACAAGTGGTATAATGTTGGGTGTGTGTTATATTCTTTCCACGACTAGCTCCATGTGCTGTAAGTTGCACCGGGCGCAGCAGGGGGGTCACAGGGGGGGCGGCAGCCCCCCCTATCGGGGTCCGGGGCAGTGCCCTGGCGAAATTTTTTTTGGTGTGCGGTCCCACTCATATGCGGATCCACCCATGTTTTGTGCATGAGTTTGCACATGGTTTTGGGGTACGATGGTTTTCGACCCCTGGTATTTTGTAGATCCGGTCAAGGGAACTACGGGTATGTTCTAATCCAGGGTTAATGGATTGGGGTTTATGTATGCTTCTGCATGTATATATATGTGTTGTAACACTAAAAGGAATGTAATGAAAAATCAAGCTGGTCGTCCCAATTTGGGATCCAGGGGAAAATATTTATGTTTATCTGTTTTATGTTTTATGCTCTCGCTATTGTTTATTTTCTGTTATAAGATTCGTGTGTAGATAATTTCTGTTCAGGGTTAAAACCTACAAACCTAATAGTGTAGAGGTACCCCTAAGGGAGAGGTGAAAATTTCCTTGTACTCCTCCATGACCTTGTCCATATGTTGTTGTCATGCAGAGGAGCCCTCTCTAGAGGTCGTGGCCATCATCTTCTTCTGGCCCTGAGGGCGAATCATAAGGAAAACAAATTTACTGGTCTGGGAGATTATCTTATTGCATTAGTTCACAGTTATCATAAAGATGGCGGTAGGCAGTGCTACCTCTGGTATCATATAAAACATATTTCCCAAAGTAATAATAGTAGTGTGAGGCCTATATTTATACACAGCATGTCACTTCCACAATTATGGTTGGCCTTATAATACATCAAAAACTTGGAGAGGAGCAACATCACACTACACCTTATCAGTGAAGGGGTTGATGTTGTAGGGAAGGCGACACTGGTATTTGACATGGAGATCTCATCCTTGGTGAAGCCACCCAATAGTGTATGACTGTAGGTGTGTCATGGCTGATAGGCCTAGCCGCTTCACAACCTCTACTATAATGAGATTTTTTTTGCTCCCAATTTCGATAATGAACTGCAGTAGAGAACCCTTCACCCACATCTATGAGTAGAAGAGGAGTTCCCCTCCATTGGATCTTCGGGCTCTTCCTTATTTCATCTTTGAGGGGCTTGTATTGGGTCACCCTACCTTGAGTTTTCCATTTTTTCGGTGATTTGGGGGCGCCTTTCCCTTACTTTGGATTCACAGATCCAAAGTCTTGCTTCTTCTATTTAAAATTATGCTCGATCTTGACATAATATTAATAGGTGGCACCGAGCAAGGAGATGTCCAAGAACTCGATTTCATCCTAGATGTACTTATTCAAATAGTCACAGTACTTGAGTACCAAATTCCACTTGAAATTCTTGATGTCTAGCTTTGTGCTGAGGGCATGAAAACCATTTATGAACTCCGACAAATCTTGGTCCCTTCCCTGAGGTAGCATGGTCCATTTTACGTATTTGTCTTCATAGCTACTGGTAGGGTAATACCATTCCTTGATGGCATCTCTTAAATAATTCTAAGTGGGTATGGCTAAGAACATTGAGGGTTCCCCATCTCCCTTTTTCTCACAATAGGTTTCCCACTAGTACTTTACACGGGGGGCGGCCTTTAGGAGTTAAAAAGTAATATTTTCCCAGTTGTAAAATTCATGAACTTAAACATAACCTTCCAAAGTATTTAACCATTTATTTATGGAATCTACATCTATCTAGCCTTTAAATACAAGAATGTCAAATTTAACTTGTACCTTAAAATGTGTGGCGCCTCCAAAGTGGTTGTTTGATGAAGATGTGTCACATGTAGGTAATCATTGAAGGATTTGGGAAAATTTATCCATAATCGTGTTCCTTTGTTTATCGAGGGCCTCCTCGAGCAATATTTTGAAAGGATCTCTTGCTCCCTCATCTTTCTTTTCTTCTACCATGGGAGGTCCTTGGGGTTTTCGAGGTTGATCTTGCAAATGTTCAACCAGATTGAGCCCTAACTCCTTGTACCTTGACCTCATTGGGGACATGCAAAGAAAAACTGAGAAAGAGAAGATCGTTTTGAAACCATTGATTCGAACTTATGCAAGAATGAAATAGAATACATATATAAACATAAACATAGAAAAGCATCAGAAATAAAACTTCATTTCATTAATATTAGATAATTGAAATATTCTTACATACAAAATGGAAATAAAATAGCTTGGGCGATGGTAGCTTATCTCTAAGAAGAGATGTGGCAGATAAATGCCTCTTAATTGTGTTATAATGAATATTGATGGCCTTTTTATCATTGAGAAACAATGGGAAACCCTAAACATCCAAAAACCGAACCCTAAGAGATGAAACACCAAAAATTTGTGGGCTCTTCAGATAATTTATGTATTTGTCTTCATAGCTACTGATAGGGTAATATATTTCCTTGATGGCATCTTAGAAAGAATTCCAAGTGGGTGAAACTAAGAATAGTGAGGGTTCCCCCTCGGTTTTTTTCTCATAGTAGGTTTCCCACCAGTACTTGACATGGGGTGCGGCCTTCAGGAGTGCAAAAGTAACATTTTCCCGATTGAAAAAGTCATGAATTCAAATATATCCTTCCAACACATTTAACCATTTATCTACAACATTTGCAACTATCTGGCGTTCAAATATAGGAATGTGAAAGTTAACTTGTACCTTAAAATATGTGGTGTCTCCATAGTGGCTTCTGGATGAAGATGTGTCATCTGTGGGTGGTCGTCCATGGATTTGGGCAAAGCTATCCATCATCGCATTCCTTTTTTTCTTGAGGGCCTCCTCAAGCAATATTTTAAAAGGATCTCTTGCTCCGTCGTCTTTCTTTTCTTATTCCATGGGAGGTATTCGGGGTTTCTGAGGATGATCTTGCAAAGGTTCAACCAGATCGAACCGTAACTCCTTATACCGTGATCTTGTTGGGGACACGCAAAGAAAAACTGAGAAAGAGAAGAACCCTCTGATACCACCAATCTAAAATTATGTAGGAACACAATAGAATACATTTATAAATGTAAACATATAAATGCAATAGAAATAAAAATTTATTTCATTAATATCAGCGAAATGAAATAGGCATACATACGGAATGGAAATAAACTAGCTCGGGCGACGATAGTTTGTCTCTAATAAGAGATATGGAGGCTACATGCCTCTGAAGTATGTTACGATGAGGCCTAAACAAAAAAAATACAACCCTAGGAGATGAGGCGCCAAAATCTTGTGGGCCCCATTGGGGCAATTCAGAATGTTAACTTCCCGAGGTCATAACTTTGGCATACGATCTCTGTTTGGATATCATAATACCTCATTTCGAAGATCTCGAAGAGGAGGCCAAAAAAAAAAAACTAGAGAACATATTTGCGAATTTTCTAGTCTCTCCATTTTTCCTATAAAAAATAAATAAATAAATAAAATAAAAAACCTCTTTTAGTCCCTCAAAATGGCCCCATAAGTTTAGGACACGAAAAACTGCCAAAAATAGTAAACTGTGCTACAATTAAGGAAACTGAAAAAATTGAAAGAAACAATGATTGGGGTCCAAGTGGAATAGGTGGGTGGCCACCAATATCCACCTGGATCAATCCTCCTCCCTTAGGAAGCAATGGTCCCCATTTCATTGATTGATTCCATGAGATGGGAAATCTTTTGCTGAACTTGGTCTATAGTGAGCCACTTGCCTTGGTGCAAGAGTTGGTCAGCTTTGACAACCCGATACAATTGGATCTTATGCTAGAAAATTTTCTTGATATGTGTGTCCATGATATGATCATTTGTAGCATGTTCCATGGATTCAAGGTTTATCTCTTTTGGTGTGTCCAATAATGGTGGAAAGTATGGCTGAAGGCGGTCCACATTGAACACTTGGTGTAGGCCAACGAATGGTGGAAAGTTAAGTTCAAAGGCATTGTCTCCTACAACTTTGGTGATGGTGAATGGCCCATATCGAAGTAGGTGAAGCTTGTAGTGGGGTCCAACAAGGCTCTCCTTCTACAAATGTAGCCAAAATTTATCGCCCACTTAGAACTTGTGTGGTGCCCAATTTTGATCATGTCGTTGCTTGCACTTACCATTGGATCTGTCCAATATGTCATGAACCTACTAGCGAATGTGTTGAATGCACTCAATGAAGTTGTTTACCCTGTCAGCTTCAGATTGGACATGAGAAAAATATTCCTAAGGAGCTGCAAACTGTATGACTACATCAATAGGGCATAGTGGTTGGAATCCCAATCCCACCTGAAAGGGGTTGTGGCCAGTTGAGGTATGGATAGTTTTGTTGTAGTTGTGTTGGACATAGAGAAGGTTTTCATCCCATGTAAGAGGATGCTTCAAGTTGTACATGTGTAGAATTTGCCTGATCATCATATTGATGACCTCTCTTTGGCCACCAGTTTGGAGGTGGAAACTCATGGACTTAGTGAGCTTGGTATCCAACATCGACTAGAGAATTGACCAAAATTTACTTAGGAAGCTATTGTCCTGATCTAAGATAAGGGACTTTGAGATCTCAAAGTGCACTAACACTTGTTCAAATAATATTTTAGCAGTGGCTTCTACTTTGATACTCTTCTTGCAGGGCACCAGAATTGTCATCTTAGATAATTTGTCGAAGAACATGAAAACACAGTCATTTCCATGCTTAGTAGAAGGAAGGCCCAACATGAAATATATGGAGATGGATTCCCAAGGTCGAATTTCAATAGGAAGAGGTGTATATAGGCCTTGCTTATTGATGATTAGTTTGGCAATGGAACAGAAAGTGTATGATCTGATGTACTTCCCAACATCTTATCAAATGTTTGACCAATAAAAATACTTCTGTAGTAATTCCACTATTTTATCTACCCAGAAATGTCCAATGAACTGACTATAGTGCGCTTCCGAAATAATCTTGGCACACTTGCTTGATGGAACACACAAGTGTCCGAGGTGGCATAACAATGCATCCTGGAGGTGATAATTTGGAACTTCCTTGCCTTCGAGGAGTGCCAAGTATGTGTTGCCAAATTCTGGATCACTCTTGTAAAGAGTCAGCCACCCCAAAGTATCGTGCCCACAAGAATCGAGCACAGTGATCAATGCCATGACCAACGGTCAGCTCAAGTAGCCTGCAACATTGGTGGTGCTTCCCTTCTTGTACTTAATGTTCAGATGGAATTGTTGCAGGTATGTGGACCATTTCTGATGGTGATCTTTCTACAACTTCCCTTATCTTTGTATGAACTGCAGGGGTCAATAGCCTCCGTGGATGACCATTTCCTTCCCCAAAATTTAATTATTCCATTGTTGGCATGCACAATGGAATACATCTCTTTTTCATAGGTGGGATACTTTCAGACTGTGTCTGAAAGTATCTCACTGTGATATGCCACTAGATGCCCTTGTTGAGTAAGAACTGCACAAATATCATATTCGAAGGCATCTGTCATGATCTCAAATGGTTGTTGCAGGTGGAGATCATAGTTGATGCTTCAACTTGGTGAATGCCTTCCATTAGGATTCAAACCAAAATAAATTTTCTTTCACCCCTCCATTGGTGACTTGACTCAAAGGCCAAGTGATATGAAAAAACCCAACATGAACCTGTAGTAGAAGTTGGTGGGACCCAAAAAGCTGTATAACTCTATTATAGTGTTTGGGGTTGGACAATATTGAATGACCTGTATCTTGGCAGGGTCCACACCCCACTCATCATTTATGTACCCTAGATATTGAACCTGAGTCTTGCCAAACCTGAATCTCTCCAAATTAGTAGACAACTTATGTTTCCAAAGTGTTTGGAGGACCTGTTGAATGTGGTGGAGGAGCTCTTCCTAACTCTGGCTAAGGATCAAGATGTCATCCAAATACACCACCATGAATGAGTTGGTGAAAGGTCACACAATTTCTTCCATTAGCCTCATTAAGGTTGCAGTAGCATTTGTTAACCAGAAAGGCATGACCAACCATTAAAAAAGGCCCTCCTTGGATTTGAAGGCAGGTTTCCACACATCGGAGTCCTTGATTGGTACCTGGTGATAACCAGACTTCAAGTCAATCTTGCTAAAATATTTGTCCCATTTGAGTTGTTATAGGAGGAAATCAATCCATGGAATCAGATATCTATTCTAGACAGTGATCTTGTTTAGTGCCTGAGAGTACATACAGAGTATCCAAGTCCCGTCCTTCTTCTGTACCAACACGATCGGGCTCCCATAGGGTGATGAACTTGGCATAATGTGCCCTTTCTGGAATATATCATGAATCTGACTCCTGATCCAATCGTTCTCTAGAACATAATGTCGATAGATCGGTCCACTGGGTAGTGGCGCACCCGGCGTCAGATCGATGGAGTGCTTAACCTGACACAATAGTGGTGTCGAAATTAGTATACAATAAGCATGCATACATCCATATTCCCCTGTTCTCACAATATTTAAATTCTTGCAAAATACATAATCATTACACTTTAAATCTTTTGTAAAAAATTAATTACACACACATGTGAAGCATAAAAACAATCACACATAACACAGTTGTTTAACGAGAAAGCCTGAAGCTGAAAACCCAAACTATCATATATTATGTATCATGAATATCATGTAAAAATCTCATACAAATCTTAGTACATCAAGCTCTCAGTACAATCAATCGTCACACACTAACATAGAAGAAATATGCAAATCCATGCACCAATCTCTGCCCTCCTGCTAGCCTGCCTCCACTGCACAATCCAAGCTGATTACAAAGACAAATTTGATGCAATACCACTCTCCTTGATTGTGTGATTATCATTGGAAACTCCAATGTATATGTAGATGCAATTCATGCATCACTATGGTCACAACAGATAGTCTATCTCACCCTTTCACCTATCTCTGCACTGGGTCTACACTAAATCTGACATGCACTGTAGTTAACTGTTGTATTTTTCATTTGATTAATGAGTTATTATTTATGAATTAATTAACTAATTAATTCACCCCACTCTCATTAGTGTATCATTTAGTTAGATTAGATACAACTAGCTCAACTGAGTCTAACTGAGTTAAACTGAATACAACTCCATGAACTACTCTTCCAACTCTGTCATAACTTTTCCACTTCAGTTCTAACTGATTCCTCCATACATGAACCACCAGTTGCCCTTGGGAATTACATAATTCCCTCAGCTCAATGATTTTCCAAATCTGTGCACTGAAATTAAGTGCTCCAAGAGAATAAGTTGTTGTTTATTATCAGATTATTATTAAGAGATAATAATAATTGACACTTCTATTTTTAGATCGACGATTTATAAATAGACTTCACCCAATATTCTAAAAATAGAATTTCATCTATTTTTCCAACTTGATCAACCATCCACAAATAGCATCCTGCAACTTCACAAATATGATCACCATGTCTAAAAATAGACTTGCGCCAAAAATAGCCTGCGGGCCCACTTAGTGAAGGCGACTCTTTTCACTAAGCTCATCATCTTGTTGAATCTCAACACTCCCTCTCAACATGATAGTGATTATCCTTCACCCCGATCCTGAATATATGGTATTCGAATTTGCTCCTGGTGAGCGCCTTTGTCAGAATATCTGCATCCTGATCCTCCTTAGGAATGTACTGAAGCAACATGATCTTCCGCTGCACACAATCTATGATATGATGATACCTGATATCAATATGTTTAGATCTATCATGAAACACAGGATTAAACGAGAGTTTAATGCAACTCTGATTATCACAATGTATCACTGTGGGATCTAAATGTGAATCGAACAAACCAACCAGGATCTTCCTCATCCAGATAGCCTCACATGCAGCTTGACTTGCTGCCATGTATTCTGCTTCCGTTGAAATGAGTGCCACGGATATTTCTTTTCTGCTGCACCAAGAAATTGCTATAGATCCGAAATTGAAAATTCCTCCTGATGTGCTCTTTTTGTCTGTTGGGTTGTCTTCCCAATTTGCTGTTAGAAATTTACCACAGGAATAATAAACATTTACTGAGAGAAATAAACATAAAGAACCCAACAACAAATTATAAACATAAACACAATGTTTAACCAGGAAAACCCCAAATCCAGGGAAAAACCCAACCAATGAAATTTCATTAAACATTGGCCAAAACCCTGGCCAATTCGGCCAAGTGAGCCTTCACCACTCACCTCCAGGCCTACATTACAATGAAGTATCCCCAACCTTTTATAGGCTCCATTACATGCAATACCATGGGCCAAAACGATGGGTGCACAAAACCATGTGCCCCAAAACCACTACTATTTACCCTAGTCAACATTGAATCTACCCCGAGTCATGTTTACCTAACAATTCCCCCCTTAAACTTGACTTGGGGATTATTGACTAAATCCAGCCAAACCTGCTAGATGAGACAACCCCACTCACTCTAGCTCTTCCCCCCTCGAATTTTTTTTACCCAAGGTAATTGTAAAATTGACATCCCCCCTATCACCTAGGTCTAACCCAGAATTTACCAGTGATTACCCAGGGGTACGCATGCCATACCAGGTCTTACAGCAGTATGCCCATTTACATGTAATAAATTAACTTCATCATAATATTTTTTTTTTTGTTTCATTGTTGCTGTCTTTGTACATATGAAATCAATGTCCATATAAAAAGAATCCATCTACTGGATTGCATGGGTCACCAGCCTCTGTAACCGCCATTCCTTTAGGAATTCTCTTCAGATACATGGTTCATCAATTAATTAATCCACCTGAAAATATCCTCTCTCATTTTGACGTTCTTCAAAGCATTTGATTGACACATTCTGTCAAACAATTTTCTCTCTTCAAACTACAAAAATAAACCTTGATTACAAACTGCTCTAATTTGCCTCAAAACTTGTAATCAAATGTTGTATCTCTTTCAAAAGATATTCTCTTACAATGATAGCGACTCACATAGGCACCATATTTTCACTTCACGCATTCGACGCATGTGTCTCCTTGGTCGCATCACACCCAGTCCCTCATTTGACACATCCTGCGCTGTAGCACTGAGGTGGCTATGCTTCATCTGGCCTGCATCGACAACTTCAATCTGCCTATTTCCTGAAGGACTAGAATGGGCGGCATCTAATGTCAAGGTTTTCAACCCCGTGCCATGAGATTGGGCCTCTAGAGTATATGTTAATGCTAAAAGTTTAAGATCAACATCAGATAAAGACTGAAAATTCCCTGTGGCTCTGGAAAAACTGATAAATTTTTTAAGGGCTTCCTCAGATGGCTCCATGGGATGCAATGGAAAGGCCATCCTGTGATGAGAGACAGGGTCTTTAATTTCATCTAAAAACTCCTTTACAGACACGACTTTCTCTGCGCAGCGCATCTGTTTTTCTCCCCCATCGATCATAGCACTGGAATCAACCACAATCACGCTGGTCCCCTCACTGGATTTGAAGGAATCCGTTACTTGCTTGGGCATGGACATGCTCTGCTCTTTTGGCGCTGGGTCCCTTTTCACCATCTCCGTCCACGCAGAGGGGCAAGATGATACGTCAATAGCCATGGCTGTGATTCTGCGCAAAATTTTTACAGTGATTTCCAATGACGCCCATGTCTAGGGATCGATCCTCGGCCTCGTTTGATGCCTCCGCCTTCGTATATTATATTTCCACAGACTCGGTTGACGCTGGAAAGCGGACATGCATCTGGGTCCATCCCGTCTCAGCGCTCGGATCATGATATCTAGCTGCAAGAAAATATGAAATGCATCCAGAATAGTGAACCGCCATTGCTCCCACTCAAATGGCAGCATTTTCACCAACCAATTCCACTCATCAATCTTCTTTATCAATGGTAGATCCACACCAGATCTACCTTCTTCACATGCAGATCTATATCTTCAAACATCAGATCTGACATATCCATAAGCAAATCGAACCAGAGCTTATGCAGACCTGTCCTCCTCTTACATAGATCTATGCACGATCATGTTCACACGCAGATATATTTAGATCTAATGCCTTCACACATAGATTTTTCCTTTTACGTATATCTGTCCAGGAGAAAAAATTTCACGCAGTAGCAGCAAACTAGAAAAATCACTAAACTTGGCAACTTATTCCAGATTTCAGATCTTCATAGCTTTGATACCAGTTGTTAGAAATATACCGCAGGAATAATAAACATTTACTGAGAGAAATAAACATAAATAACCCAACAACAAATCATAAACATAAACACAATGTTTAACCAAGAAAACCCCAAATCCAGGGAAAAATCCAACCAATGAAATTTCATTAAACATTGGCCAAAACCATGGCCAATCCGGCCAAGCGAGCCTTCACCACTCACCTCTAGGCCTACATTACAATGAAGTATTCCTAACCTCTTATAGGCTCCATTACATGTAATACCATGGGCCAAAACCATGAGTGCACAAAACCATGTGCCCCAAAACCACTACTATTTACCCTAGTCAACATTGACTCTACCCCGAGTCATGTTTACCTAACATTTGCATCCTTGAAGCCATGAAAATTCACCTCATCCTTCTGTCTGTACCATAAACCATACTCAGATGTGCCCCTGAGATATCTCAGGACATGCTTGCTTGCCTTCCAAAAGAGCTTGGTAGGCTTAACCATCGCTTGTGAAAGATGGTTCACCGCATAGCATATGTCTGGTCTTGTATTGACTAAATACATAAGAGAACCCACCAAATGTTGATAAACAGTGGCATCCACTACCTCTGCCGATGTAGCATCCTCTTTCCTCAAATTTCCTGGAAGACGAGTGTCGATAGGCTTGCAGCCTTGCATGTGAAACTTCTCCAGTATCTCCTAGGCATACTTTCCTTGAGACACAAACAGGTCACCTTCCCGCTGCCATATTTCCAATCTAAGGAAATAATGAAGGAGGCCCAAATCCTTCATCTCAAACTCCTTTGCAATATCTGCCTTGCATGGGTGTATCAACTGCTCATCACCCGTTAGTATTAAATCATCAACGTAAAGAAAAATGATTAAAAGCTTACCGTCCACCACAATTTGGTAGAGGTTTGCATCTACCTCACTCTTGGTGAAGCCAAGTCCAGTGAAATAGTTGTCGATCCGAGTGTACCAAGCACGTGGTGCTTGCTTCAGCACATACATCGCTCTTTTGAGCCTGCACACATGCGACTCGCTGTTGTAGATCTCAAATCCTTCCATATTCTCAATGTACACCTCTTCCTCAATGATCCCATTAAGGAACACAGTCTTCACATCCTTCTGATGAATGTGCCAACCCATCTGCGCTGAGAGAGCAAGGATGGTCCGTATGGAAGAATACCGTGCGATAGGTGCAAAGGTTTCTTCATAGTCAATCCCCTGGATCTGTGAGAAGCCCGGGCAACAAATCTTGCCTTATACTTCTCAACGCTCCCATCAGCAACTTGCTTTACCTTGTAGATCCATATTGATCCTACAACTAATTTTCCCATCGACCTTGAAACAATCTCCCAAGCACTGTTTTTGACAATGGAGTCATACTCCTCCACAATAGCATGTACCCATGTGGGCTCCTGCACTTCTTCTTCAAAATAAGATGGCTCTGTCACGATACACTTGCTCATAAGAGCCATGTATCCAATAAATCGGTCAGGTGACTATCTCTATCTCTGTTGTGATGTAGGGACTCCTACATTCTGCGCCGTATCAAGCTTCAGTCTCTCAGCTTCTGTGGTCCGCTTTCTACCTTGTCTGATGTTTGGTTTTGCATGAGTGGACTCCTCCACTCCATGAATCTCCTCCTGTGGTTGATCCACATCTAGAGGCTCATCTTTGGGAACAAGAAGTTCCTCCTCTGCATGCAAGTGTAGCTCCCTCTCAAGTGACAACTTCATGGTTTTCACCTCATTGAATTTTATATCCTGTCGCACCACATTCATCCGACTGTCTGGAAAATACACACGATAATTATGGGGTGTTTCTGTGTACCCCACAAATATCTCAACTTCTGCAGTTGGCTCCAATTTCTTCCTAGCATCCTTTGTCACATAAATGTAAACAGATGAGCCAAAAATCTTCAAATGAGAAATATCAGTCTTCTTACCAGTAAAAGCTTCTTCAGGTGTACTCATGCCAAGTACTCTATGAGGGCAACGGTTTTGCACATAAATCGCAGTGTTGCATGCTTCCGCCCAAAAGTGCATCGGTAGGCCCTGGGCATGCAGCATCGCTCGTCCAGCACCCACAATCGTTATGTTCTTCCTCTCTACAACCCCATTATGTTGTGTGTTATGAGGTGCTATGAGTTCTCTTTGAATTCCTTCTTTTCTACAAAAGTCTTTGAATTCGCCTGAGATGTATTCACAACCATTATCGCTCCGTAGAGCTTTCACTTGCTTCCCTGACTCCTTCTCCACCAATGCTTTGAACTCATAGAAATTTGAGAACGTTTCACTCTTCTTCTACATGAAGAAGATCCAACATCTACGTGAATAGTCATAAAAAAATATAACATAATACCTGTGTTTTGTTGTTGAAGCAACCGAGAAAGGTCCACACATGTCTGTGTGAATTCTCTCCGGGATCACCGAAGCACGGTTCTCCTTCTCATGAAAGGTGGTCTTCATAAACTTACCCATAGAACATCCCTTATACTGATCTGACTGCATAAGAGTACCCTTGGGAAGTCCAGTAGAAATCTGCCACAAAATCTTCAAGGCGCCATGGTGAAGATGGCCCAATATCTTGTGCCATAATTCACCCTCATCCCCGCTCACCACTTCTTATGCTTTGCCCACCATTGCAGCGCAGCCATCTACCTCCACCTTGTAGATATTCTTAACTTGAATCCCTATCTTATTGGTTTGACCCATTTTTTTATGTCGAAGGAAGGCTTTTCCCTCACTGAAAACAACATCATAACCTTTGTCTTCCAACATTGCGACCGAGATGAAGTTCTTCTTCAGACCTGGAACATGAATAACATCCTTCAACAAGAATGGATTACCAGAATCCCTCTCAAAGGTAATGGTCCCAATTCCAGTTGCATTGTACTGACCATCGCCACCCATCTCTATATGCATCTAGAGGTCCTTCTCCTCCAAGTCACTAAACAACTCCTTGTCTCCCATCATATGGAAATATGCACCACTATCAAGATAGCACACCGATCCCATATAGCTTGAAACCAAGAATGCGATCAAAGAGAAATAAAGTTCAAATTGTGAGGCTAAGGCCTCTCCAGCTGTAGCTCCAACTGCCTTCTTGTTATTCTTCTTTTGTGGGCAGTTAGTGGCGAAATGACCATGTTCGTGACAGTGAAAACACTTCACTTTCGACAAATCCTGCTTATTTCCTTTAGCATCCGATTTTGAAGGAAAATTTTTCCCCTTCCCCTTACTTGCTTTGGCAGGAAAAGTGCAATTCTCTTCATCTTCATTCTTCGATGAAGAGCCATCCCTGGTACCCCACCTTATCTCCTCCTGCACAAGATCTAACCAAAGTCGCTCCCATCCCGGCAGTTTCTCTCGTCCATTGACAGAGTCTTCATAGATATGCCAAAACTTTGGAAGCCCAAGCAGAGCCAAGTTCACCAAGTCTTCTTCATCAACAGTAACCCCCACACTTCCCAATTCATCCTTGCAGTGGACAAACTTCGTGAGGTATTTTGGAATATTGTCGCCCTTCTCCATTTTTATTTTTCTGAGCTTGTCTTTAAGCGCTAACTTCCTCTGGTCACTTTTTCTTTGGAAAAAATCTGTCAAAGCCTTCCAAATTAAGAATGTAGTGGATTTCCCATGAAGGCTAGACACAATATGGTCCTTCACACCTTCCAACGGAATTCTTATTGTCTTTTCTGTCTTCTTTTTCCATGCATCAAGTAATGCAACATCGCTAGATCCCGGCTTAGGAATATTGCTATCGATGAACTCCTTCAGTCCATTATCCTCCAGCACCGCCTCCATCCTATCCTTCTAGGATATGTAATTCCAACTCCCATCAAGGGCATACTCCAATCTTAACCCATTGAAATACATTTCAATGTATACTCAACTTCTGCACCAAGAATCTTCTGTTGAAAATTCGAATTGTCCACCAGCACAAACTCACCAATTCCTCACAATTGCAATCTTGAAGAATTAACACTGCTCTGATACCATGTAGAAATTAGTATACAATAAGCATGCATACATCCATATTCCCCTAATCTCACAATATATAACTTCTTTCCAAATACAGAATCATTCCACTGTTTATCTTTTGCAGAAAGTTAATTGCACGCACATGTGAAGCATAAAAAAAATTGCACATAACACAGTTATTTAACGGGAAATCCTGAAGCTGAAAACCCAAACTATAATATATTATGTATCATGGAGATCATGTAACAATCTCATACAAAGCTTATTACATCAAGCTCTCAGTACAATCAATAGTCACACACTAACATAGAAGAAATCTGCAAATCCATGCACCAATCTCTGCCCTCCTGCTAGCTTGCCTCCACTGCGCAATCCAAGCTGATTACAAAAACCAATTCGATGAAATCCCACTCTCTTTTACTGCGTGGTTATCATTGGCAACTCCAATGTATATGTAGATGCAATTCATGCATCACTATGGTCACAACAGATAGTCTATCTCACCCTCTCACCTATCTCTGCACTGAGTCTCCACTGGATCTAACATGCACTATAGTTAACTGCTGTATTGTTCAGCTGATTAATGAGTTATTATTTATGAATTAATTAACTATTTAATTCACTCCACTCTCACTAGTGTATCATTCAGTTAGATTAGATACAACTAGCTCAACTGAGTCTGACTGAGTTAAACTGAATACAACTCCATGAAATACTCTTCCAACTCTCTCATAACTTTGCCACTTCAGTTATAACTGAGTCCTCCATGCATGAACCACCAGTTGCCCTTGGGAATTGCATAATTCCCTCAACTCACTGATTTTCCAAATCTGTGCACTGAAATTAAGTGCTCCAAGAGAATAAGTTGTTTTTTATTGTCAGATTGTTATTAAGAGCTAATAATAATCGACATTTCTATTTTTAGATCGACAATATATAAATAGACTTCGCCCAAAATTCTAGAAATAGAATTTCATCTATTTTTCCAACTTGATCAACCATCCACAAACAACATCCTACAACTTCTGAAATATGATCACCATGTCTAAAAATAGACTTGCGCAAAAAATACCATGCGGGCCGACTTAGTGAAGGCGACTCTTTTCACTAAGCTCATCATCTTGTTGAATCTCAACAAGTGGTACCCCTGCGAGAGAGGTGAAAATGTCCTTGTACTCATCCATGACCTTGTCCATATGTTGTTGTCATGCGAAGGAGCCTTTTTGGAGGTCGTGGCCACAATATTCATTTGGCCCTGAGGGCAAATCATAAGGAAAACAATTATGGTCTAGGAGATGATCTTATTGCATTGGTTTGTAGTGATCATAAATATGGCGGTAGGAAATGCTACCTTCAATATATTGTACAGTTGATGGCCCAAATTAATAATAATAGTGTGAGGCCTATATTTATACACAACATGTCACTCACAAAAGTATGGTTGGCCTTATAGTACATCAAAAAAATTGAGAGGAGAAACATCACACAATACCTCATATGTGAAGGTCTTGATGTTGTAGGGAAGGCAACACTATTGTCTGACGTGAAGATCTCGTACTTGGTGAATACAGCTGATGGTGTCGGACTGCGGGTATGTCATGGTCGGTAGGACTAGTCACTTCAAAACCTTTGCTGAAATGAGGTTCTTTTGGCTCCCATTGTAGACAATGAATTGCAACGAAGAACCCTTCACCCACATTTGTAAGTGGAAGAGACGCTCCCTCTCGTGTTGATATTCGGGCTCATCTTTCTAGATCTTGGTGGTGGCAACACTGGCACTGGTCTCCAAATAAATAATTTTCTGCCCTTTGTGATTCCTCTTATTAGGTTCTTTCTTAGATTCGGATCATGCATCTGATCCAGAGATCTTCAGCTCGGCCTCCAGTGACTACATGGCTTGGCACTCAATCGTGTTGTGAGTGGAGCTCTTATAGAACTCACACCACTTTCTCATGTCCTTCTTTCTCTTCCTAGTGATTTTCTTTGCCTAGATCTTCGATGGGTTATCTTGGGCCACCCTGCCTTGGCTTTTTCCTTTGTTTTGCGGTTTGGGGGTGTATTTCCCTTGCTTTGGATTCACAGATCCAAAGTCTCGCTTCTTCTGTTTAAACTTATGCTCTATGTTGACATCATATCGATAGGCGACACTAAGTTCTGATATGTCCTAAAACTAGATTTCGTCCTGGATTTACTTATGCAAATAGTCATGGTACTTGAGTACCAAATGGAACTCAAAATCCTTGATGCCCAACTTCATGTGGAGGGAATGAAAAAAATTTGTGAACTCTGACACATCTTGGTCCCTTCCCTTCCGCAACGTAGTCCACTTGATGTATTTGTCTTCATAGCTACCAATAGAGTAATACTGTTGCTTGATGTCCTCTTTAAAATAATTCCAAGTGGGTGTGACTCATAACAATGAGGGTTCACCCTCGTCCTTTTTCTCAGAGTAGGTTTCCCACTAGTACTTTACATGGGGGCAACATTTATGTGTGAAAAAGTAATCTTTTCCCAGTTCGAAAATTCATGAACTAAAATATATCCTTCCAGCAGATTTAATGATTTATCTATAGCATCTACATCTATCTAACATTAAAATATGAGATTGTCAAAGTTAACTTGTACCTTAAAAAGCATGGTGTCTCTAGAGTGGTTGCCTGATGAAGATGCATTTACTGTGGGTAGTCGTTGTAGGATTTGGGAAAAGTTATCCATCATCGCGCTCTTATGTTTCTCGAGGGCCTCCTCGATCAATATTTTTAAAGGATCTCCTTCTCCCTCATCTTTATTTTCTTCTGCCATGGGAGGTTTCCTAGGTTTTTGAGGCTGATCTTGCAAAGTTTCAACAAGATCGAGCCCTAACTCCTTATACCCTGACCTCTTTAGGGACATGCAAAGAAAAATCGAGAAATTGCAGACCTCTATGATACCATTGATTCAAACTTATTCAGGAATGCAATAGAATACATATATAAACCTAAACACATAAATGCAGCAAAAACAAAACTTCATTTCATTAATATCATAGAACCGAAATATGCATACATACAGAAGGGAAATAAAATATCTTAGGCGATGGTAGCTAATTTATAAGAAGAGATGTGGCGGCTAAATGCCTCTTAACTGTGTTACAATGAGGCTCAGTGGACATTTTATCATTTAGAAACAATGGGAAACCCCAAACATCCAAAAACCTAACCCTAGGAGATGAAGCGCCAAAATATTGTGGGCCTCGTTGGAACGTCGACCTCCTAGGGTCGTAACATTGGCATATGATCTCCGTTTGGCTATCATAATACCTCGTTTTGAAGATCTCAAATATGAGGTTGAAAATAATTTAAATAAAACATTTAGGACTTTTCAGGTCTCTATGTTTTTCCTAAAAATTTCTTTAATTACCTTAAAATGGATTCAGAAGTTTAGGATGCGAAAAACTTCCAAAAATAGTAAAGTGCACTACAATTAAGGAAGCTGAAAAGAATATAAGAAAAAATGGAGGGGGTCCAAGTGGAATAGGTGGGTGGCCACCAATATCCACCTGGATCAGTCACCCCCCTCCCCCCCCCCCCTTAGGAAGCAATGGTCCCCATTGCGTTGAGTGCCTCCATGATATGGGGAAAATTTTATTGAAGTTGGTTTCTAGTGATCCACTTTCCTTGGTGCAGGAGTTGACCAACTTTGATAACCCGATATAGTTGTATCTTCTGATCTTCTATTGGTGATTTTTCTTGATCTATGTGTCCATGATACGATAATTTATGGCCTGTTACATCTAGTTGAGGTTGAGCTATCTTGTTGTGAGTTGTTCTACAATGTCATATGTGTCTATTAATAGTGTAAAGTATGGCGAAAGGTAGCCCACATTGAACACTGAGTGGAGTCAAAGGAATGGTGAAATATTGAGCTTGAAGGAATTGTCTCATACAACCTTGGTGATAGTGTATGGCCCATATTAGAGTAGGTGAAGCTTGCAGTGGGGTCCAGCAAGCCACTCCTTCTGCAAATGTAGCCAAACTTTTTCGCCCACCTGGAACTTTTGTGATGCCCGATGTTGATCATGTCTCTACTTGTAATTAGCATTAGCTCTCTCCAATATGTCATAGGCTTGTTGGAAGACGTGTTGAATGTGCTCAATGAAGTTTTTTGTCCTATTAGCTTTGGATTGGACATGATCATAATCTGCATAAGCAGCTGCAAATGGTATGGCCACATCAATGGGGCATAGTGGGTAGAATCTCAATCCCACCTAAAAGGGGTTGTGGCTAGTTGAGCTATGGAGAGCTTGGTTGTAGTTATGTTGGACATAGAGAAGGATTTCATCCCATGTACAAGGATGCTTCAATTTTTACATGCGCAGAATGTGCACAATGATCCCGTTGACAACCTCTTTTTGGCCATCTATTTGGTGGTGGAAAGATATCGAATTAGTGAGTTTGGTATTCAGCATCAACCAGAGACTTGACCCAAATTCACTTAAGAACCCACTCTCTCAATCTGAGATAATGGACTGCGGGATCCCAAAGTGCACCCACACTCATTCAAATAATATTTTAGGAATGGATTCTGCTTTGATACTCTTCTTGGAGGCTGCTAGAAAGGAGATTTTAGAGAATCTGTCATTTACCATGAAAACAAATTTATTTCCATGATTAGTAGAAGGAAGGGTCAACATGTAACCCATGGAGATGGAATCCCATGGTTGACTAGGAGTAGGCAGAGGAGTATATACGCGTTGCTTCTTGATGGTTGGTTTGTAAACAACACAAACAAAAAAGGATCATATGTACTTCCCAACATATTGTTGAAGGTGCAGCCAATAAAAACACTTCTACAGTACAACCACTATTTTCTCTACCTTGAAATATCCAGCGACCTAGATGTAGTGCACTTCCCAAATAATCTTAGCACACTTGCTTGAAGGAACACAATGGTGTCCTAGGTGGCATAACAGTGCATCTTAGAGGTCACAATTTGAAAATTTATTTCCTTCGAGGAGTGTTTGGTATGTGTTGCTGAATTATGTATCACTTTTGAAAAGATTCAGCCACCCCGAAGTATCGTGCCCACGAGAGTCGAGCACAATGGTCAACACCATGACAGGTGGTCATTTGAGGCAATCTGCAACATCTTTGATCCTACACTTCTTGTACTTAATGTTCAGATGGAATTTTTGCAGGTATGCGTACCATTTATGATCATGATCATTCTACAGCTTCCCTTATGTCTGTATGAGCTGTAGGGCTCGGTGGTCTGTGTGGATGATCGTTTCCTTCCCCAAAATGTAACGCTTCCATTTTCAGAAGGTATGCACAATGGAATAGATATATTTTTCATAGGTGGGATAATTTCAGATTGTGTCCGAAAGTGTCTCACTATGATATGCCACTAGATTCCCATGTTGAATAAGAACTGCACCAATAGCATAGTCAAAGGCATTTGTCTTGATCTCAAATGGTTGTTGCAAGTCTGGTAATGTGAGAACTGGTGCAGAGCATAATCGATGCTTCAACTCGACGAACGACTTCTGTTGGGATTCATACCAAAATAAATTTTCTTTCTTCCCTCCCTTGGTGACTTGACTCAAAGGCCAAGTGATATGAGAGAAGCCCAACATGAACCTGCGGTAAAATTTTCCAAGAGCTAGAAAGATACGGAGCTCTGTTAGAGTGGTTGGGGCTCGCCAATATTGAATGACCTATATCTTGGCTTGGTCCACATGCACACCCCTCTCATTGATTATGTACCCCAGATATTGAACCTGGGTCATGCCAAAGGTGAATTTATCCAAATTAGCACACAACTTGTGTTTCCACAGTGTTTTGAAGACCTGTCGAATGTGGTGGAGGTTCTCTTCCCAACGCTGGTTGAAGACCAGGATGTCATCCAAATACACCACCATGAATGATTTGGTGAAAGGTCGCAAAATGCCGTTCATCAGCCTCATTAAGGTCGTGGGGGAATTCTTTGGGTAAGTGTAATTCTGAGTGAACTGATTCACTCTAGGAGCAATGGTAAAGCAAGAAAACCAAGTTCATTATCTCCATAACAAGATCGAGAAGGCAAGATACCACCTTACAGCCACTCACCTTCTGTGTTTTATGGGAACAGGACTAGTCTGAATCACACTTCTTATGCATATTCTTGAGCATTCCACCACTTGAAAGGCATGAACAACCATTCAAAAAATCCTTCATTGGATTTGAAGGCAGTCTTGGTTCGATTGGTACTTGGCGATAACCAGACTTTAAGTCAATCTTGTTAAAATATTTTCCCCCTTGATTTGGTCCAGCCGCTCATCAATTCAAAGAATCAGAAACCTACTTAGGATATTGATCTTGTTCAACTTTTGATATTCAATACAAAGTCTCTAGGTCCCGTCCTTCTTTTGTACCAACATGATTGGGCTCCCACAGCGTGATTAACTTGGCCTAATGTGGCCTTTCTGAAGCAGCTCTTGAATCTTCCTCTTGATCTCATCATTCTTGAGAACAAAATGCCTATAGATCGATCCAATGGGTAGTGATAGCAGGCTCACCTGATATATACCCACAATCTTCACTCTCTTGTGCATATAAAACTACATTTCAAGTTTTAGCCCCAATAATTTTAAATCTGGGCAATTTCACACAATTGATGCGGAAGCACTTTCCTTCATTGCTGGTTATCAAACCAACCAGCTCAAAAATTCTCATCTACTTGCAAAAGCTTCACCTTCGATCAATGGTAAAACCATATAATAAGAAACCTTTCATGAAATCGAATAAATATTTGATTTTTAATTAACCCCTAAAAGTCTTCGGACTTTTATGAAATCTGAATGTGCATTCTATTTAATATTCAATGACCAATGAAATAAACTTTCGTTCTCACCTTCATGGAATTATATTTAACATTCAACCTTTGTTATTGAACCCATTAAATAACATAAACACTTCACCATACTTTAATTGAAACCCAATTAATCACCATAGATTAAGGTTCTGGTCCACTTTTTATGTTTCCTATGAAGTTCATCTTCGCCTTTTCAAATAATATTCAAGCCCAAATATCAAACAATATCACCGCTTATATAACTTACCAAGCTTTCACTTTGGCTTATCCAACGCATCCACGCATGATCTCTTCAACCGTTAACACCTTCGCAACTTGCTGTTGCAAATGGCGTCGATCTCTGATGACTAGGATCAGATGGAAATCGCACGACTAACATGAATGTTCCTTGCTTTCCCAAATTTACGTGACATTTGTGGTTTAATAATACCACCACTTGCAACGTGTCAACCAAAGACCCTTATCACGTGAAATTAAATGAATCCGCTTACCAGCCTTGAAAATATGCGACACCGTTGGTTTCTTGGTTCAAAACCACTCAACTTCCATTCTGATATTTGAACTGTGCGTTAGCTTGATTTGCTTCTTTTAAACTCGGCTTCTCCACTTAATGTTGTGGATCGATCTCTCAGGTATCGATTCAACCAACCAGAATCCTGATACAAAACACACTCAATTGCAAATCTAAGATTTAACTACGTTTAACCAAATTCTGTTCCTCTCTACACATTTCTGAGAAATGCTGTTCATTATCTGTCTTCAATATGAACATCAGACTCAACGAATTCTTGTATAGCGGCTTTCACTCAAGAATCAATATAGATTTGTGCAAATGGAGTCAACTTAATGGCATGGATTAGATGATGAATCAACCTTCATCGTTGGAAGGAAGAGCCCCATTCAATTCAAGCACAGAATCGAAGGTTGCCTTGATTCTTTCTTCACACAGGGAATTAATACATATAGTTCGATCTGACCTAGAAATATTAACGGAATTTCAAAAGGACAAGATTCCTCCTTTTTGTAGATACTAATATACATTAAATTTGAAACCAAATTAACACAGAGTATAAATAAACTAGCAATTTCAAAAATAATTGAAACCCTCCTTCATATAGTGAACACAGAAATTCGATTCACCCCCAATCTCTTACACAAGAATTCTTCCTTCTCAGAATCGATCCATTCTGTGATCGATTTGTCCAAATTCACAATCACAATCAATAAATATTGTAACCCATTTCATTCACACAACACATAACTCAGGAATGAAACATAATCTTCAGAAAATCAAATTCTACATTGACACACACAGTACTTACATTAACAATCTTCCTTCTTGGCCTGAATTTCAACCAGTGGCCACATTCTACAATCTACCCGAAGGCTTACAAGAGAAACCCCTGCTTCTACTCTAATCAACCTCTACTGCCCCCTACTCTATTCCTTCATGCTTACATTTATACAAAATGATGATGAATCGATTCAGTTCCCTAAATAACTCAACAAAACTCTTAAAATTCTCAATTTCCTAAATCTAGACCAAATCCCTAGATTTTCTGAAACTGACTCTAATTCACTCCTAAATCTCAACTGTCTCTTCACATACCTGACTAATCAAATTCCCTTGTTCTCTAATCATTCGAGAATGGTTACATTTTCTCTCCATATTTAATTTAAAATTCACTCAATTTATTACATAATGTCTAACTCTCTTGAAAACTCAAAAACGCCTAGTCTAATAAAATTCATGGAATTTGTTTTAGCCTAATGCCCCTGCATCAGACTCCCAAGGTCAAAATGAATCATGATCTCCTGATCATGTGCTTTTAATCCCTTGCCTCCTAGATCCAATACTTTGTTTTTTTGTTGTCCATCAGCTGCATTATTCTTCAACTTCATTTCTCCAGGTTTCCATATCTTGTTCTACAACTTACCACCAGCTATACTTTCACATTGTGTTCTTGTTTTTCCTTTTCTAAAATTTCCCTGCTTCCTTGTTGCTGTCTACTTCTTCTAAGACACCTTCATCATCAGTCTTCTGATGCTTTCAATTTCTATGTCCAACCTTTCTTTTGTCTGGAAATTACTTTGCCCACTGTTGCTGCCTCCAATTCCTGTTAATTCAGCTGTTGTAGCTACTTTTGCTGTTGTTGCTATTACTGCCCTTCTTGCTGCCAACATTGGTGTTTCTACTATCAATGTTGCCTCACTGATTGTTGCTAACATTTTTTTTACTCCTGCAGATGTCACCCCACATGTTGCTTCAGTTGCCACCATAGATGTTGTTGATTCCAATGTTGCCTCTTCCCAAACATCCTGAATATCTCTTAAGATATCTCCCTCTGCAACATTTTTCTTTTGTTTATCACCTGCAAATTTACTTTCAAAAAATAAACTTTTATTTAATTCTCTACCTGCAGTAACATACTCATTCAGTATACTAGTAAGCATAATCAAATTTTTCAAACTAGTATCTTCTCCTTTCACAACTTTAGGTAATTTTACTTTAGTGTCTGCAATTCCTTCCTCTTGTTCAAATGTTCTCAGCAAACATTTCAGCCAATTTCTTTGTACTTGTTTCACATCATTAGTATGTTGCAATTTAAATTCAGTATCTTCTTCTTCTTTCTTGACAATCTTTAGTAATTTTCCTGCACCTTCTTGTTTGATTCTGGCAATCAAATCAAGTTCTTCAAATTCTGCATTTTCAATCAGAATAGAATTCTGATTCTTCATCACTGTGTCAGTTTTAAAAATCTGTCCCACAGTCTGCTCTTGGCCCTTCAGACAAGCCAGTTCTTCCTTGTCACCAACAGTAACAAGTTTCTGCATATGAGACATGAATGTCTCACCTTCCTTCTTCTACAAAAGTTCACCTTCATTTAAGACAACTCCAAGATATGGATTGTCTTCTGTAATACATGTCCACATAGCCAAATTGTCAATTTGAAAACCACAAGTCCCAATAGTCTTATTTGATGATCCTGTCACCAAATCTTCTCTCTGCAGTCCCCAGTCTTCTTCAGGACTCAGAAAATATACACTGTCTTTCTTCTCAGCTTTCATTGTGCCAATCACCAGGTTAAAATGATGATCCTCTACTATGGTCTCAGCCAACATAGTTTCTCTTTCATTCAATTCTCTGACAATTTTCATTGGTTGTCCCTCTTTGCCTGCATGATTAACACATGAATTATCAACATTAAAACTACAAGGTCTCAATACCTCTTCCTCCTCTGACAACACATTAGTATGTTGTTCTGAGTTTCCTTCCAAGTCCTCTGTCAGCACATCAGTATGTTGATTTGCATCCTCCATGAGATTGTCAGCTAGTCTCTCCTTCTCTCCATCATCTATTTCATGAATGTCCTTCTGCTATGATTCACCAAAATGAACTTCTTCATTTTGCTGAATCATTTTCTTATCCTCTATTCTCTAATTTTCATTCATGATAATTTCTCTGTCTTGCTTCTTCAGCAAATTACCCTGTGCATAGATCCTCTGTTTCTCCAATTATCTTCTCTGATGATCCAATTTTCTATACAATTCAACAATTTCAATTGAAGTAGACTTTGGGAACCTTACACAACCTTTTATACCTTCACTTGTTCTTGACCGATCATCAGATGGTCCTTTATCTCTGGCCTCAATATTCTATTGAATATTCTCATTAGACTCTTCCGTCTTCATGTCTTCTTGAGATCTTGCTATCTCAACCTTGATCTGAATAGATTTCATATTCAATTCTCTCTCCTTCTCTTTAACAAAATTTAAATCTTGTTCATCTCCCTGCGATGTACCTGCAAACATACGCAACTCATTAGTTTTTAAACCACAAGACTTTTCAGTCTTGGTTGCTTTCTCAACCACTTCCCTCTGAACAGATCTACATGTGGAATCCTCAAATTCCATCTTTGACTCAAGAACCCTGAGTTTTTCTTTCAATAAGGCAATCTCCCTTTGCCTCCACTTCATCTGTACTAGTTTCCAAATCACTCTCTTTCCCTTTAGTGGAAATATCCATCCTCCTCTCTGGTTTTCCTCCTCTTGCAGCCATTCTTTCAGTACCTCCAGTTGTACCTTCATCACTGCAATTTCTCTTTCTCTGACCTTATCAGTCATCTTACCTCTATGGAATTATTTTGAACCTCTTCTCTGATCCTCCATGATCACTTCCTTCATGAGCTTCTCACTCACCATGAGTTTCACTAGCCTCTGCAACAGTAGGCTCTCTTGCTGCCACTTACCTCACCAATCCACTCACTGGACTTGGCCTTTTGGCAAGTACTGGTTCACTATGTCTGGAACCTCTTGAGCACTCTCTTCTACTCTCTTAGGCTATCTCCTCAACTCACCTTCTCTCAAGAACATTTCAATTGTTCTCCCTATCCAACCTTTAGTTGAATATCAGGTTCATTTCCATCACCATAAAAAACTCTGTCTTCACTTTTCTGCAACCATAATTCTGCGATTACAAATTTCAAATCAGATTTAAAATTATTTTACCTGCAAAATCTCTGCATGATCTTGTCTTCCATTCCTTTCTCCAAATCTATGTTCACTGCAATTCTGTGTACCTTTGCATATCAGATTTTTAAATCTGATCTACTTTCATTCCTCATCACACATTCAGTTTTAATTAATTAAAAATATTCAATTCTCAATAGAGATATCCTGCTCTGATACCACTTGATGGTAGGCAAACCCTGCTAAACCCATAATATTCACTCTCTTGTGCATATAAAACTGCATTTCAAGTTTTAGCCCTAATATTAATCTAAAGTAATTCCACATTGATGCATTTCACTATTCATTTATCAAATAATATTCAGAGGCCCGTGCAGCGTGTGCGATGGGATGTGGCTGGCTGTTGAGCAATGAACCAGTGAGGCTTAAAAAGGTGGGATGTGATCTGGATGGGATGGGCAGCGTAATAATGGCCACGGCGGCTGGCCTGCCATGGGACCTGCATGTATGTTGGCTAGTAAGACAGCAACATATTATAAGCCAAAGCGGGATCAGGTGTCTGTGGTTGGGACTGCATTTGCGTAGATGTGTGGTGAAGTGTGGCTGGTGGTGTAGGTGGCACTGGCATATGCCTTCAGCACGACTGTATCCAACACTCATGATCTCTTCAATAGTTATTATATGCAACGGTGTTGCAGTAGTGACCTCCCGATGACTGAATTTGGTGAAATCGCATTCTATGGGTTCTGCACTTAGTAGACATTTGGTTTTGAACCACCACTTGCAACGATAAATCGAGATATATCCACGATAAATGAATCCACTACAATACAAAACTATGTGACCTGCTGGATCTTGATAAAACACTCAACTTCATTGTTCTTTATGAACTGTTGCACTTTATTTACTCTTTTCTTCTTGGCTTCTCCATAAATGTTGTGGATCGATCTCTCAACTATCGATTCAACCAACCAGAATCCCAATAAAAAATGCACTCAATTTAAAATATGAGATTTAACTACGTTTAACAAGATTTCGTTCCTCTATACACGTTTCTGAGCAATGTTGTTCATTATCTGTCTTCAATATGAACATCAGACTCAACGAATTCTTGTATAGCGGATTTCACACAAGAATCAATATCGATTTGTGAAAATAGAGTCAACTTAATGGCATGGATCAGATGATGAATCGACCTTCATCGTTGGAAGGCAGAGCCCCATTAAATTCAAGCACAGAATCAAAGGTTTCCTTGATTCTTTCTTCACAAAGGGAATTAATACATATAGTTCGATCTGACCCAGAAATATTAACGGAATTTCAAAAGGACAAGATTACTCCTTCTCGTAGATACTAATATACATTAAATTTGGAACCAAATTAACACAGAGTATATATAAACTAGCAATTTCAAAAAGAATTGAAACCCTTCCTCATATAGTGAACACAGAAATTCGATTCACCCCCAATCTCTTACACAGGAATTCTTCCTTCTCAAAATCGATCCATTCTGTGATCGATTTGTCCAAATTCACAATCACAATAAATAAATATTGTAACCCATTTCATTCACACAACACATAACTCAGGAATGAAACATAATCTTCAGAAAATCAAATTCTACATTGACACACACAGTACTTACATTAACAATCTTCCTTCTTGGCCCGATTTTAAACCAGTGGCCACATTCTACAATCTACCCTAAGGCTTACAAGAAAAACCCCTGCTTCTACTCTAATCAACCTCTACTACCCACTAATCTGTTCCTTCATGCTTACATTTATACAAAATGATGATGAATCGATTCAGTTCCCTGAATAACTCAACAAAACTCTTAAAATTCTCAATTTCCTAGACCTAGACCAAATCCCTAGATTTTCTGAAACTGACTCTAATTCACTCCTAAATCTAAACTGTCTCTTCACATACCTGACTAATAAAATTCCCTTGTTCTCTAATCATTCGAGAAGAGTTACATTTTCTCTCCATATTTCATTTAAAATTCACTCAATTTATTACATAATGTCTAACTCTCTTGAAAACTCAAAAACCCTAGTCTAATAAAATTCATGGAATTTGTTTTAGCCTAATGCCCCTGCATCAGGTAGTGGCACACCTGGGGTTAAATCGATGGACTGCTTGACTTGATAATGTAGAGGTACCCTTATGGGAGAGGTGAAAATGTCCTTGTACTCATCCACGACCTTGTCCATATGTTGCTTCCGTGAAGAGGAGCTCTGTTTGGAGGCCGTTGAAACAATATTCTTCTAGCCCTAAGGGAGAATCATAAGGAAAACATATTTCCTGATCTAGGATATGATCTTATTTCATTTCTTCACAGAAGTTAGAGAGATGGAGGTAGGAGATGCTACCTCTGGTATCTTATACAACTTATTGCTCAAAGTGAAAATAATATTTTGAGGACTAGATTTATACACTTCATGTCGCTTCCACAAGTATGGTTGGCCTAATAATGCATAAAAAACTTCGAGACAAGAAACATCGCACAAAACCTTATCCGTGAAGGGGCTGATGTTGTACGGAAGGCAACACTGCTAGCTGACACAGAGATCTCATCCTTGGTGAAGCCACCCAATGGTGTACATTTGATGGTGTGTTGTGTTCGGTAGGCCTAGCCACTTCAAAAACTCTATTGAAATGAGGTTATTTTGGCTCCAACCATCGACAATGAACTGTGGCGGAGAAATCTTCACCCACATCTATGAGTGGAATACGAACTCCCCCTCCTCTAGATATTCAGGCTCGTCCTTCTGGATCTTGTTGTTGGCAATGTTGGCATTAGGCTTTGCATCAATAATATGCTTCCCTTTGTTATTCCCCTTACCGGGTTCTGACTCAAAGTTAGAACATTCATCTGATTCGGAGGCCTTTAGCTTGGCCACTAGTGACTACTTGGCTCGACACTCACTCATGTTATGGGTGGAGCTCTTATGGAACTCACACCACTTTCCCATGTCCTTCTTTATCTTCATTGTGTTGTTATTTTTCTTGTAGCTTCAAATAGTTTTCTTGGGTCACCTCGCCTTGGCTTTGCCCTTTGTTCTGTGGTTTGGAGGCACATTTCCCTTGCTTCAGATATGCAAATCCAAAGTCTCACTTTTTCTGTTTAAACTTCTGCTCGATCCTGAAAACATATCGATAGACAACACAGAGTGAGGAGATGTCAAGCAACTCCATTTCGTCCTGGATTTACTTATGCAAATAACCGCAGTACTTGAGTACCAAATTCCGCATGGAATCCTTGATTCCTAGCTTCATGAAAATGGCATGGAAACAATTTGTGATCCAGGTGGATATCGGTGGCCACCCACCTATTCCATTTGGACCAGCACCATCAATTCTTGTAGCTTTTCAAATTCAGCACAACTTACTATTTTTAGCAGGTTTTCGGGTCCTCCACTCTTGGAGCCGTTTTGGGGCCTTAATGATCCAGGTGGATATTGGTGGCTGCCCACCTATTCCATTTAAACCCCCACCATCAATTCTTTCAATTTTTAAGTTGCAACAAAACTTACTATTTTTAGCATTTTTTCGGGTCCTAAACTTCTGGATCCGTTTTGAGGCCCTAAACAATTTTTTTTGGGAAAACTAGGAGAAAAATAGGTGCATGGATTGATTTTTCTCACACAAAAATTTGTACTCCTCGAACATATATTTCTAATGAGCTATTGAGCACATCAAACGAAGATCGGATGCCAAAGTTACGTCCCCGGCAAGTTGAACAACCAATTTACCCAAATGGGGCCCATAGTTGTGGCGCTTCATCTCCTAGGGTTAGGTTTTTGGAAGTTTAGAGTTCTCCATTGTTTCTCAATAATAAATAGGCCATCAAGCCTCATTGTAACATAGTTCATAGGTTTGTAGCCACAACATCTCTTCTCAGAGATTCGCTACCAGCACTGTAGCTATTTTATTTCCATTATGTTTGTAAGCATATTTTTGTTATATGATATAATGAAATGAAGCATTATTTCCACTACATATCTATTTTCATGGTTATTTATGTATTTTTTTGCGTTCCTACATAAATCTGGATCAGTGGTATCAGATAAGTCTGCTCTTTCTTTTTTTTTCTTTGCATTTCCCCAACGCAGTCAGGGTATAAGGAGTTAGGGCTTGATCTGGTTGAACCCTTGCAAGATTAGCCTCGCAAACCCCGACGAGCTCCCATGGAAGAAGAAAAGAAATATGAGGGAGTAGTAGATCCTATCAAAATATTGCTTGAGGAGGCCCTCGAGAAACAAAGGAACGTGATGATGGATAACTTTGCTTAGATCCTTCAACGACTGCCCACCTATGACGCATCTGCATCCAACAGCCACTCTGGAGGTGCCACTCCCTTCAAGGTATAGGTAAACTTTGAAATTATTATATTTGAAGGCCAAATAGATGAAGATGTCATAGATAGATGGTTAAATTTTCTAGAAGGGTATTTCTTGGTCCATGATTTCTTTGACTGAGAAAAGATTATTTTTTCACTCCTCAAAGTCGCCCCCCATGTCAAAGACTGGTGGGAAACCTACTGTGAGCAAGAGGATGAAGGGGAACCCTCTCTATTCTCAGGCACACCCACTTTGAATTTGTTCCGAGATGGAAAAATATTACCTCGTGGGGATCTATGAGGACAAATACATCCAATGGACCACGTTGCGGCAACAAAGGGATCAAGATGTGCATGAACTGACGAATTTTTTCCATACCCTACGCACAAAGTTGGGTATTAAAGATTCAGAGAGACATTTGGTGCTCAAGTATTGTGGTTGTCTGCACAAACAAATTCAGGAGGAAATGGAGTTCCTCGACATTACATCACTTGGCACGGCATATTGCTATCCCACCAAGGTCGAGCATAAATTTAAGCAGAAGAAGTGAGACTTTGGATCTGCGAATCCGAAAGGTGGCCCTGAACCGAAGAACAAGGGGCAAGGCCAAAGTAGTGTGACTCAAAACAACACCACAAATCCAAAGAAGGACACAGGGAAGTGGTGTGAATTTCATAACAACCCAACTCACAACACAAATGAGTGTCGAGCCAAACAGTCATTGGTGGCCGAACTAAAGGCACATGAATCAGATGCATTTTCTGATCCTGAGTCAAAACCAGACAAAGGAAATGACAAAGGGAAGTAGATCATTGATGCAGGTCCCAGTGCCATTGTTTTTCAACCAAGATCCAGAGGGAGGGTCCAGAGGATCCAGAGGAGGGGGAGCGCCTCTTCCATTCGCAAATGTGGGTGAAGGGTTCTCCGCTGCAATTTCTCGTCGATAGTGGAAGCCAAAAGAACCTCATTTCAGCAAAGGTTGTGAAGCGACTCGGCCTATCAACCATAGCACACCCGTAGCCATATACCATTGGGTGGCTCCACCCACAGAGAGATCTCCGCATCCGCCAACAGTGTCACCTTCTGTATAGTATCAAGCCATTCATGGATGAGGTATTGTGTGATGTTGCTCCTCTTGATGTAGCTAATGTATTATTGGACCAACCATACTTGTGGAGGCGACATGCTGTGTATGAGTCTAGGTCTCATGCTGTTGTTATTACTTTGGGAAATAACTTGTACAAGATACCATAGGTAGTATCGCCTCCTATCATCTCTTTTACTATTGCAAAACAACGCAGTAAGATTGTTTCCCAAACTAGGAAATTAATTTTCCTTACAACTCGCTCACAGGGAAAAAAGAATATTGTGGCCACAACCTCAAAATAGGGCTCCCTTGCATGGCGGTAGCAGATGGAAAAATTCATGGAGGAATACGAGGAAATTTTCTCCTCACTCACAGAGGTTCCTCTATGCTATCAGGACAAGCACTCCATTGATCTGACTCCCAACGCACCACCACCTGGTGTTGCCATACATCCTGCAACTACACATACAGAATCCAAACATGTGTTGTCTGAGGCTGATAAAGAAACCAAATTTACTAAATGCATCCAGCATGTCCACCCGAAGGTCCATGACATCTTCAACAAATCTAATACCCAGTTCAACAAAATTTGCCTCATCTCATGGAGGATCTCAACGCAATGAGGACCATTGCTTCCTAAGGAGGGAGGAATGATCCAGGTGGATATTGGTGGCCACCCACCTATTCCATTTGGATCAGCGCCATCAATTCTCGCAGCTTTTCACATTCAGCACAACTTACTATTTTTAGCAGGTTTTCGGGTCCTCCACTCCCGGAGCCGTTTTGGGGCCTTAATGATCCAAGTGGATATTATTGGCCACCCACCTATTCCATTTGAACCCCCACCATCAGTTCTTTCATTTTTTAAGTTGCAACAAAACTTAATATTTTTAGCAGTTTTTTGAGTCCTGAACTTCTAGAGCCATTTTGAGGCCCTAAAGGACGTTTTTTGGGAAAAACGAGAGCAACATGGTCCATGGAACAATTTTTCTCACACCAAAAGTTGTACTCCTTGAACAGATTTTTCTAACAAGCTATTGAGTGCATCAAACGGAGATCGGATGCCAAAGTTACGTCCCCAGGAAGTTGAACCGCCAATTTACCCAAACGGGGCCCATAGTTTTGGCGCTTCATCTCCTAGGATTATGTTTTTGGACGTTTAGAGTTATCCATTGTTTCTCAATAATAAATAGGCCCTCGAGCCTCATTTTAACATAGTTCAGAGTTCTATAGCCACCACATCTCTTCTAAAAGATTCGCTACCAGCACCCTAGCTATTTTATTTCCATTATGTTTGTAAGCATATTTCTGTTATATGATATTAATGAAATGAAGCATTATTTCCGCTGCATCTCTATGTTCCTGTTTATTTATGTATTCTGTTGTGTTCCTGCATAAATCCAGATCAATTTGTGAACTCCTACACATGTTGGTCCCTTCCATGCGTCAACATGGTCCACTTTATGTATTTGTCTTCATAACTACTAACAAGGTAATATTATTTCTTCACGGTGTCTCAAAAATAATTCCCCCTTGTCCTTTTTCTCAGAGTATGTTTCCCACCAATCCTTGAAATAGGGGGTGACCTTCAGGAGTGAAAAATTAATCTTTTCATGGTTGGAAAATTCATGAACTGAAATATACCCTTCCAATAGTTTTAACCATTTATCTATGAAGTCTACATATACATGGCCTTCAAATATGATAATTTCAAAGTTAACTTGTACCTTAAAAGTCGTGGTGCCTCTAGAGTGTCTGCCAGATGAAGATGTGTCGCTTTTGGGTAGTCGTAGAAAGATTTGGGAAAAGTTATCCATCATCGCATTCTTTTCTTTATCAAGGGCCTCCTTGAGCAATATTTTGAAAGGATCTACTGCTCCTTGTCTTTCTTTTCTTCCGCCATGGGAGACCGTTGAGGTTTGCAAGGTTGATCTTTCAAAGGTTCAACCAAATTGAGCCCTTACTCCTTATACTCTGACCTCATTAGGGACATGCAAATAAAAATAGAGAAAGAGATGACCGCTCTAATACCACTTATCCGAACTTATGAAAGAATGCAATAGAATACATATATAACCATAAACTTAGAAATTTAGCAAAAATCAATCTTCATTTCACTAATTTAAGAGAACTGAAATATGCATACATACAGAATGGAAATAAACTATCTCAGGTGATGGTAGCTTATCTCTGAGAAGAGATGTGGTGGCCACATGCCTCTGAAATATGTTAAAATGAGGTTTGATGGCCTTTTTATCATGAAGAAACATTGGGAAACCCTAAACATCCAAAAACCTAACACTAGGAGATGAAGCGCCAAAATATTGTGGGCCTTGTTGGGGTAAGTTGGAATGTCAACTTCCTAGGGTCGTAACTTTGGCATACGATATTTGTTTTTCTATCTTAATACCTCATTTCTAAGATCTCGGAAGGGAGGCTAAAAAGAGTCTGGCGAACGAATTTTAGACTTTCTCGGTCTCTCTATTTTTCATAAAAGATGTCTTTTAGTCCCTCAAAACGACTCCAAAAGTTTAGGAACCAAAAAACCACCAAAAATATTAAATTGTGCTACAATTAAGGAAGCTGGAAAAACTGAAAGAAACAATAGTGGGGGTCTAATTGGAATAGGCGGCTAGCCACCAATATCCACATGGATTAGTCCTCCCCACATAGGAATAAATGGCCCCCCATTTTCTTGAGTGCATCCATGAGATGGAGAAACTTCTGTTGAACTTGTTCCCTAGTGAGCCACTTGCCTTGGTGCAGGAGTTGGCCAACTTTGACAACTTGATAGAGTTGGATATTTTGCTAGAAATTTTTATATATCTATGTTTCCATGATATGATCAATTGTGTCATGTTACATGCAGTTAGGGTTTATCTTTGTTGGTGTAAGTTTTCTGCAATGTACGATGTGTCTAGTAATGGTGGAAAGTATGGTTGAAGGTGGTCCACATTAAACACTGGGTGTAGGCCAAGGAACGGTTGAATGCGGAGATCAAAGGCATTGTCTCCTACAATGTTGGTGATGGTGTTTGACCCATAACGGAGTGGGAGAAGATTGCGGTGGTGTAAAACAAGGCACTCCTTCTGCAAATGCAGCCAAAAATTGTCTCCCACCTAGAACTTGTGTGGTGCCCGATGTTGATCATGCCGCTGCTTGTACTTAAAATTAACTCTATCCAATATGTCATGGACCTGTTGGAAATTTTTTTGAATGCACTCAATGAAGTCATTTTCCCTATCAGCTTTAGACTGGACATGAGTCGAATCTTCTTGAGTAGTTGCAAATGCTATGGCCACATCAATGGGGCATAGTGGCTAGAATACTAATACCACCTGAAAGGGGATGTAGCCAGTTGAGCTATGTAGAGATCGGTTATAGTTGTGTTGGACATACAGAAGAATTTCATCCCATGTACGAGGATTCTTCGAGTTGTACATGTGAAAAATGTGAACGATCATCCTATTGACGACCTCTGTTTGGCCATCTGTTTGCGGTGGAAATTTGTGGAATTAGTGAGCTTGGTATCCAGCATCAACCAGAGACTTGAAAAAAATGTACTTAGGAAACTATTGTCATGATATGAGATAATGGATTATGGGATCCCAATTTACACCCACTCTCATTCAAAGAAGAGTTTAGTAGTGGCTTCTACTGTGATACTCTTCTTGCAGGCTGCGAGAATGACCATATAAGAGAATCTGTTTACGACCACAAAAGCACAATCATTTCCATTCTTAGTAGAAATAAGGCCCAACATGTAATCCATGGATATGGATTCCCAAGGTCGACCAGGAGTAGGAAGAGGAGTATATAGGAATTTATTCTTGATGGTTGGTTTGGAAATGACACAGGCAGTGTAGGATCTAATGTACTTCCCAACATTTTTTCGAAGGTTCAACCAATAAAAATACTTATGTAGTACTACCACTATTTTATCTACCCCGAAATTTCCAACAAACCGACTATAGTGGGCTTCCCAAATCCTCTTGGCACGCTCACTTGAATGAACAAAAAGGTGCCCGAGGTGGCATAACAATGGATCGTGGAGGTGATAATTTGGAACTTGCTTTCCTTCGAGGAGTGTCTCGTATGTGTTGTTGAATTATGGATCAGTCTTGTAAAGAGTTGACCACCTCGAAGTCTCGTGCCCGCAAGAGTCGAGCACAATGGTCAGCACCATGACTGGAGGTCGGCTGAAGAAGTCTCCAATATTGTTGGTGATGTCATTCTTGTATTAATATTAAAATAGAATTGTTGCAGGTATTTGGACCATTTTTATGGCGGTTGTTCTACAACTTCCCTTGTGTCTATATGAACTACAGGGGTCAATGATCTATGTGGATGATTTTTTCCTTCCCCAGAATGTAATGATTCCATTTTCTACAGTCCTAAACAATGGAATACATCTCTTTGTCATAGGTGGGATGTCTCACTATGATATGCCATTGGATGCCCCTGGTGATGGTAATAACTGCACCAATAGCATAGTCGGAGGCATTTGTATCGATCTCAAATGGTTGATGCATGTCTGGTAATGTGATCACTAGTGCAGAGCATAATCGATGCTTCAACTCGGTGAATTCCTTCTGTTGGGACTAAGAACAAAAGGACTTTTCTTTCGCATCTCCCTTGGTGACTTGACTCGAAGGCCAAGTGATATGCGAGAATCCCAACACGAACCTGAAGTAGAAATTGGAAAGACACATAAAGTTCCAGAGCTCTGTTATAGTGGTTGGGGTTGGCCAATCCCAAATGACCTGTATCTTAGCTAGGTACACATGCACACCCATCTCATTGATGGTGTATCCCATATATTGAACCTCGGTCATGCAAAAACAACATTTCTCCAAATTAGCACAGAACTTGTGTTTCCGTAGTGTTTGGAAGACCTGCTGAATGTGGTGGATGTGCTCTTCCCAACTATGGCTAAGGATTAGGATGTCATCCAAATACACCACCAATAATGAGTTCGTGAAAGGTCAAAAAATGTCGTTCATCAACCTCATGAAGGAAGCGGGGAAATTTGTTAACCCAAAATTCATGACTAACCATTCAAAAATACCCTCCTTGGATTTGAAGGTAGTCTTCCACGCATTGAAGGGTTCGATTGGTACCTGGTGATAACGAGACTTTAAGTCAATATTGCTAAAATATTTTTTCCCCTTGAGTTGGTCCAGCAGGTCATTAATTTGTAGAATCAGATACCTATTCTGGAAATTTATCTTTTTCAATGCCTCATAGTCAATACATAGTCTCTAGGTTCAGTCCTTATTCTGTACCAACACGATCGAGCTCCCATAGGGTGATGAACTTGGCCTAATGTGCGCTTTTTGCAGCAGCTCCTGAATCTACCTCTTGATTTCATCATTCTCCAGAACAGAAGATTGATAGTTCGGCCCATTGGGTAGCGGCGCGTCGGGGGTCATATTGATGGAGTACTAGACCTGACAGTGTAGAGGTACCCTTGTAAGAGAGGTGAAAATGTCCTTGTACTCCTCCACGACCGTGTCCATCTGTTGTTGTCGTATGGAGGAGCCCTCACTTGAGGCCAGGGCAAAAATATTCTTCTAGAACTAAGGGATAATCATAAGGAAAAAAAAATTGCGGTATGGGAGACGATCTTACTACATAGCTTAGAAGTGATAAGAGATATGGTGGTAATAGGTGATACCTCTCGTATCCTATACAAATTATTTCCCAAAGTAATAATAATAGTACGAGACCTAATTTTATACACATCATTTCACTTCAACAAGTATGGTTGGCCCAATAATACATCAAACACTTCAAAAGGAGAAACATCACACAATATCTCCTCTGTGAAGGGCTTGATGTTGTAGGGAAGTTGACACTTATGGCTAACGCGGATATCTATTCCTTGTTGAAGCCAATTGATGGTGTATGGATACATGTTTTTCATGGTTAGTAGGCCTATTTGCTTCACAAAATCTACCTAAATGAGGTTCTTTTGGCTCCCACTATCGAAAATGAACTGTAGCAGAGAACCCTTCACCCACATTTGTGAGTGGAAGAGGCAGTCCCCCTCCTTTCGATCTTCGGGCTCATCCTTCTAGATCTTGGTGGTGGCAACAGTGGCACTAGGCTCTGCATCAATAATCTACTTCCCCTTTTCATTCACCTTATCATTTTCTGACTCAGAGTCTGAGCATGCATCTAATTCAAAGGCCTTCGGCTTGAGAACTAGTGACTGCTCTACTCGACACTTACTTGTGCTGTGAGTGGATCTCTTCTGGAATTCACACCAATTTCATGTGTATTTCTTTGTCTTCATGGTGTTTTTCTTTTATTTCGGCTTCAATGGGTTGTTCTAGTTCACCCAAACTTGCCTTTTCCCTCTGTTCTACGGTTTGGGGGCTTTGTTCCCCTGCTTTGAATTGATAGATCCAAAGTCTTGCTTCTTCTGTTTAAACTTCTTTTCGATCTTGAAAACATATCAATAGGTGGAACCAAGCTAGGATATGTCTAAGAACTCCATTTTGTCTTGGATGTACATATGCAAATAGTCGTGGTACTTGAGTACCAAACGGTGCACGAAATCCTTTATGCCAAGCTTCTTGTGGAGGGCATGAAAACCATTTGTGAACTCCAACACATCTTGGTCAAGCTTCCCTTTGTTGGGTATGTGTTATATTCTTTCCACGACTAAGCACGTGAAAATTTTTGGTCCTTAATTTCCAGTGGGTAGTCCGTGTCCATGGTTTTGTGCATGGTTTTGCACATGGTATTGGGGCACGATGGTTTTCGGCCCATGGTATTTTTGTAGATCCGGTCAAGGGAACTATGGTTATGTTCTAATCCAGGGTTTATGGATTAGGGTTTATGTATGCTTCGGCATGTATATATATGTGTTGTAACACTAAAAGGAATATAATGAAAAATCAAGTTGGTCGTCCCAATTTGGGATCCAGGGGAAAATCTCTGTGTTTATCTGTTTTATGTTTTATGCTCTCGCTATTGTTTATTTTCTGTCATAAGATTCGTGTGTAGATAATTTATGTTCAGGGTTAAAACCTACACCCTGCTGCAACGTGGTCCACTTTATGTATTTGTCTTCATAGCTACCGAAAAGGTAATATTATTCCTAGATGGCATCTAGGAAAGAATACCAAGTGGGTGTGGTTGAGAATAGAAAGGTTTCCCCCTCGTCCTTTTCCACACAGTAGGTTTCCCACTAGTCCTTGACTCTAGGGGGCGGCCTTCAGGAGTGAAAAAGTGATATTTTTCCAATTGGAAAAGTCATGAACTAAAATATACCCTTCCAATAGATTTAACCATTTATCTATGACATTTACATCTCTCTGCACTTCAAATATGAGAATGTAAAATTCAACTTGTACCTTAAAATGTGTGGCATCTCGAGAATGATTGTCGAATGAAGATGTGTCGCCTATGGGTAGTTGTCGAAGGATTTGGGAAAAGTTATCCATCATCGCGTTCCTATGTTTATAGAGGAACCCCTCGAGAAATATTTTGAAAGGATACCTTGCTCCCTCATATTTCTTTTATTTCGCCATGGGAGGCCATGACGTTTTTCTAGACTAATCTTGAAAAGGTTAAACCAGATCGAACCCTAACTCCTTATACCCTAACGTCATTGGAGAGATGCAAAGAAAAACCAAGAAAGAAAAGAATGCTCTAATACCACTGATATGAACTTATGCAGGAATGCAATAGAATACATATATAAACATAAACACAGAATTGTAGCAGAAATAAACTTATTTTCATTAATATCAGAGAACTGAAATATGCTTACATACATAAAGGAAATCAACTACCTCGAGCGATGGTAGCTTATCTATGAGAAGAGATGTGGCAGATACATTCCTATGAACTATGTTACAATGAGGATCAGTGGCCTTTTTATCATTGATAAATAATGGGAAACCCTAAACATCAAAAAACCTAAACCTAGGAGATGAAGCGTCAAAATCTTCTGGGCCCCGTTGGGGTAAGTTGGAACATCAACTTCCCTGGAACATAAATTTGGCATACGATCTCCGTTTGGCTATCATAATATCTCGTTTCGAAGATCTCAAATAGGAGATCAAAGGAAAACTAGAGAATTGATTGGGGACTTTTTTTCTTTCCTTTTTTCATAAAAAACGTATTTTATTCCCTCAAAATGGCTACAAATGTTTAGGACCCAAAAAACTGCCAAAAATAGTAAATTATGCTACAATTAAGGAAGCTGGAAAAAATGAAATAAAAAATAGTGGGGGTCCAAGTGGATTAGGTTGGTGGCCACCAATATCCACCTAGATCAGTCATTCCCCCTTAGAAATTAATTGTCCCGATTCCATTGAGTGCCTCCATGAGATGGGGAACCATCTGCTGAACTTGGTCCCTAGTGAGCCACTTGCCTTGGTGCAAGAGTTGGTCTACTTTGACAGCCTGGTACAATTGGATCTTCTTATGGCAAGTGTTCTTGATCCATGTGTCCATGATGCAATCATTTTTTGCATGTTCCATGCAGTTATAGTTTAGCTCTATTCGTGTGAGTTGTTCTGCAGTGTCAGATGTGTCAAGAAATGGTCAAAAGTATTTCCAAATGCGGTACACATTGAACACTTGGTGTAGGCCAAGGAACAATGGAATGCTGAGATGAAATAAATTGTCTCCTATAACCTTGATGATCGTGTATGTCCCATATCGGAGCGAGCAAAGCTTACAGTGGGGTCTAGCAAGGCACTTTGTCTACAAATGTAGCCAAAATTTTTCGACTACCTAGAACTTGTGTGCACCCAATTATGGTCATGTTATTGCTTGTAATTTGCATTGGCTCTGTCCAATATGTCATGGAGCTATTGGAGGACATGTTGAATGCACTTAATGAAGTTTTTTTACCTATCAACTATGGATTGGACATGAGTTGAATCTTCATGTGTAGCTGCAAATGGTATGACCACATCAATGGGGCATAGTGGTTGGAATCCCAATCCTACCTGAAAGGGGTTGTGCCTAGTTGAGCTATGGAAATCTTAGTTGAATCTTTGTTGGACGTAGAGAATGATTTCATCCAAGGTTCTAGGATGCTTCGATTTTTACATGTGCAGAATGTGCATGATCATCCTGTTGATGCCCTCTGTTTGGCCTTCAATGTTGGGGTGGAAAGGCATGGACTTAGTGAGTTTAGTATCCAACATTGACCAGAGACTTGACCAAAATTTACTTAGGAACTTGCTTTCCCATTCTGAGATAACAGAATATGTGATCCAAAAGTGCACCCACACTCATTCACAGTAGAGTTTAGCAGTGGCTTATGTTGTAATACTCTTCTTGTAGGCTGCCAGAATGACCATATTAGAGAAGTTGTCCATGACCATGAAAACATAGTCATTTCCATGCTTAGTAGAAGGAAGGCCTTACATGTAATCCATATAGATGGATTCCCAAGGTCAAGTAGGAGTAGGCATAGGAGTATATAAATCTTGCTTATTGATGGCCGGTATGGAAATGATGTAGGCAGTGCAGGATCTTATTTACCTCCCAACATCTTGTCGAAGGTTTGGCCAATAAAAATACGTATGCAGTACTTCCATTCTTTTCTCTACTGTGAAATATCCAACGACCTAGTTGTAGTGTGCTTCCCGAATCATCTTGGCATGCTCACTTAAAGGAGCACAGAGGTGTCCCAGGTGGCATAATAGTGCATCATATAGGTGATAATTTGGAACTTTCTTGCCTTCGAGGAGCGTCTGGTATGTGTTGTTGAATTCAGAATCACTCTTGTAAAGATTCAGCCACCCCAAAGTCTCGCACCCATAAGAGTTGAATAGAGTGATTAATTCCATGACCAACGGTCAGCTGAGGCAGTATGAAACATTTTTGGTGTTTCCCTTATTTTACTTGATGTTAAAATGGAACTGTTGTAGGTATGTGGACCATTTATGATGGTGATCGTTATAAAACTTCCCTTATGTATGTATGAATTGCATGGGTCAGTGGTATGTGTGGATCATTGTTTCCTTCCCCATAACGTAATGCTTCCATTTTCGGTAGGCATGCACAATCGAATACATCTATTTTTCGTAGGTGGGATACTTTCAGACTGTTTCTGAAAGTATCTCACTGTGATATGCCACTAGATGCCCCTGCTGAGTAAGAAATGCACCCATAACATAGTTGGAGGCATATGTCTCGATCTCAAGTTGTTTTTGTAGGTCTAGTAATGTGAGCACCAGTGAAAATCATAGTCGATGCTTCAACTCGGAGAACAACTTATATTGGGATTCATACCAAAAGAAATTTTCTTTTGCCCCTCCATTGGTGACTTGACTCAAAGGCCAAGTGATATGAGAGAAGCCCAACATGAATTAGCAGTAGAAGTTGGCAAGACCCAGAAAGCTACAGAGCTCTCTTAGAGTGGTTGGGGTTGGCCAATACCGAATGACCTGTATCTTGGGTGGGTCCACATGCACACCCCTCTCATTGATGATGTACCCCGGATATTGAACCTAGTTCATGCCAAAAGTGCATTTCTCCTAATTAGCACACAACTTGTGTTTCCGTAGTGTTTGGATGACCTATCGAATGTGGTGGAGGTGCTCTTCCCAACCAGGGAAAATTTTAGGGGCTAATATTCGCAGGTGGGCTAATTTTGCATTGTTTTTCCAAAAAAAATATTTGCCAATTTCCATTTTTTTATAAAAATCATTCGCCCAAATTTTACAATATAAAATTATTTTACGTTAAAAATAGCCAACATTATATAGACAATATACATAATATCATTATAAATTTGAATAATTTTACAAATACATCAATAAACATTTTATAGTTTGCATATTAGGGACTAGTGAGATTCGCCAATTTTTAAAACTTCAAGATAATTTTCCATCCTTAAAATTTTCCCTGTTCCCAAATCTGGATGAAGATCAGGATGTCATCCAAATACACCAACACGAATTATTGGTGAAAGGTTTCAAAATGTCTTCCATCAGCCGCATGAAGGTTGCGGGGGCATTCGTTAACCCGAAATGGATGACCAACCATTAAAAAAGGCCCTCCTTAGATTTGAAGGAATTATTCCACACATCAGAGGGTTCAATTGGTACCTAGTGATAATTGGAATTCAAGTCAATCTTGATAAAATATATGGGCCCCTTGAGTTGGTCCAACAAACTATCAATCTATGGAATTAAATACCTATTATGGATAAGGATCTTGTTCAGCACTCGATATTCAATACAGAGTCTCCAGGTCCCATCTTTCTTATGTACCAACATGATCAGGCTCCCACAGAGTGACGAACTTGGCTTAATGTTCCCTTTCTATAGTAGATCTTTAATCCTCCTCTTGATCTCATCATTATCCAGAACAGAACATTGATAGATCGTCCTATTGGGCAGCGAGGCTCCTGAGGTTAGATCGATGGAGTGCTTGACCTAATAGTGTAGAGGTACCCCTACGGGAGAGGTGAAAATGTCCTTGTACTCCTCCATGACCTTGTCCATATGTTTTTGTTGTGCAGAGGAGCCATGTCTGGAGGCCGTGGCCACAACCTTCTTCTGGCCCTAAGGACAAATCATAAGGAAAACAAACTTTTCGGTTTGGGAGATGATCTTACTGCATTGCTTCACAATGATCAGAGAGATGGTGATATGCGGTGTTACCTCCAGTATCATGTAAAAATTATTGCCCAAAGTAAAAATAGAAATGTGAGTCCTATATTTATACACAACATGTCGCTTTCACAAGTATGGTTGGCCTAATAATACATCACAAACTTTGAGAGGAGCAACATCACACAATAACTCATCTATGAAGCATTGATGTTGTAGGGAAGGCGACACAGCTAGCTAACACAAAGATATTTTCTATTAGGGTAATTTTTAGGTATAAAATGGACCTCCTAAGAGAATTATAAAATAATATTAGATTACATCATCAAATTTTAGGGGGGAAAAAGAAAAACTATTTTTTCAATTCATACTTTCAACTTTTCTCCCTATGGGTTTACTCAAATTTCGAGTGGAAACACTTGTTGGATGCATCATTTGATTTTTCATCCAAGGAGTACCCATGTTGCATAATTTCTATGGAAATTTCTAAACGAAAAATGATAAATACATGAAAAACGTGATTCCAATCACGTTTTTTCATGTATTTATCATTTTTTGTGTAGCTGGGTCCTACAAAAATATGAAACATGGGTACTCCTTAGATGAGAAATCACATTTTGCATCCAATGATTACTCCCACTCGAATTTGATTAAGACATTAGGGAGATGAGTTGAAAATATGAGTGAAAAAATACTTTTATTTTTTTATTATCTTTTTATCTTTTTACTTTTTTACTCCCAAAATGGTGAATCACCCCCCATGGTTGACATCATCATGTTGAATCCTATTGGTTCTTATAAAGTTTATTTTAGTTGTAAATTTTTCTTATGAGGCCCATTTTATACCTCAAAATTTCTCCAATTCTCAATGAAGCCACCTAATGCTATATGACTACGGGTGTGTCATGGTCGGTAGCCCTAGCCACTTCACAACCTCTACTGAAATGAGGTTCTTTTGTCTCCCATTTTCGATAATGTACTACAGCGGATAACCCTTTACCCACATCTATGAGTGGAAGAGGCGCTCCCCCTCCTTTGGATCTTCGAGCTCATCCTTCTAGATCTTGGTGGTGGAAACAGTGGCACTAGACTCTACATCAATTATCTGCTTCCCTTTTTCATTCCACTTATCGATTTCTGACTCATATTCAGAGCATGCATCCTATTTGGAGGCCTTTAGCGCAGCCACTAGTAACTTGGCTCGACACTCACTCGTGTTGTGAGTGGAGCTCTTATGGAACTCACAACACTTCCCGTGTCCTTTGTCTTCGTGGTGTTGTTCTGTGCTTGCGGCTTCGATGGGTTGTCCTGGGTCACCCCACCTTGGATTTTACCTTTGGTCTACAGTTTGGGGGCACCTTTCCCTTGCTTCAGATTTGAGATCCAAATTCTCGCTTCTTCTATTTAAACTTCTTCTCAATCTTGACAGCATATCAATAGTTTACACCAAGCAAGGAGATGTCCAAGAACTCCATTTCATCGTGGAATGCAAACAACCACTATACGTGAGTGCAAAATTTCCCTTGGAATCCTTGATGGCCAAATTTGTGCAGAGGGCATGAAAACAATTTGTGAACTCTGACACATCTTGGTCCCTTCCCTGTCACAACGTAGTCCACTTTATGTATTTTCCCTCATAGCTACCAATAGGGTAATATTGTTCCTTGATGACGTCTCGGAAATAATTCCAAGTGGGTGTGGCTGAGAACAGTGAAGGTTCCCCCTCATTCTTTTGCTCATAGTAGATATATCGTTAGTCCTTGACATGAGGGGCGGCCTTCAGGAGTACAAAAGTAATCTTTTCCCGGTTGGAAAGGTCATGAACTGAAATATATCCTTCTAACATATTTAACCATTTATCTATGACATCTTAATCTGTATGGCCTTTAAATACCTGAATGTCAAAGCTAACATCTACCTTAAAAGGTGTGGTGCCTCCAGAGTTGCTGTCGGATGAGGATGTGTCTCCTCTGGGTAGCCGTCTAAGGATTTGGGTAAAGTTATCCATCATCATGTTCCTCTGTTTCTAGAAGGCCTCCTCGAGAAATATTCTGAAAGGAACTCCTGCTCCCTCGTCTTTATTTTCTTCCACCATGGGAGGCCATCAAGGTTTATGAGGCTGATATTGCAAAGGTTCAACCAGATCAAGTCCTAAATCCTTATACACTGACCTCAATGGGGACATGTAAAGAGATTCCGAGAAAGGGAAGACCACTCTGATAAATATGATCTGAACTTATGCAGGAACACAATAGAATACATATATAAACATAAACATAGAAATTGAGTAGAAATAAAAATTCATTTCATTAATATCAGAGAACTGAAATATGCTTACATACATAATGGAAGTAAACTAGCTCGGGCAATGGTACCTTATCTCTAGGAAGAGATGTGACGGCTAAATGAATATGAACTGTGTTACAATGAGACTCGGTGTCCTTTTTTACCATTTAGAAACAATGGGAAAACCAAAAAATCTAAAATATTAACCCTGGCAGATGAAGCACCAAACACTTGTGGGCCCCGTTGGGGTAGGTGGGAACGTCAACTGCTGGGGTCGTAACTTTGGCATATGATCTTCATTTTGCTATCATAATACCTCATTTCAAATATCTCGAAGAGAAGGCCAAAAAAAAATCAGCAAACTAGTTTGGGACTTTTCTAGTCTCTTTGTTTTTCCTAAAAACGTCTTTTAGTCCCTCAAAACGGCTATGGAAGTTTAAGACCTGAAAAAATTCAAAAAATAGTAAATTTTGCTACAATTAAGGAAGCTGAAAAAACTGAAAGAAACAATGTTGGGGGCCCAAGTGGAATAGGTGGGTGCTCACCAATATCCACCTGGATCATTTCACCTCCATTTTCTCCTAATTTCCTTTATTTTCATAAAAAAATGTCAATAATGCATTTTTTCCTTTTCAAAGGCTTTTCGATTTCCTTTTCCAATTTCCCTTAGCCATAATAAACAACAAGTGATGCCCAATAAGATGTTTTTCACAACATTCATCTTGGAATATGTGTCCCATAACCTTGGTCTTATCTTTCCTTTATTAACTTTATTACATGAAATTTGAACCCGAGGTTGTTACACTATATTTTTTCCCTAATTAAACATATAAAATTACAAAGAAAAAATAATTTTTAATCTTATAGAAGTAAATTATGTGATAAGAAGTTCAATTTATGGTATATTTTCAACCAATGCTTCCATGATGAAGAGTTGTGAAAATATTTTCAATTCATTTGAGAAAGGAGAAATAAATATGCATTTCAAAATATAATTATTCCAAAGAAAATATTTTATTTCCAATTTAATGAACAAAAATAAAAATACTAATATTGAGCCATACTTATTTTCTTCAAATGAATTTCAATTTATTCCAAATGACAATGTAAAGCTTGATACACAAGGTCATAGTCTGTAATATCCCAAATTAGGAAATTCCTACAACAATGAGAATATCTCAAGATATTCTAAATTTGTAGATCCAGCAATATGCAAACACAACAATGGAGTAGCAGTGACACTCAACTCATAGAAATGTGAGAGAAATCCATAGCCATCTTATTAAGTAATAGCAGCAACAAATGAATACAAGATCTTGAGGAAAATGTTATTCAAGATAAGCAATGCTCAACCTCAAGAGACAAGTACATAAATCATGATAAAACCCTGCTTTACAAGTGTGCCCAAGCTATGATTGTGCAGTTTTATAAGATTAACTGCATGCTAACATATTTCAAATACATGGATATACAAACGCATGGCCCATAAAACATTGGGAGTGAAGATTTCAGCTCCCAAAGGCTACCTCAAGTCAATCCTGGAAGGATTGGCTATAATATACAAAATCTGCAAAATGCCAGATCTGCTGGGTAGTAGATGCAACTCAAGAACTGGAAATAAGTGGAGAAGGATAGAGATGCTGCATCCGATGAAAATACCTCCTCCAATGGATCTCTAAATTGAAAGGTTGATCCTCTTACCTAAGATCTCACCCTCCAAATATATCTGCAAAGCCCCACAGCTATTGCTCACTAGAAATAATGCAGTCACTGAAGCAAACTACATTGTAGGGGCATGGAAATGAGTTTTCCTAATGCCAAGATCTGAAATAAGTCCTGAAACCTTCCTCACTAGCTTCCCAAAGGAATGGAGACTCCCTCCTCTGAAAATCAGCTCCGGAAATGGTGTTGAGGTCCTCCACTGCAACACCCTACAACACAAAGTTACACTTGAGAAAAAATAATACTATAGCTGGAGGAGGTGGCTTTGGCCTTGAGCCAAGAAATTTTGAACATGAAGAACAATCCCTCAAGAGGCCTCTCAAGAATGAGAAGGAATCCTAAACAGGAATTCCCCTAGCAACTCTGCTAAACAACAGGAGAATGCACAATGTCTGCATAGACAATGAAATCAATAATCCATAACATGAGAAAAAATGGATGCCTTGCCCTCCTTTTAAACAATTTAAGGCCCCCTCTCCATGGGTCCCACTCCTTTTAGTGTTTCCTCCACCAAATAACCCTCTTCCAATTCATACTACGTTGTTTCTCTAAGTGTTCTCCACCTCTCATCCCAGCGCTGTTGACTTGGTCAAACTTGACCTTGTCCACTTGCAAATGACCCTATTCACACATGAGGGTGTGAAAACCAGTGCTCATGATGATCCCCTTTCATACTATGAGGGATTTTATTGGTATTTTCATTATGCATGGACCTCCTTACCCATTTATTCTCCTCCTAGGTGAAATCAGCAAAAATTAATATTCCAATTTATTGTAGGAATATTTTGGAATATTACAGTCCTCCCCTCCCAAATGTTTCTTATCCTAAAGCAACTGCAAGGATAGAATTGGAAAGCCTTCTCCCAAGGAATGGAGTCTATTATGTGTTGAGGAACATCTTCCTCATGTGGATCCTCCATCCCCCAAGCAATCATCCATGCAAAATGAGTTACCTCCCAACATGGCAACTCCTGAAAGTCATCTTCCACCTCTGGCCCCGGCAATGTAGGTGGGCTGAAAATATGATCTTGGTAGAAAAAATATCCTACCCCACGTTTTCCTCCTCTCCACTTAGGATAACTGTAGAGTGTATGTTGATCCTGGGCTACAATGATATTTCCCTCAAATCGCAAGATGGAGATTAGACCTCTAAGGATCTCTCCTCCAACGTTATGAAACATGTTGGCCCAAATCATCTCATATGTGATGAGTTGGAAGTCATCATCATATGGCACCACATTCCTCATAAGGAAACAAATTTTCTACTGCAGTGGCCATAACATCTCCCATGCTACCTTTATAACATGTAGTGCAAAGAGTGTGGGAGTTCTCTCCCTCCAAGGACACATTCACCCAATGTGTCTCTCCTCCAATCATTCTCCCAATAAAATCTTTAGAAATATCAACCAAGGGAACCATAAGGAGAATCATCCTGGCTGCCATGTGAAGAAAAGGAGAAGGACAATGGTCTCTCAAATGTAGCCAACACAGTTTGACTCTCCACTGCCATGGAAAATAAAATGATGGGTGGCCTCCCCACCATTTTCTTTCTGCCCCAATCTCTTCACAAGTATAGAGAAAGTGAATGATGTAATGTGCAATGTGAGTATGTTCTCCATGAGAAATCTCCTCCCCATATCCACTTAGGGAGTGATCATTCACAATGGCCTTATGTAGACCACCAAATCTAGAAGGAATAATATCCCTCCTTTGAGAAAATCCCTGCACATATATGGTTAAGAGATGCATCAAATTACTATGCAAATAAACAATACTCTTACCATATTTTTTGCTCATATAAATGGAGTGGCTCATATATGAGTCTCCCCTCATCCTCAAAAGGAAAAGAATTGGTTGTGCTAACTCCTCCATCTTCTCATAATCCATGGAGTGTCTCCTCAAGTTTTTCAAGTGGTCCCTTCCACAAGAAGAAAAGAAATGTAATGTGGAAATCATGGTTGGCCCATGGTTCCTCCTGATATGTACAACATGTATAGTAGGGAGGATCATGCTCCCAGTGGGCATCTTTAGTCTCAAGCCCACTGTTCAATCAAAGCTCCCCGTGAACATAAACATATCATCAATACATGGAAGCAAGGTACAATAAGAAAAAGTTTTCAAATGACAACCGGAGAGTGAATCATAGTTCCGCCCATGGAACTAGTGCAGTGCATCCTTTTCCTGCATCAAAATGAAAAATAACAAGTGATTTACCAGCCACTTGTTTGCTGCCACAATCATTTCACAAGATATAAGCATGAAAGTACAAAAGGGTGTTGATGGTGCACACCAAAATCATGTGTCTTTCCCCACAAACCACCAATGAGATAGCCAATATCAATGCTACAAATGGTTTCAAGTACACCATCATACAATATGCAAGAAGAAATAATCCTCCTTGGGACAATATGCTACTCATAAAAAAACAGGAAGTGCAAAACATAAGGTGAAATTCTACATCCTCCATTATGTACTTGAGGACTTGAGCTGAAATGGCCCAGCTGAAAATGCTCCCTTACTCCCAATGAGTAGAAAGGTGGCTATGACATCCTCACCATCATCATCCAGGCCATGCATCTCTCCATATGCTGAAATATGTCTTGCTGAATGCCCTCCCAAATGAACTCCTCTGCCAAGGCAAGATATGCATCAAAATGCATGGAAAAGAAGTCCTCATGTGTTGCATGCAACAGCTACTCCTTGAGACTAGAATCTATAGTCAAGAAGACTCTTCCATGTGAATATATGACCATATAATCCACCATACACTCATCATCTCCATCCAGGTCATCGAGAACCATGCATGCACCAAGATCCTTGGAGTACTCTACTAAGAGTTGAGATCTCCAGTAAGGATGAATCCTCCTAAGAGACAGCGCTGGTGTTCTGGCATGTGAAACTCTCCTCCTGTTGTTGTCTGCTACTTTAACATCCCCCATGCCAAATTTCTCTTCCAAACTCTTCACTTCTCCAAAATATAAGAGCGGTGAATCCAAAGACAAGATGTCTTCCCTCAATGATAGATCTGGTGGCCTCCTGGGTGGAATGCCTCCATGTAGTGAGACATCAATGTCAAGAGTGGACTATACATATGAATGTACAGACTTGTCCCTGCTCTCACTACGCAATCCAGTCTCCCCCTTAGGTGTATCAACCTCATGAAATAGACAGGGATGTGTGCTCCTCATCACAGGATGTTGGTCATCCTCCCTATCTCCTCCTTGTATCTTCATAGTTTCACACCTCATCATCAATGGCACATATAAAGCATGAGTTGTGCCTTGATATCCACACATGAGATCCTGGGGACTTCCTTGCAAAGATGCAAGCATCCCTCTAGTTGCAGCAAGATCTCATCCATCCTCTACATGAGGTGCTATATCAACTCTAGAAATGACAACAATGTTTCCCTTAGCCTCCTCAACATGAGTGGGAAACCCTCCAATGATTCGATCCTCTTTTGGAAAACGGATCTCTTTTCCTCCTTGTGCCAAAATACAAGATGAAGGTCTTGCCTCCAACAAATTATAATGCAAGATATCAGCCTCATTTATACTTCTCTGAAGTGATTTTGAGTCTGTGGTCTCCTCCATCACATGCAAGGGTTTTGTTTGTTTAGATGAGTTTGTTTCCTCCTCATGTGTTTCAGAATTATTCCTACCAAATCTCTCCATCAAAGTTTTAATGAACCTTGCATAGGAAGAAGCATTTGCATTCTTTAAAGTAAAGGACTCAACTAACCACCATGCATAGACCTTACCTCCAAAGTGCAGCGCTGCTACTCTGATGGCTTCATCTTCAGAAATCTGATGCTGCTACAAAAAGGTGTCTAGCTCCTCCACCCAAGCCTTGGTTGAACATGTAGGGGACCCATCAAAGATAGATACAAGAAATATATCCACATCATGCTACTTTATCCTCCTCGCCATGATCTTGAAAAACTCCAAAAAAGTAATATGATCTCTAAACTTATGAGTTTGAGATTCATACTCATGCAAGAAACCACTAAGAGTTCCTCTCTTCAGCAATCCTTCTTCTTCTCTCTCCCTTATTGAAAAATTTGCCATGTGACTGCGCTGTGCATCATAGGGTGTGGTTGCATGCTCACACTCCCCATAAGAAAATCTAGATTTTGACTCAGTTTTAAACCCTCTTAGAGATTCTGTACATATCTCCCTCCTTATCTTCTTGAAATCTTCATGAATGTTCTGTACAGACCTTGGAATAAGCTTTGAAAGCTTATCTTCCTTCCTCTCTCCACATAATGGAGTCTTCATCTTCTCTTTTCTTGATAGTATCATGCCTAATATCCACAGGCTGAGCCAAGATTGAAGCTTTGATACCACTGTAATATCCCAAAATGGGAATTTTCTACAACAAATGGAATATCTTGAGAATTCAAAAGTTGGAGCTTCAGCAACTCATGAGCATGGCAATGTAGAAAATCTCATTAGATGTAAAAGAACATCTCACCAGCATATGTAATAACCTCAATAAGTAGATGGCCTATATTCTCCTTCCCAAGTAGGGAAACGCAGTAATATAGGGCATAAAACAGTTGTCTTCAGAAAATAACGCTATAAAAGTGAGAAATGGGACTTGGATCCCTTAGAATACATCATATACAACTCACATGCATAATTAGAGGTGAAAAAAATCACTCTAGCCAACATAAATAGATCTCCCCAAGTCAATGCAGCTCAAATAAGCCCAAACCCCATAGCCTAGCTCATCCAGAAAGTAATGAAGCAAGGAATGCGTTATTTTAATGAGGTTTTATGCAGAAAATAATGAGACAAAATAGATCTGGAGCATACAATGTATCAATGTCTAAGAAAATGGAGATTCCTCCCTTTTTATACAAATAAGAGTAACCCGGCAAGGTTTTCTTGAGAGCACAATGTACAAAAATGAAAATCTACAGATATGGATCTGAAAAATGTAGTTTTACTATAGCACTAAATAAATATGACTAAAATATACAAGTGACAGAAGAATAATGAAATATAGAGCTTTCCGGGAGAAGGGTTGGCCCTTTCTCCAAGGAATGAGCTCACAAGCAAGGAATCAAACCCTGCAACTACTGCTCTAGAAAAAATGACACAGTTTCCCCAGTAAATTGTGTCGTAGTGGATGGGAACTAAGTTGGCCACTTTTCCAAGATGTCAAATAAGCTCCGGGACCTCCTGTACAGATCTTGCAAAGAAAGGGGAGCTCCCTCCTCTGAAAGATAAGCTCAAGAGCTGGTGTTGTGAATCTCCCACTGCACACCCAGCAACACAGTGTTTCCTACTGCAAGAATAACATTGTAGCTATAGGAGGTGTTAGGCCTCATGCCAGGATATGGGAGAATTAACAACATAACTCCTCCAAGTGATCTCTCAGTGAAGGAGAAGGAATCCCTAAGCAGGAATGCCTTGTGCTGAACAACACTGCATACTCAGCTCAACAGCTGGAGAATGCTCAAGTGTCTAAGCAGACATGAAAATGTAATCCATAAGCTAACCTCAAAAGTCTACTATCTTCCTCCTTATAAATTTTGTGAGCCTCTTCACCTTGGGTCCCACCTATTAGGGTTTCCAACACCACGTGAATCCTTTCCCTCCAAAACTGCGTTGTCTTCTCAAGCAAGCCACACCCTCTTAAGCACCATTGTTGACTTGGTCAACTTGACTGAATCAACATGATTCTTTTCCTGTTCACACATGGGAGGTGAAAAATCCACCCACCAAGTTATCCCCTTTTCACACCAAGAGGGATTTTATTTCAATACAAGTTAAAAATGGGTCCTTTTCTCATTTATTCATCTTCTAAGTGCAAAAATCAATATCTAATATTCCTATTAGCTGCATGCTAATTTTAGGAATATTACATAGTCAAACCTTTTGTGACACCCATATCAAAGATGATTTTTTTTTGTATCCATATGATGATTGAGCACTCCATATTAAATTGGTATCTCAAGCATACCAAAATCATTACAAAAGTCTCATTAGAAAAGAACAAATTGTAATAAATATTTAGGCCTTTATTAAAGGGTGGCAATTAAATCAAAACACTAGGAACCATGAAGAGAGCCATCTTGCTTTATAGGGCTCTAAGAATATTCAAATATAGTATGATTCAATCCATTTATGATTACATAGGGTAAGACCTCTATAATTCCTATGGTCAATACAAACACAAAGTGAAAGAAAATTACTCATCAAGATCACCACTTAACACTAAAATATTTTGATCCTCGACCCTCAGCATGAATTTCTCAGAGAAAATATTTTTTTAGTGACAAACCCTACACCCTTACCCTTATCCAATAATACCTTGAGTTCCCCTTCTAAATAAATGGGATGGCATCAAACTTACATTGTTATTATTCATGATTATTATTTAAATAGGGGTGACACAACTTCATGAAACACATATGAGTCGCTTTGCTTATCATGTAGGTAAGGCGCTTACACACATACACACACACATATATATAACTGGGGTTGTGAAATATAACCATTCTAGACACCTAATTATTATTTCATACATCCCCCTAGGAATAGGTCCCCTTTTGTCCAATTTTTTTATGGTTTATTCTGGGAACATTGATTTCAAAAACCACTTCGAAATCATTCACTACTACAAAAACAAATGATTTTTGGGGGATACCCATGACTAAGGAAAAAGCCAGGTTACTCATATTTCTAGGTGTGTTTTTATTAGTGAGAACATTGATTGTTCAATTTCTGTCTCAAACCATGCAAAACTACATGACACACCCTTAGTTTTTATTTTCCTTCCAATTTTTAACAAAGTTTGAAAAAACAAAAAAATAATGAATTTCCATTAAAATTAATTTACCTGGAATGCTTTGAAGGAAAAATGTGTAGATTTGGTGATCAATTTACTAAATCTCCCCTCAATTTCATCAATCACCTTTAAGAACACATTGCATGGTCAATCTCTTAGAAAATTGAGAAAAAAGGGACCAAAAATGCTCAAAAATTATCCCGAAAGGAACACACATGTTATTAAGAGTTCCCACATGGTATGAAGAATGTGTGCATAATCATAAGAATGTGTGCACATTATTTTCACTTTTTATCTTGGCACTAATGTTGTGTCTGACATGGAAGTTTTGGGAAATTTGAAGATGGACACTAAGGAAATCATGCACATTCTCAAGAATATGAGTGTGTCCATGATGATCCCATCACCGCTTTTTAGGCAATCATCTTCGTGCAAGAACCCATGATAAAATATTGGTAATTTGGGTCCCTTGAATGTCCTTGAATTGAATATTGTTGAGATCTGAAAAAAAATCGTTTAGTCTCTATTAGTATTTTTATTTCTGAGTATGGGATGGCATAATGTGCTCAATATGCATACCTACTTTACCATGTCAAAGGAATATTTCTCCAGAGCTCCTATAGACCAAGTGTTACATAATAAAAAAAATTCTCATTCACTCGAAATTAGCTCTCATCCCCGAGCATTACACTACTTTAAAATTGTTCACAAGTACTTAATTTTAATATTTGTGCAATATAGTACATATGAAATAATTTACAAGCTTGAATATAACCATCGTGATCCATTTTAACTTTGGATCTATCATGTCAAGTCCCACTAACACAACTGGTTGAGGATGGGCCTTGTTAGCAAGGCGACCCAAGATCAAACCTCACAATGGGTGGTTGTGCTTTGTGTTAGGGGGAGGAGACATGCTAAAAAATCCAGTTAGCTTAGGGTAGGTGTGGATCAGATCGGGTGCACACCTCGGGTGACTTTCACGAAATATATGTCCCTAGGTCACCACTCCTCAAGCTACAGGTCAAGCCCGGAGGATCAAAAAGAACTTGAAAAAGAAAACATTGGATCTATCATGCGCCAAGAGGGATCGAATTCCCTTGCTCAATTCTTTTTAATATGAAAAAATTTCACCTCCATAAAAATGATCTTTCCTAACACATGATAGATCCATAGCTAAGATAAATCTACATTGGTGTATGTGTATATACTCCATGTCAAAGACATACGGAATTACACATCTACCTGATCTTGTTCAATACATCATTAAAATAAACTATTTCAATATATAGAGCAATCAAATAAAAATAGATTTCTTATAGTTAAAACATATTAATAGTGTATTGGTTAGGATGGGAGATATATATAGAATTTTTTGAGTGTGGAGTTTACAAGTAACTTTTGAAAAATGTTAGTAACAAAAAAAAATATTTTAATGTTGGTCATAAATAAAATATTTAACTTGAATAAATTAAATTTTAGTTGGGAAATTTTGAGATTTAAAATGGACCTCCTAAAATATATAATAAAATATATGAGTTAGTCATTTTGTGGGGGAGATATATTTACATATCACTATGGTTAAGTTAAATTAAAAATTTATTTAAAATTAAAATTAATAAAAAAATATTATTGATATAGCTAAAAATAAAAGGTGTAATTATAAATAAAAGTGGATTTTTCAAAAAAAAATCCAAGGATAATATATTATATTAATAATAATTTTTGGGACAAGGACACATATCCACATATATAATATAAGTCTTGGTTTGATGGGGCCTAGACCCAGGCTTAGATATAGATGCACGAACCAACAAAATTGACTATTACCGGCCCTTTCGGCAATGATCTGTTGCGCAGACCGAAGTCTCACCCAAGGCAATATAGGGGATGCTAGAACCAGGTTTCTACATCCAGAGGGACTATGGAGTGTGGATTTAAGTCTAATATTCTCTTTAACACTTATTAGAGCTTCACAAAATAAATATGCTAACAACGCAGTCGTTTTTCCATACTTCTAGTTAACTAACTTCCAGACTACGTGATTCTACTTTAACATGCATTAATCAACATAAGAAACCATAACTCATACTTCGCGATGAAAATATAGATAAAAACCATAACTTGGTAGAGATAACATCAAAAGAACAAGTAAAGCAAACACATAAGTAAACTACACAGAATTGTCTTAAATGTCTTCTTTTATTACTTCAGATCTTCTCAATACATCGCTTTCCGCCCTGCGCACTCAACTGTAGGGGTCTGCGCACTCAGCTATAGACTTTCTAAGGTCTCCACACACTCAGTTGTAGGATCCCTCCCTTTCACAAAAAACACATAATACAGAATAAATACAACCTTACATCCAAATGCACTCTACGATGAAAGATATTAGATTATCTTAGACTCACTAAGATAGATCCTTATACAGTTTTTCATTTTACAATATCATGGTCCAAAAACCATGGGTGAAGCTCAACCTATACCAAAAATTCCCATCCCTTTACAACATAAGGAGATTTGACACCCCCAAAGCCCTTCAGACTCTATTACATCTTTGCGTTGTGCACTCTGCTCCTCAAGATGCGGAGTCTTTATCACAATATTCATCCTAGTGGTACCATATCCAACAAGCCCCCAACACAAAAATGTGACTTGTCTTGAGCCACTTTGCTAGTGCACCCTAAATATTTGCTCTGATTCTTCTCAACACATCCTTTAGTGGTGGAATTATCTTAATGCATTACTTCTCGACTTCACAGATTTCGGTTAGAAACTTCTTAGTGGTTTTCCCTATGATATTTGTGGAAATATCCTTCTACTTCTAACACAACACTTTCAGTTGTTTCCCCACAATCTGTGATAGCTTACTGTATTTGGCTTCCCATGGTTGCGTTATGGTTGTGATAAGTTTTTTCCTTTCTATGCAGCTCATCAATCTGTCCTTGCAAAACATTTACCCTCTTGGAGATGGGTATACTGTGGTACCAGTTGTAGAGTCTTCATGGTAACCATAATATGGTCCATTTGTTCCAATTTCTCATGGATTTTCGCTTCAATTTTCTGCACATGAGGGTCATCCCACAGTGATGTCCAGATGTCCATAGTGTCTTCAAATATTTGGAGGAACTCCTAGACTTTGGATTCAATCTTGTCAGTGGCAGCCTTAATGTTCGCTGTGCACTGCTCTCAGACCTCTGGAGGAGTAGCAGACTGTAATTGCAACTACAACTCAATGATATTCATCTCTAGCTCTAGTCGTACCTTGTCAACTTTGACCTTGGATTATTTTATTTCTATCATGATATTTTTGACCTTGTCCTATGGTGCTGCCTCGGCCTAAATCTACAAATCAGGCAGTTTGCTACAAACTTTGGTTATGGTTTCCTCCAAATTATGTTTGTGTGCAACTTCCTCATCTCATTCCTGCATGGCTTTTTGATTTTCCTCAGCCATTTTCTTTCATTCTCAATTATAATCCTATATAATCAACAAAGTGTGTTTCTCACAGATCTACAACTCTTTTGTGATGCCATGTTAGAACTCGTGCAATGCATTAAAAGAGAGCGCAGAAATTGTGAGCCTCGTGTTCTACCAATGTGTCATGTGTGCTTGATTCTCATTAGTGTCAAAGCATAGGGTATCTGTAGGGATCGACACCACACAAATGTAAGTAATGATGGCCATCTCTTTCCCTGTTGTACTCACACATGTTCGTGCGTCGCTAGCTTGAAGATCACTCTCTTACATCACGCTCTCTTGCACTCTGCTCGTTTGAACCTATAATTCCTTGAGGCTCTTGTGGACCTGGGAAAAATTTTTCAGACCCTCCCTTGCGACACAATACTACTTCATTCGGCGTGATTCCCTCTAACTGTGCCATAATACTACATCCCGTGTAGCACTTCCATTGTGAAGAAGACTTCCGTCGGCAGAGTAAATTATAGCCCCATGCTCTCTTTCAACTACGTGGAGCATTAAGACTCTTCTCTAGTCATATAGTCAATGTGAATCCCCAGGGGTAATTTTGTCCTTGTATAACTTTAGTCTGATGCTATTGATACTTCCAGGGAACAAATGACCATTAATCTTCTCAAGCTTAACTGTGCCACCTTCAAGATATTTCTGAAAATGCACGACAACAACCAGTGCATTTACAGCTTACTCGGAAACTTCGTGAATGTAACGTCATATAAAAGAACTAATTCACCCTGCTTGAAAGTATTATGCTTAATATGCAAGCCATGCCGGGATTTTTCCCTCTCCTTCTGCACCTGTTGGTGAAATCCAACAATGAACCTATCCTCCTCCAGCGTGAGTAGTTTCTCCAATAAATTCTCCATTAGAGTGCTGTCTGCCATATCCATGATTGTTGTGATGCAAATACTAGGCATGATGTACTCCAACGACATCACTTCTTCCTGTCCGTACACCAATCGAAACACGGTCTAACCCATCAACCTCTTATAAGAAGTCTTGTAGGCCCATAAAACTGTAGGAATTCACAAATCCCAAACATCTCTATTGAAATTGCACACCTTATTCAACGCATTCTATAGAATTTTGTTAAAGGCCTCAACCATGCCATTCTCATCTAGGTGATATGGTGTACTCTTCTAGTGATACATTCAGAACTTCACGTTCAATGGTTCAATAGTGTTGTTCAAGGAATGTGTTCCTCTATCACTCATCAAGATCTTTAGGAAAACAAACCGTGACAAAATATGTTCAAAAATAAACTTCGCAGTCGTGTCTACGCTGCAATTCTTCACTGGTTGTGCCTCAGTCCATCTGGTGAGGTAATATGTCACAGTAATAATGTACCTCAAACCTGTTTTCTTCCCTGGGGGATAAATTGGTCCGAAAAATTCAATCTCCCACTTCTCAAATGTTTGCAAAGTGACTTGAGGATGCAATGCCATTTCATCCCTTCGTGACAGTTTCCCTGTCCTCTGACACACATCACAAGCATTACAATACTCCTTCAAATTCTTATGCACTGTGGGCCACCATAGTTTGGCCCTTAGAATATTTTACACAGTGGCTTTCCCTGCATAGTGCCCTCCTTCAACTATGTCATGCTATTCAACCAAAAATGTTGTGTCGCTCATTTTCATCGACATATCTTCACAATATCTCATCAACCCCCATCTTGTATAAATTCTTGGCAATAAAAGAAAATTCGCCTGCCTTTACTACCAACTCTTTCTTCTGTTGTGTAGTATACTCTACAAGTGCAACTCCCATAGTTAGAAACTGAATGATATCTACAAAATGCTCATCTGCAACCCGAATTGCGAACAACTACACATTAGGTAATCCTTCTGCAATATTCGTTGGCTCTTCGTGTGTCTTGATCCTGGACAAATTATCAGGCCTGACGTTCAAATGTCCTAGCCTTACTATCACTTTGAAATCATACTCCTAAAATAGCAATAGCCCTCTACAAATCTTCCCCCCCAACATAGGCTTTTTCACCAAGTATTTCAACACAAAATGATTGGTGAACATTTTTAAGTGTGCGCCTAACAAATAATGTCTAAATTTTTGTAGCGCAGATACCATTGCAAACCCTTCGTGCTATGTTGTGGAATAATTTCTTTTGGCTTTAGACAACTTTTGGCTCGTGAAATCGATAGGATGATTTAGATCACCTTCTCCTGGCTGCACTAAGACAACTCCCAAAGCTATGCACAACGCATTGACATGTACATTCAACTCCTTCTTCCAATGTTGAAAAAATAGAATTGCCGTAGTGACCATCTTTTCCTTGAGCACATCGAGGCTCTTCTAACAGTCATCATCCTAGTAGAACTTGACATCCTTCTACAAGATTTTTTCAATCAGCGCAGTGATCTACATGTAGGCCTTTATGAACTTTCTAAGCGGCATATAAGCGGCATGCATAGCTCCTTCACATTTGTTGGTGGCTCTAAATTGATGATCAAAATGATCTTTGCAAGGTCTACCATCAATCCCTGTTTGCAAAAAATGTGCCCTAATAATATACCAAATGGCATGTTGAAAACACAGTTCTTCAAGTTCAAGAAGATTTGATACTTCCTGCAAGTACCCAACATCAAGCGCATAGTAGAAACATGTTTCTTTAATAATCTGAATATGGTCCAATCATCAAGATACACCTTTATAAATTTGTGGATATATTCTTTAAATGCAGCAACTACAACTTTGGAAAATATTACCAGCGCATTCTTCAATCCAAACAACATGACTGCATACTAAAACGAGCCCCATTCAATCATGAAGGTGGTATTTCTCTAATCATCTAGTGTGATCCTAATCTAATGGTATCCTAAGAACCCATCTATAAAGGATTAGGCTTCCTACCCTTCCACATTCTCCAAAACCTCATCAGTGAATGGTGTCAGAAATGTATCATGCACACATGCATTGTTCAGCTTTCTAAGATCGACACAAATCTTTATCTCTTCCTTGGTATTTTTCTCCTACACTACCATAGGGCTAACCCACTTGGATTCTTATACTAGTTCAATAATTCCATCATTGATCATCTTATCTAGTTCCTCCTTTAATTTATCTTTATATTTTGGGTTCAACTGATATGGGCATTGTTTGACCGACTTCGCATCTAGTTCCAAGGTACTGCACATAACTACGATATCTCCTACAATTCCTTTTAGCTCAAAGAAATTTTTCAAGAAAAGTTCCTGGTGCTCATGCAATACTTTAGTTACCTTTCTCACCATATCACTATCCTAGTAGTCTCAAATCTTTGTGAACTTGAGCTCCGCTTTTGAGCCTATGTTTACTTGTTGAGTCTTTACAGGTTGTGTTATGTCATGCATCTCTACTTCAGGACCTGCAACCCTGCGCTATGCTTCTGATTCATGAATCATGACGTTGCGTGGATCCTCCTCACCTTCTTCCACATTCACATTGTAACATTCTCATGCGAGTTCCAACTGCGCAACCCATTCAGGTTGTACCAAAGTCGTTGGCTTAGTGGTAATTAATAATATTCCTATTTTGACTTCCTGAAGAGAATCATCAATACAATCCAAACCATTTGCGAAGCTATAGGTCAATAAGAAACCTTCAGCCATATCGAACCAATCTGCGGTTCCATGGCATAGCTCAGTTTCGAGATACCACTGCTGAGGGATTACATCCAAGGTGTGGATCATCCCAGTGAGAAATGTTTGCTAGGATCATCCTTACTAGTGTAATTTTTTGTGATCCTATTGTTTGCATAACCAAACCTGAGCCTCATCAATATTTGATATTCCTTCCATCCTGCTAGGTGTTCTATGTGCACACCCCACCAACTGACTGGGGTGGATATCAAAGAAAAGTCCAAAGATTCATATTCCTTCTCTTTAGGTAGCTTCTTCTCAAAATCATCAAGAAATAAGTTCACATCCCTAGTGCCATCATAATAGGTCAATTTGTGTACCTCTTATGTGATGCGGCAAAGAGATCTGGTAATTCTATTACATGGCTTAGTATAAACTTCATACAAGTGGTTCTGCCAATTCTCCAATTCTTCGTCGGAGTCTGAAACAAAATTATCATGCTCCCAACTTATGCTACCATCAACGGTAATATTGATCCAATCTTCCTCCTGTGGAGTGATCTTATAGATGTTGTCGATATCACCATACTCATTATGAGTTGGTTCTGAGTATCATGCACCTTCAGAGGGGTCCCAAGGGACAACGACCCTGGTACCATTATTTTCAAACACCGTCTTTTTGTTCTTCATATTAATTATGGCCTCTATGTCATAAGTCCTATCGAATCCAAGAAAATCAGGATAAATATTTCTATCATCAACAATCTCAATGACTTCGAAGTCTCATAACACACTTGCACCATCAATATCTACTTCAATGCCAGGAAATCGACCCATAGGAATAATTTTTTGTTGATTGTCCATTCTTATATGAATTGACAACCAATGTACCTTTGGATGCCCCATTTGTTCCCATGTTTTCTTCGGTAAAACATTTGCATCTGATCCTAGATCAAGACTGACTCGGTCCATTTCATAATCTCCTATTTGTATATTTAACCACATTTCTCTATCGGTTCTCTTCTTATTTTTTGGAAATGGTACCCCTAGGTTGAATATTGTCATAAAGACTCCTCATTTTGAGGATAGAAGTGTAATATCCCTAGTTTCTATGTTTTTATTATAAATTTGAACAAGTCCAAAAGGGTACAGTGGACCCCAATGGAAAAAAATTGTGTGGATTTATTTTATTATTTCAAGTTAATAAAATAAAATGGAAATTAATGTGCAAAGACTAGATTATGATTAGAGATATAGAAACCAAATCCATGAGGATGGATAAGGTTGTAGGAATTTCCCAATCTTCCAAAAATCCTTGGAAGAAATAAATTACATACTAAATTTAAATTGGAGATAAAAATACAAAAAGTTGCCCCAGTAAAGAGGAAATTACTGGGAAGAGGTAGAATAAAGCTAGAAAGCAGAAAATCTATCTTTAAAGTACCTTTGTGGAAGAAACAAAGGGAAAGCTTAGGCACACAGGAAAGCAGCATCCTGATTTAACTGGAAGCAATTAAGGGAAACAAGCCAGGGGAAAGCAAGCTTATAAGCTTATTCGGGATAGACAAAGGGTTGTCTACTGCTGGAGGAAAGGATCTCTGCTCGAGGGTGAGCTATGGAGATAGAGCTCTAAGGTGGGGTGGAACCTAGTCTACCTTAATTTGTATGCATAGTTAATTTGAATTGTTTTAGATTATACCTTAGATCTGTTATGAATTTCTGAGAGAGTAAAGTAGTTAGATCTATATGAAATTCTACATTGGAATAGGTGTTTATATTACGAAAGTTAGACGAATTAGAAAGAAGTGTTGGAGGTCTATACATTTAACAGATTTCACTATAATAAAACAGTCTATCCTATGTTTTTGCACAGACATAACTCTGTACAGGACCAACTCTCATAATGTTTAAAACTAGAATAAGACTTAGATCTGAGGTTAGGTACCTCACAGGAAACTGATAATTAATTTATAAATCTGTTCTAGAGTATTAAGTTACCAAACTGCACATTTCATTATGAAACAAATTATAAGCAGAAATGATTATACATGAATGATAAATGTATGCTCTGTATAGTTAAATAATTTCTGTACTGGATAATGAAAGAAATTTTGTACTATCTTTAGAAAGATAAATTGGGAAATAAAATTTATTTGACAGAAGAATATATATACACATATGCTTAGAATGCATTCTTACACTAGAGCTGAAAGTGAACATTAGGGTAATTTAAATGTCTAAAATGGGCCTCCTAAGGAAATTATAAAATAATAGTGGAAATAATAAAATAATATTTAATTACATCATCAAATTTTAGAGGGGAAAAAAATTAAAAAACTAATTTTTCAACTCATATTTTTAACTTATCTCCCAAAGTTTTTACTCAAATTTCGAGCGGGAGTACTCATTTGATGCAAAATTTAATTCCTCATCCAAGGAGTACCCATGTTGCACACTTTGATGGGTCCTACTACATGGAAAATGAGAAATACATTAAAAACATGATTGTAACCACGTGTTTTTATGTATTTCTCATTTTTCATGTAGCAGGGTCCATCGAAAGTATGCAACATGGGTACTCCTTAGATGAGGAATTAAATTTTGCATCCAACGAGTACTCTCGCTCTAAATTTGAGTAAAAAATTTTGGAGATAAGTTGAAAATACGAGTTGAAAAAGTAGTTTTATTATTTTATTATTTTCTAATCTTTTTACCCTTTTACTTAAAAAATGATGAATCATCCCCCATGGTTGACATCATCATATTAAATCCTATTGGTTCTTATAAAGTTTATTTTTGTTGTACATTTTTCTTAGGAGGCCCATTTTAGACCTCAAAATTCCCCTAATGAGTATAGTTGGAAATAACATATTCTGTTAAAATTCGAATAGTACTCTGACTAAAAGGTAAGAGTTTCTGAAGTATACAATCAAATAGATATACTCAGAACAATGAAGTAAAATATTGTACCCTGCAATATTATTTTGAAGAAACTTCTTTGAATGCTTAATAGAAAAGAAATTTTTCCTAGTCTACATGAAATTTGGAAAGGAAATTCGACTGAAATAAAAATAATATATTGAAGTCCCAATAATACTTTGTTTAAAAAGAAGAATATTAGAAAGTAAAGAGTGAAATAAGGGTAAACGTTTAGTCCATACAGTACATTCTTATAAATAATTCAAATCGTAGAGTTATACAATTAAACCAGAACTGGTTGCAAAAATAATTTTATACAGAGAACATCATGTCCTCCTATGGAAAAATGTAAAGGGTATAGTAAAATAAGCTTATTCAAACATTTGCATAGGGTAAATCCCAATAGTTCCGACCAACCTATACAAAAATAAACTTGTATTACTATCAGATAAATAAGTGCATTGTAAGCACCATAACGCCACAAGTAGCTGTCCTCTAGCCATACCTACAAGGAACAGAGTCAGAAGTCAGATTCAGAGAAGAAATAAGTGAAATGAATTTTATATATATATATATATATATATATATATATAAGACAGAATGTAGATGCGAAAGTATTTGGTTAAACACCTTATGAAATGGCATAGCCATGATTATACCTATAATCAAGGAAAAGACGAAATTGGCATTCGCACAATACATAATAGTTGCTTAAATATTTTTAAAGTGTTGGTGACAAAGTCAAAATATATGCGAAATCAAAAATAAAAATACACAGTAGACCAGAGTATTGGTCATTAATCTATAGTGGAATATCTTAACACTTAAACTATTAGGATAGAAAAGGAAAAAAAAGATATCCTCATGTGAGTATGTCTGAGTAAGTGGATAGAACGAAATGAGAAATTATATGGAGGAAAGAAAAATGACGACTTCCGCCAAGAAACCCCAACCATGACAATTTAGTTGGAAGCTAACAAAATAAAGAATTGACTAAATATTTGGATTTCATAAATGGTTTTTGAGACTCAAGAAATTAAGGGTCTGATGTAAAACTAGACATCGACTATATAATTAAACTAGAGTTACACGAGCTTACCAATAATATAGTTGACAGTCGACGTGAACATCTTGGAGCAGGAAGAGATGGTCTATCCATTCCCTATGTTTCAAGAAACACTGTGAGCCTTAATAACTGAAAGAAGGTCATATTAAAAATTAAATTTAATATCCTTAAGTTGTAATGGAATGAAATAAAAATGGGAAGGATATCGATTTTTCAAAACTAGAATCTACAGGAAATGAGCTAAGAGTAAATTATAAAATTTTATACAATTAGAAAGAAATATGAGTATTTTGGTTAAGGGAACCCAAAATCGAAGAAAATCCTAATAAAATATCCCTGAGCTACTATCACATCTGTAAAGATGGATAAAACTAATAGTTACAAAGAGGCAGCGTTAAATAATACCATCAAATGCTTGCCTTAGTTATGTCGGAAGTGAACCCTTTTTAATTGATTCAAAAAGAAAAATTCTCAAATAGGAATCACAAGAATGAAATTATAATGCTTACTAGAATAATGCCTTAGGGAAAATCGATTAGTCTCTATACTGTCTGGGCAGAAACAGAAAAAAAAAAAAAAATTAGGACTAAAATAAGCAAACATTCAACAATAGTGGCAAAAACCAGAAATCGTAAAATTGATAATTAGAAATGAATATCAAAGGGAAGGCGTATTACCTAAACTAAAATTGTAGGTAGTCTTAGCATAGGAACATAGAGCTATGCTTCGGATCGGTAAAACTGAGCTTTTGGTCGTGACAATACCAATCACAAAAAGGAAGACTGGTGAACGAAAGACAGTGCCACACCAAGTGGGAGACGTTCACAACCGAGATGAGCAGAGAAAATGAACCTTCACCCAAATCATAATTTTTTATGGGCCATCAAACCCTAACCTAGATTCAATCTGAGTTGTACATGTGTCAAAGATCGAGGAATGGGATGAGTTCTCCTACGGTTTGAGGTTCTCGTCAGAGGCCTATGTGATCTAGTACATTGAAATGAATGCAACCATATCCCAACGTATCATCTTTACAGTGGTTCTATAACCAAGACATACGTTTTAGTACGAGTATATTTAACCTAAGAAAATATCCTACCTCGAAGGTCCCATAAGCCTTCAATACTGATTCATGCATTAATGACAAGATTTCTTGGAAACCAAATTCAAATCACTGTGGTACGTTGTGTAAACATTACCATGAAGAATACCACGTTGTTAAGCCATGTTGGAAAGGTGGAATCCACTTTGGTAGACTTAATACATATATTCAAGAGGTTTTAGAATGATGGGTACAATCTAAGGGCGAAAAGACAAATATAATGCATGAATGAGAATTAGGCATTATAGTTTGTAAATTAACATAATAGGATGATAAGTATGTTGTGATCGACACATCATAAAAGGTGTAACCCTAAGATGCAATTGAACTACATTAAGGGTATTCGAAATGTAACCAAGTATGTAGTTTCGTGGATCCAATAAATATAGGATTAAGAGTGGAATAATCCTTAGAAATAAATAATGTTATTATAATTATGATAAAGTGAATCAAATTATCTCTTGACCCTATACATCTATGTCATAGTTGTAGGGTCAAGTTAAGATTTATTTATGTGTTAAGGATTGTTAGTTAGTGAAATATTTAAGTTAGTGATATCAAAGTATGAATGTATATTAACAATTTGAAAGAAAATATTAACTGTGCAAGGAAAAGCTAGGGTGGAGGTTTAATTAGGAAGAGTATTCCATTTTAGGATTTTAATGGAAGCCTTTAGAAATGAGTATTATTTCTTAAAAATATGAAGTTAAATTAAGAACAGGAAATTGTAAAACACAGAAACTTTTATGGCAGATGTAACGCCAGAACATGATGAACAGGAATCTGATCATAAGTATAAATAAGTGTTCGTACTATAATTAGAAAAAAAAAGGGAGATGTTACAAGAAGCACATAGTGTGAATATGTAATAGAGTCTTACGGGATTTTGGGTGGGTCAATGCTCCTTATTTTCTAAAGGGATGAGAATTTTTGGTATACTTTGAGCTCCGCCCATGGTTTTCGGACCATGGTATTGTAAAAGGAAAAACTATATAAGGAGCTCTCTTAGTAATTCTAAGATAATCTAATATCTTTTACATAGAATTAATTTGGATGTAAGGTTTTATTAAGTCTATATTATGTGTTTTGCGTGAAAGGGAAGAATTTTCCATCTAAGTGTGCGAAGACCTTAAAACGTCTGCAACTGAGTATGCAGGGCGAAAAGTGATATATTAAGAAGATATGAAGCAATAAAAGAAGACTTTGAATACATATATTTTTTTTTACTTATGTTCTTTCTTTACTTGTTCTTTTGATGTTATCTATGCCAAGTTAGGGTTTTTATCTATATTTGCATCGTGAATTTTGGGTTATGGTTTCTTATGTTGATTAATACATGTTAAAGTAGAATCGTGAAGTATTGAAAAATGACTGTGTAGCTAGCATATTTGTTGTGTGAAGCTTTGATAAGTGTTAAAGCCCTAAATCCATACTCTATAGTCCCTCTGGATGTAGAAACTTGGGTGTGCAGTAGATTGTTTCTGAAATGGAGATAATAGTGGGTTTTTTTAGTTCGCGCAACCTCATCTGAACTTGGGTCTAGGCCCCATCAAACCCAACAAATGGTTCTATTTCTGATACCAAGATATGAATGAGGGATATGTGTATGTGGCATATGTCAAGAAAATAGATTCAAGATTAGGTAGCTCTGAAAGAGTGCGGATTTCCAGCACAAGAAAACATAAATTTGCATCTATCAACTGAAAAGTGGTTGCAGAAGTATATTTTCACAGATTAGCACGAGAAATTGTTCTCGTCGTTCACTAAAGAGATGAATGAGTGGTTATCAAGAATAGCTGAGAAAAAGACTTGTTGTAAGGACGATAACCCTACTGCGTGGACTCCAGAGCTAATCAAGAAATTGAAGGGGACTGATAACAATATTTCAATGGTTGTTGATTATTGGATCGATAGTATCCTTGGAGGCTTTAATATTGAGTTCACGATCGATACATCTGTATCCTATAGCGAAGCCAAGAACATATTTTTTAAAGCCCTATGAGGTAAGTACTTAAACTCATTAAATATTTGGATTAAGATGCTATTGTGCGAAAATGGTGTGCTGTGAATCCAATCTGATTGATGTTCGGAGGAAAAAATATTGAAACTATGCGACGTGGTAAGAGATTTAGGGTAGATCAAGATAATTACATTGAATCTGAGTATATTCCATTGTTTGGGTTTGAAATATAAGAAGGATAAAGAAATCCTGCGACCCCTAAAGGTGCGTCGATTGAATTTGGATATCATCAAAGTGCTTTTGGGATTCCCCAACCCTCCACCCCCACAATCCATCCTCATATTATTCCTCCACCTCCACCTCCACCAAAAATCCTCATTTTCAAGGGATAAGATAATCCCAAGGAATTTTTGTTTGTTGCAGAAGTAGTATGGGGACCACTAAACATCACTGATGAGAATACGAAGACAGTGCAGCTGGTCACAACGTTGCAGGACAGATCCTTGTCTTGGTATATGAAGTACTATGCGACGAACTAGAAGGCCACGTTGGATCAAAAAAAGCTTGCACTGAATGTTGAATTTACAAATCCAAAATCATAGTCATAGTGTGTTACGAAGATCAAAGAGATCAAGAAATTAGTCACTAAAACTATGTGGGAAGTAGCTCAAAGGTTTGAGACATTGTTAAGTCAAGTCAGCTTCCAGATCCATGATGAGAAGCACAAGGAGTAGTTTATATCTGTGCTTTTGCCACATCTTAGATTTCCCTTATCACAACAGAAGATCATAACCCAAGTGGAAGCATTGGATATTGCGATGAAACTAGAAGCTTTGTCAATAGCGAATACCAACATAGGGGTTCAACGAATCTAGACCCACTTAACAAACTTACATATGGAACTCTAGGACTTGAAGAAGGGAAAATTGGTTTGGTCTGATATACGTTCAGAAGTTTGGTGTATAAAGGGAAAAACAGAGGGCCACTATAAGGTTCAGTGTCCTATTTTTGAAGTGTACTTGAGCCCTAGGATGCTAAGTCCAATGAAGCCTACACGAAGTGCTGGACCAATTATTGGACCAAATTTTTGGTGTAGCCTATGCCAGGTTGTACAACAATGCCCCACAAACTACTATCATTTTTTGCAGAAGTATATCTAGTCACCAAAGAAATTATTTTGTAAATTATGTAGCTCGGTGGGACATGATGAAAGGAATTGTCAAAGTTATGATATAATGATGCAATAGAGTCCTAAGGTGTAAAGAATGAAAAGTGAAGGATGCGAAGATCTAGGTTCGCCTACAGCATGTGAAGGTTTCCAAGGCCAAGGACATGGCCAAAGAGGAGGCGTTGGATGAGGTCATGGACATATATTATGTTATATTTGCAGTCAGCCTCAACATTTTGCCAGGGATTGTCAGAATCCTACTGCAATTTCTTGTAAGTATTTTCGCGCATTTGATCATGAGATAGAAGATTTTCCTACATTATTGGCTAAAATTTAGGAAAATCACAATCAACATCCTTCTGAGAACATACAAATGCTGAGAGTTGAACCATGCGAAGACGATCTAAGTGTAAAAATGGTAACACAAAGCATTATAAATACTAGAGAAGACAAAGAGGAAGGAAATAAGAATATGGAGGATACATGGGTCTAGGAAGCTGGAGAAAACAATAAGGGGTTCAATGTCCAACATGAAAGAGAAACATTTATCGAAGTGAAGAAGAATTTTATGAGCCCTGGAGCTTCGACATCAACATCGTAGAGACAAATGATCCCACTAAATAATAAACCTAAGGAGATTACTGAACCAAAGGAAGTCCATCCATCCATTATGAAGTCATTTTTACAGACATGTATGAAGTTGTTAAGGGATCAAAAAGTTGTGGAGGGATTGCGGGAGCTAATTGAAAACTGCACTGGTGAAGAAGAGCCAAAACCTGAACAACGCGTAGTGAATAAGGTATACAAAAATAAGAATAGAACCAAAAGAGAAATGCGGTTAACTGCATAGATAGAATATTATGAAATGGAGCAAGTCATTATGGATCTACAATCATATGCCAATGTTTTTCCAAAGCAGACATGGGAATGGATGGGACGACCAAAGCTGCAGTGGTCATCGATTGACCTAAGCATGGCCAATCAATAGAAAATTATTCCTATGGGTCGATTGCATGGCTTTGAAGTAGACATTGATGGTGCAATTTTTTTATCAGACTTCGAAGTCATTAAGAGTGTTGATGATAGAAATTTGTACCCTGATTTGCTTGGATTCGATTGGGCTTATGATATGGAGACCATAATCAATATGACGAATAGGAAGATGGTGTTTAAAAATAATGGTACCAAGGTCGCTATCCCTTTTGACCCCTCTGAAGACACATGATACTCAGCCCCAGTTCATAATGAATATGGTGATATCAACAACATCTATACAATCACTGAGCGAGATGAATATTGGATCAATCTGACTGTTGATGGAAGGATCAGTTGGGAGCGTGATAGCTCATGTGTTTTAGTCTCTGGTGAAGAATTGGAGAATTGGTAGAACCAATTGCACAAAGTTTCTACTAAGTGGTGTAATATAATTACCAGATCACTTTGTTGCGTCATATCAGAGGTGCGTGAATTTCCCTATTATGATGCCACTCAGGATGTTAAATTATTTCTTGATGAGTTTGAGAAGAAATCTCCCGAAGACTAGAAATATGAAGCTTTGGATGTCATTTTGAGGTCCACCCCAGCTAGGTGGTGGGGCGCGCATAGAGAACACCTAGGAGGATGGAAGGAATATTGAATATCGATGAGGCTTAAGTTTGGTTATGAAAACACTAGGATGATGGAAAAGTAAAATGGTATGGATGATCCTCGCAAACATTTGTCTCATTGGACTACAGATTGGGGCAAATAACCTCAACTTGAATTGGTACACATATTCTTCCACACCTTGGATGTAACACCTTAGTAGTGATATCTTGAAACCGAGCTAGGCCATGGCACCATAGATTGGTACGAGATGACTGAAGGTTTCTTATTGACCTATAGCTTCGTAGATGGCTGGGATTGTATTAATGATTCTCTTTAGGAATTTAGTACATGACTATTCCGAAATACCACTGAGCCAATGACTTCGGTACCATTATCACCAAATTGATTCTAATAGGCTGCTTATCAATCAACTTAATGTAACTCTTTCAAACCACTTTTGACTGAAGATTAGCCTCTTCAGTTTGAGAGGGCTCTCTCAAGGTAATTTATGATTTTCAATGGAAATTATATTAGATGGCTAACTCTATAACTGTAACTTGATTGTGATTTATTACAGGCTGGAAATGTAAGGACTTACTACCATTGGGCTATGGGGTCAACATCAGTAAACTCAACGAAAATATTTCTTCTTATGGAAACTGGGGAAAATGGAGGTTTCCATGAAAAGGTAGTACACACACACAACATAGGAAGAAAAAAACAGTTTAACCTCTAAAGGAATTCAAAGCATATTACCATGAGTTCTAAGTAAGTAGACATCAAAATAACTGCATATATTTAAACATGAAATATATATAACATATAACACATTGAACACCTCCTCTAAATCTCAGGTAAAGAAGCAAATATCACTATATATTACTGAAACTGAAAAAAAACTATTACAGAGTAGCAGTTTAGTACAATATTCTCCAACCCTTTGATATTCGATTTTCTGTTTATAAATAGACTCCTTTTACATTGCATAGGATGCTGGATCATTGAACCTTAAATCTGACATCTAAGCATAACTGAGAACTCTATTTCTGGAACATAAAAAGACACCTATTCACTTTAAGAGTTTATCTCCTAATGGGACTCTAATTACATTTATTACCTCCACTTCTCTAATAGTGGGATCATTACATAGATAAGGATCAAGTTCTCGAATGGAATTCTCCATGACATAAGACATAAATAAACTTTCTAAGAATTTAGTAATAGTTGTCCTATTTTCTAGGAAAGAATCGATAACAACTACAATTTTGTCTTCATGTTGTTTTGTACAAAAGGTACACATGTCGAGTGATGAACATTTGCTGAGATGTCTCCTCATCTATTTGGATGCCTCCACGTGGCTAGTTGATCTTCCATATTCCCTTTGAACCTTCAAAAATCTTTCAAAAAACCCTCGCTACAAAACAGAGCATTTTAGACAGTTCCGTAGCGTAGTTTGGTAGCGAACTGGTTTCTAACTTTTCACCCTTCTTTCTGCCACCTCTGATGGTCAAAAACATTTTTTATGACAAAAAATATAAATATAGTGAAGCTCCCTCCTTAATTCTTCATAAAACTAATTTTAAAGGGAAAAGAGAATCTGTTGGAGCTCACTACGAAACTGCCTAATAAGACAAAATTTGCATACTTTGTGATTTTCTTCAAAATTTGATCTTCTGAGCCAAAATTTATATCCCTTGCAAGCTATAAAACTTAACAAAAATTTCTCATCTCAACTCTTCAGTCTTTAGGAGTTTCATCTTCATTAACAATAGGTTGACCTTCAAGTTCTTCAATAACTTTCATTTCTAGTCCTTTCATCTCCAGATCATCTTGAATCATGTCCATTTGTTCCTGAGGTTCTTCCACTTGATTTTTTAATGATATATTTTCATCTTGCAGGTGCAGGTTCATCTTCCTAGTATGTTTGGCTATAAGTCTTGGAGGTTGGGTCCTTTTCAGTTGTCTTTTGGAATTACTCATAGATTCTGAAACATTTGAGAGTTGATTGTCCCTTTTTTCATCATCTGATGAAACTTAGCCTTTTCAAACATGTGCTTCTCTGCTTCCAACTTCAACTCAAGTATTTCTTCCCTTGCTTGTCTAAGTTGTTCTATGAGGAGTTATGTTTCTGATTTTTCAACCATTTTCTCCTTTCCCTTTCTCTGCATAGTGACAACTTCTTCTGCTACTGGGGATAAATCTATGATGTTTTCTGGCTCCATACCTTCACTAAATTTCCCTTCCCTTTTTCTTTCCATGGCCTTCTTTGAAAACCTGGTCATTGGCTTCCTTGGCTGAAATATGAAGCCAACATCCTCTCCTACGAATTCCAATTTCTTGACAAACTTACCTTTCTTCAGTTTCCTTCCATCACCTTCAATGTTTTCTGCTTGCACTATTGGTGACTCCTCAATATCTATTGCATGTAGAATTTCTTCCAAATTTCCTTTGGCCAATGTCTGACTCCTTGTTATCATCTTAATGCTTTGTTTGCTAATCTTCTATTTTGCAGATGTTGCCTGAGAGATATCAGTTTCTTGCAAAGGTTCTTCTTCAATGTCCATTGGTTCTACAGGAAACCGTCTTCCTTCTTCACCAATCTCTTTTGTTGCAGCTCGGGATGTAGAGGTTGTAGTAGATTTAGGCTTTAAAACTTTCTTTGGAGTCAATACATCTACTTCATACCCACTCATAAATAGAAAAGAGGTCCAATCTCTATTTAACCTTTTCAACTCTTCCAACACTAACAATTTTATCAGACCATGGTGAAATACTGATGTCTCATTACCTTCTGACTTGACCTGAACTCTATTTGATATATTTCCCAAAATCTTGTATAAAAATAAGGGTAAGTCAAGAGGTTGCTTACCAACAAAATGTAGAAGGAGTCTAATATGGTAAGAGTAAACCATTTGGAATCTCCCCTCTCAGGTGAAGTATTTTTGGATCACCAATAGCAGCTTTGCATAATTTTATTTCATATAGCTATTGGGGATGTCATTGGTCATATCAGCTCCTCTGTGCTCTTGCTTGAGAAGCTCTTCACAGCCCTGCATTATGAACTTTGTGCCTTTAAACCATTCTTCACCACCTCTAGGAATTTTTGTAGCTTGTGATATGATCTCTGGTGCCACTATGAGATTCAAAATCCCAACCTTTTATGTTGTCCCTGTAAAATTGGTAGTAGAGTATTTTGAAATATCTGCATGGAAACCCTGCAATTTCTAGCTAAACTGTAGGTAGCCCGTCCTCTTGAAAGCCTCCATAGTAGTGGGATATTCATTCAGCAGCTTCAAATCCATGGGTTCATACCTTACACAATGACCACCCTTATTTGTTTTCTTTTTAGAAGCCATGATGCTTTATACTCTTCGTTGCCTCGCTTGTTGATGACACCTGCAGAACCAAATTCGAAAGGCAAGCTGCTTTGCGTGGTGAAGCGGCTCTCAAATATCAACAATGGGATACTTCTCATGCAAGAATTTCATAGTAAATGAAAAAGAGCATGTTGGGGTAAAGTTTTTAAAATTTTATTTGACAACTCAGATTTTGATGATGGCACATGTGACCATAAAAGACAATAATGATAGCAAAATACAGCTACGCATGTTTGGGAATCATCATAACGAACTCAAATGACCTTACCCTTTACTTGTCTAATCAAAAATTGACACCTCACACCACTCTAACACTTTATGTAGAAAAACCCAGTTTCGTATCTAAAACGGTTTAACTGCTGACAGATTCGCTACATAACTGTTAGGTAGTTTCGTAGCAAAATCTGCTAATTTGCCTTGTAATTCGCTATGAAACTATGAAAAAATTACAGGTGTAATATTTTGTGATTAAAATTCATGGTAATGACAACTAGATGATATTAGGTTGATTTGACATTATATGACATGGTTTGGGATGGGTTTTAGACTTATGATGGATACCACCAAGGGAAAAAAAATTTAGTCAATTTCATGAAAATGACTTATGAGACAGCATGAACCCTATAAAATGGAATTATTTAAACTAATGAGTGATAACAGGAACAACCTGATTGGGAGGCATAATTGGCACTGGCATGAGAATGTTACAATGTGATTATGGAAGAAAGAGAGGAAGATCCGCCTAACGTAAATATTCTTGAAACAGAAGGACAATGTGAGGTTGTAGGTCCTGAAGTAGAGGTGCTTGACATAGCACAGCCTGTAAAGACTCAAAAAGTAATCATAGACTTAGAAATGGAGACCAAGTTCATGAAGATAAGAGACTATTGGGGCGATGTTACAGTGAGCAACTTCACTGAACAGTCGCATGAGTACTAGTTTCTTTTTTCGACGAAGTTCTTTGAGATAAAAGGCATTGTAGGGGATCTAGGAGTTATGTGCATTACCTTGAAACCGGATGTGAAGTGATTCAAACAATGCCCATATCAGTTGAGCTAAAAATATAAAGAGAATTTAAAGGAGGAACTAAAAAAGATGCTCAATGTTGGCATTATTGAACCAATAGAAGAATCCAAGTGGGTTAGCCCTATGGTAGTCCAGGAGAAAAATACCAAGGGAGAGATAAGGATTTGTGTCAATCTCAAAAATATGAACGATGCATGTGTGCATGATCTATTTATGACACCATTCACTGATGAGGTTTTGGATAATGTGGGAGGGAAGGAATCCTACTCCTTTACAAATGGGTTCACAAGACACCATCAGATTAGGATCGCGCTAGCAGATTGAAGCAAGACGACCTTCATGACTAAATGGGGCTCATTTCAGTATATGGTCATGCCATTTGGGTTGAAGAATGCATCGACAATATTTTTTAGATTCATAGTCGTTGTACTTAAGGAATATATCCACAAACTTCTGTAGGTGTATTTTGATGATTAGGCCATCTTTGGATTGTTAAATAAGTATGTTTATAGTCTGCGCTTGATGTTGGATACCTCCACGAAGTATCAAATATCCTTGAACCTGGAGAATTTTATTTTCTGCATGCCATTTGGTATATTATTAGGGCACATTGTTTTCAAATGGGGATTTATGGTAGACCCTGTGAAGATCATTGTGATCATAAATTTAGAGCCACCAATGAATGTGAAGCAACTACGCATGATGCTCGGACGTACGGGTTATTAAAGAAATTTCATAAGGGCCTACACGCATATCACTACGTCGATGGAAAAAATATTGAAGAAGGATTTCAAGTTTTTTTGGGATGATGACTATCAGAAGAGCCTCAATGTGCTAAAGGAAAAGTTGGTCACTGCGCCAATTCTAGTTTTTCTAGATTGGAAGAAGAATATCCATGTACATGTCGATGCGTCCTGCATAACTTTGGGATTTGTCTTAGCACAGCTAGGAGAAGGTGATCTAGATCACCCTTTCGATTTCGCGAGATGGAAGTTGTCTAAAGCCTAAATAAATTATTCCACAATAGAGCGTGAGGGGTTAGCGATGGTATATGTGATGCATAAATTTAGACATTATTTGTTAGGCGTGCACTTCAAAATTTAACCTTTCTGCATTGAAATACTTGGTGAAAAATCCTGTGTTAGGGGGGGGGGGAGAGATTTTCAAATGGCTATTGCTATTTAAGGAGCATGATTTAGAAGTGATAGTAAAGCCAAGACGTTTGAATGTTAGGCTTGGTCATTTTTCCAAGATTGAGATAGGAAAAGAGCCAATGAATATTGAAGAAGGATTGCCTCTATCATTCAGTTTCTAACTATGGGAGTTGCACCTGCGGAGTATACTACTCAGTAGAAGAAAGAGATGGTAGTAAAGGCACATGAATTTTCTTTGATTTCCAAACATTTATACAATATGGGGACTGATGAGATACTACGAAGATATGTACCTAAACATGAGCGACACAACATTTTGGTTGAATCCCATGATGAAGTTGTAGGAGGGCACTACTTAGGGACAGCCACCATGAAAAAGATTCTGAGGGCCATAATATGGTGGCCCACAATGCATAAGGATTCGAAGGAGTATTGTAATGCTTGTGATGTGTGTTAGAGGACTGGTAAACTGTCGCGAAGGGATGAAATGGTGTTGCATCCTCAAGTCACCTTGTACGCATTTGAGAAATGGGTAATTGACTTTGTGGGACCAATTTATCCCTAAGGGAATAAAAAAGGTGTGTGGTACATTAATACTGCGACATATTACCTAACCAAGTGGGTTGAGGCACAACCAGTGAAGAATTGTGGCTTAGACACGACTGCAAAGTTTATTTTTGAACATATTTTTTCATGGTTTGGTTGCCTAAAGATCTTGATGAGCGACAGAGGAACACATTTTTTGAAAAACACTATTGAAGCATTGACCACGAAGTTATGAATGCATCACCAAAATATTATGCCATATCACACACAGGAAAACAACATGGTTGAGGCCTTTAAAAAAATTCAGAACACACTGACTAAGGTGTGAAAATTCAATAGGAATGAATGGGATTTGTGAATTCCTGCAGTCTTATGGGACTACACGACTACTTGTAAGAATTTCACGGGTCAGACTCTGTTTCGATTGGTGTATGGATAAGAAGCAGTGATGTCGATGGAGTACATCATGCCTATTCTTCGAATTGCAGTTGTCATGGATACGGCAGACAACGATCTAATGGAGAAGATATTGGAATAGATCCTCACACTGAAGGAGGATAGGTTCATTGTTGGATTTCATAAATATATGTAGAAGGAGACGGAAAAATCTTGGCATGACCGGCATATTAAGCACAACACTTTCAAGTAGGGTGAATTAGTTCTTTTATATGACAATAAGTTTTTGAAGTTTTTGGGTAAGCTGTAAATGCACTGGTTGGGGTCGTACATTGTCAGAAATATCTCAGAGGGGGGCATAGTGCAACCAAAGGAGCTATCAATGGTAGCAGACTAAATTTATACAGGGACGGCTTTGCCCCTGCGACTTCACATTCACTATGTGACTGGAGAAGAGTCTTAATACTCCATGCGGTACAAAAGATCATGTGACTATAAGTTACTCTACCAAAGGAAGGCTTCATTATAGTAGAATTAATGCATGGGATGAAGGATTATGGCATAACTGGTGTGAACTACACCAAAGGAAGAAGGACTGTGCTGCAAGGGAGGTTCTGACGAAGTTCACCCAAAATATGATCGTTGGAGCCAGAGCAGTTGATTTAACAAGGACTTGTTTGTTAAAAGGAGTGGGAGGGATGTATTTGATGTGAATATTTGGGTGGATCTACCACCAAATCCAGATTTATGAGGTGCATATGAAGGAGATCATGGAGTTTGAATTTAAAATTTTATACAAATCTGGCACCCTGCTCCACATTTAGAAATTTTGCGCTCTGAGCATTAGACTTGTCATTTTTCACCTAAGAGAGAGTCAAGCGTTCCACTATATGTCGAATTATAGCTTTGAAGTTCTTAAAGAGGCATTGATCAAGGCAAGGATGGGACAGACACTGATGGCCACACTGCCAGCCAATGTGACATGACCGAGGTCGCCCTGGAAACAAACCACCACAGGAGAAGCACCATCTAAAATTCCGAAGAAGCCAGTGATTCGAACGTCACCTAGAAAGAAAATTCCCAAAGAAAAATGGTCTAAGGTGACACATGATAGACAAAAGCAACCCATAGAGGTAGAGGAATAAGAAGAATAAGAAGTTATACCTAAAGTTCTTGAAGATATTGATGCAAAGGAGGTAGAACCTTCCTCCAGGTGTCCCCCATGTATTCCACCAAGGAAGCCAACAGCTACAAAACCCACGAAGGACCCAGACATTGTGAAGTATAAGTTATTTACACGCTTTCTTTTTGATGAAGTATCGGTTGAGGGAGATTTGTTGGGAAAATTGCAACAGCCGCTGATGGAACACTGGGATTTCAAAAACTGCAAAAAATATCCTTAATTCAAGCAAAGAAGGTATCTACACTCTGTTTATTATGAAACTATTGGAGTGATAAGGGTAGAACTGATGAAGTGGATGACAAGAATTCAGAATGATGGGTTGCTCAACATTTATATGTTCTGCACTTTGGGACAATATTATCAATACAATATGTGTGTGGTAGCTACTGGCCCTGGTGCACGATGATAATATACGGTTGGGGGAAAGATTCCCCATTGATGCAATGTTGATCAGGAGGATCACTGTGCTTCCTTGTCAAGGATTCAACTCCACAGAAGATTTTGAGCGAAAGGATCATGATAAGCAACAAGCCGACAAGATGAAGCAGGATTATGAAATCACGAAGGGAACCTGAGGTTGTAACATTAGCTCGATTAATGATAATATGGTGTGCTTTGTCGCACATATTTTAGCAGGACAGATCACGCGGAAATGTCGTGTAGAAGAAGTTTCAGCACCAATAGTCTCTCTGGTTGCACAATGCAGGGAAGCCATAGTGTACAACTGGGAAGGGTATTTGGGCAAGGAATTATTTGATGACTGCAAAGAAGCTCAGGAGGAGGGAAATAAATTACCCTCTGCATGCCTCTTGCTCTTAACTTCACTGATGGAATGGAAGGAGCCTGATGAGTCATAGTTCCTCATTGTGGACCCAGATCTATGCAAGGCTGCCAGATATGCCTTGCTATGGTATTCAAAGAATCCAACACGAGCGATGGAGAACAAATTATTTTGGGTACGATTTTAGATGAGTTTGTGCATGGTGATTAGCCATAATCCAAGTCTGTCACCAAGTATTTTTGTAGAATATCGCCAGGTCACTAATTTTAAAGCATATTTTCACCATGTGCACATCAAATTGAAGAAGCGCCTCGTAGAGGTCTGGTATGAACTTCTGTACCTTGTGACCGAGGATGATATTATACACTTTGTAAGTGAATGGCCAACATATTGGCTAACTCCATCCACTAAAGGTGCAAAGACTGTGAAGGTAGGCACAACTAGTGTGAACACCACTACCTCTAGTATGAAGACTGGAAAGAAAGACACTAAGAAGCAGCCCAAGAAAGTCACATTCATGACCGATAAGGAGGCTGAAAAAGATGCGGAGCGAGAAACAGAGACATATGATATGGAGACAGGAGGGGCCGATGCTTAATGTGGCGATGATATATTTTTTGATACAATAGATCCCGCCTCCCATTACATTCTAAATATATGGCAGACACAGGGTGGCAAAGGTTCATGGAAAAAGGTGAAGCCAGACAAGTCCATTGGCCTAGAATTGTTGGCCCTCAGTGAGGGGGAAATCGATGGCATTGGTGACACTGTTCGGCACCTCACCAAGCATATGTGTTGAAATATTGAGGACCAATACAAGAGTGTATTGGTAGAGGTCCACAAGGGTCTAATATAATTATAGGTTCAAACGAGAACAGTGCAAGCAAGCGTGATGCAAGTGAGCGAGCTTCAAGCGAGAGCAACTCAAGCCATTGGGGCACCAGTAGGTGTGAGTAAAAGAAGGAAATATCTCTCCATCACAACTGAAATTCGCGTGGTTTCGATCCCTATAGGTAACCTATGCTTTGACACTACTAATATTCTGGTGCAGATGGCACATTGGCAGAACACCAGGCTCAACCTTATTTCGCTCCCTTTGAAGGTGTTGCACGCATTCCATAGGGGCATCATATAAGAGTTGAAGATCCGGGAGCAACATGCCCTATTGATTATCAAAGATGTTAAGAAATAACAAAATCAAATGGTTGAGGAAAACCAATAGGCCATGCAAGAATGAGATGAGGAAGTTGCACAGAGAGAGAAGTTGGAGGTAGCCATTAACAAATTTTGCAGCATTCATGACTTGCAGATTCAGACTGAGGTAGCACGAGAGGGCAAGGTCAAAAATCTCACAATGGAAGTAAAATACTCCAAGGCCTAAGTTGACAAGGTATGACTAGAGCTACAAATGAAGATTTTTGAGCTGAAATTTCAATTCCAACCTACTACTCCACCAGAGGTCCGAGAGAAGTGCGCAACAGAGTTTAAGGCTGCCACTGACAAGATTGAATTTGTAGTCCATGAGTGCCACCAAGTCTTTGAAGACACTATGGATTTATAGGCCTCACTACAAGAGGAACCTCATGTGCAGAAGATTGAAGTGGAAATCCACAAGAAATTGGAACAAATGGACCATATTAAAGTTACCGCGAATACTCAAGCACCTGTACTGCGATATACCCGTCTCCAAGAGGGGAAATTTTTTCAGGCACAAATTGATGAGCTGCGCAGATAGGAACAAATTATCATGTCCAAAAAATTGATCCAGACTTATGCAGGAACACAATAAAATACAAAAATAAACATAAATTGATGGAACAGGAATAAGGCTTCATTTCATTAATATCAAATACTAAAAAATGCTTACAGACATAATGGAAAACAAATTAGCTCGAGTGATGGTATCTTATCTCTAAGAAGAGATGCGGTGGCTACATGCATTTGAAATATGTTACAATGAGCTCAAGGGCCTTTTTATTATTGAACAATAAGAGAAAATCCTAAACAACTGAAATCCTAACCCAAGGAGATGTAACATCAAGAGCTTATGGGCCCCCTTGGGGTTAGTTGGTCAACCAACTTCCCGTGGTCGTAACTTGGTAATACTATCTCTGTTTGACGTGTATGATACCTTGTTGGAAATATATCTCTGAGGACTACAACTACAGACATGATTTTTTTCAAATCGCTTGAGCAATCATACCCAAAAAACATCATTTAGTTCCTCAAATGACTCCATAAGTTCAAGACCCGAAAAACTGCTGAAACTAATGAAACTGACTAGGTGGAATAGGTGGGCGGTCACCAATATCCACCTGGATCAATCACAATCATGGAAATTTGAAGCCAGTCAGCTATTGCACACTGTGGAGAAACAACTAAAAGCGTTGCACTATACGCAAAAGGATATTGCCACAAATATCGCAAGGCGAGCCACTAAGAAATTGTTAACCAAAATCTGTGAAGTTGAGAAGCAGTGCGTCGAGACAGTTCCACCACTAAATAATGTGTTGAGTAGCATCAAAGAAAATATTGAAGGTGCACCAGTAGAGTGACTCGAGATGAGTCAAATTTTTGTGTTGGGGCCTGTTGGATAGGGTACCCCTAGGTTTGAGATTGTGATAAAGACTCCACATTTTGAGGAGTGGAGCACACAACACGAACATGTAATAGAGTCTTAGGGGCTTTGGGGTGGGTCAAAGCTCCTTATTTTGTAAAGGGATGGGAATGTTTGGTATACTTTGAGCTCCGCCCATGGTTTTCGAACCATGGTATTGTAAATGGGAAAACTATATAAGGAGTTATTTTAGTAAGTCTAAGATAATATAATATCTTTTATATAGAATGCATTTGGATGTAAGGCTGTATTGACTCTGTATTCTGTGTTTTTTGTGAAAGAGAAGGCTCCTTCAGCTGAGTGCGGATACCCCTGTAGCTGAGTGCACAGGGAGGAAAGTGATGTATTGAGAAGATATAAAGTAATAAAATAAGACTTTGAAGACATATCTGTGTTGTTTAGTTATGTGTTTGATTTACCTGTTATTTTGATGTTGTCTGTGCAGAGTTAGGGCTTTTATCTATATTTACATCGTGAAGTCTGGGTTATGGCTTATTATGTTGATTAATGCATGTTAAAGTAAAATCACGTAGTCTGAAATCTAGTTAACTAGAAGTATTGAACAGTGACTGCATAGCTAGAATATTTGTTCTCCGAAGATCTAATAAGTGTTAAAGCCTCCACACTCCATAGTCCCTTTGGATGCATAAACCTAGTTCTAGCATCCCCTAATATTGCCTCGGGTAAGACTTTTATCTACGCAGCATATCGTTGCTGAAAGGGTCAGAAATAATGGGTTTTGTTAGTTCACAAAATTATATCTGAACCCAGGTCTAGGCCCCAAAATTCCAAAAAATGGTTCCTAAAGAAGAGTGGTATTAGGCGATGAAGGATAGGCAAAAGTTGCTTGTCGAGGTAAAGGAATCAAAAGAGGAAGAAGTTCTGCCCGAAGGTCTCAAAGATATTGATGCTGACGAGGTAGAGCCTGTGTCCAGGCTTCCCCCATATATTCCACCAAGGAGGCCAATGGCTTCGAAACCCACGAAGGACCTAGATGCGGTGAAGGATAATATACTTACACCCTTGTTTCTTGACGAAGTAGCAATTGAGGGACATTTTTTGGGAAAAGTACCACAACCGCGGATGGAAGACTAAGATTTCAACGACCGCAACAAATATCCTCAATTCAAGCCAAGTAGGTATCTGCACACTTTTTATTATGAAACTGCTGGAGTGACAAGGGTAGAATGAATGAAGTGGGTGGCAGGAATTCAGAATGTTGGGATTCTCAACATGTTATATGTTCTGCACTTTGGGTGCATTATTATCAATACAATCTGTCTGCGCCAGCTGCTGACACTGGTGCTCAATGATAGAATGTGGTTGGGGGAAATAGTCCCCATTGATGCAATGTTGATAAGGAGGAACAATGCGATTCCTTGTCAATAATTAGACCCTCAAGAAGCATTTGTGGGCAAGGATCAAGATAATAAACTAGCTGACAAGATGAAGCATGATTATGGTATCTTGAAGGGGATCAGGGGTTATTCCATTAGCTCCATTAAGGATAATATGTTTTGCTTTGCCGCACATACTTCAGCAGGAAATATCATGCGGAAATGTCACACAGAAGAAGTTTCAACACCAGTAGTCTCTCTGGTTGTGTGGTGCAGCAAAGGCGTAGTGTACAACTGAGCAAGGTATTTGTGCAAGGAATTATTGGAGCACCTCATCAACTCTTAGCTTGTATAATTGGCCCGCAATGATGGTAAAGTCAGTGGCACGGGTGACCAATTCTCTTTTCTGTTGTACCAAGTAGTTTGTAGATGCCATCCCCATAGTTAATAATTGAATAATATATGCAAAGTGCTCGTCAACCACCTTAATAGAAAATAGTTGCGCATAAGGAAAGCATTCTTCAAGGTTAGTTGGCTCTTCACCACTCTCGATCCGGGACAAGTGGTCTGGTCCAACATTTAGTCTCCTAGGATTTACAATTATCTCAAAATCATACTCCTAAAATAGTAGTAACCATCGGCAAATATTCCCCCCCAACACAAGCTTATTGACTAGGTACTTCAAAGCTGAATGATCCATGAACATCTTGAAGTTCCCTCCCAGTAGATAGTGCCAGTATTTTTGTAGGGCATACACCATGGTCAGTCCCTTGCATTTAGTAGTAGAGTAATTACATTCTGCGCTACAAATTTTTCTACTAGCAAGCAACCGGGTGGTCAATGTCCCCTTCCCCGGGCTGCGTAAGCACAATGCCTAGGGAAATCCCTGAGGCATCCACATGGACATGAAAAACCTTTGCACAGTCAAGAAATATGAGGATAGGTGCAAAGACCATATTTTCCTTTAGGAGCTCAAAACTCTTCTGACACTCTGCATTCCAGAAAAAATATACGTCCTTCTTTAGCAACTTCTCCATTGGTGACGTGATCAGTGCATACTCTTGAATAAATTTCCTATAATAGCAAGTGTGCTCGAGGATGGAGCGTAGCTGCTTCTCATTTGTGGGGACTGCTAAATTGATGATAACTACCACCTTGGCTGGGTCAACCATCAATCCTTGTCGACAGACCACATGTCCTACCAAGATCCCGAAAGGTACACAGAATATGCACTTCTTAATGTTTAGGGAAATTTGGTGCTTTCTGCAGGCATCCAGCATCATGCACAGGTTTGATACGTGCTTCTTTACCAATCCAAACATTGTCTAATCATCAAATTATACCTCCAAAAATTTGTGAATGAATTCTTTGAACACTGCCACCAAAACTCATGAAAAGATGGCAGGGGCATTTTTTAGCCCAAAGGGCATGAAGGTGTATTGGAAGGATCCCCATTTAGTGGCGAAGGTAGTGCTGTTGCGATCTTCGGGTGTGATTCTAATCTGATGGTAGCTCAAAAACCCATCAGTGAGTGAGTATGCTTCCTGACCTCCCACACTATCAAGAATTTCGTCAAAGAATGGTGTAGGGAAGGGATCATGTACGCAAGAATCATTCAATTTGTGCAGGTCTACACAAATTCTTATTTCCCCTTTTGTCTTCTTTTCTTGTACCACCATAGGGCTTACCCAATCAGATTTTTCTACCGGTTCGATGATACCTGTGACAATCATTTTATCGATTTCTTCTCTGACTTTATACTTATATTTTGGGTTCAATCAGTAAGGTCGCTGCTTGACAAGATGCGCATATGGTTTTAAGTTGATCCGCATGACACCCAGGTCCCCTATAATACCTTTGAGCTCGGAAAATTTGGTGGGAAACAAATCCTAATATTCAATGAGTAGTTCCATGATTTTTCCAAATGTATCATCATCCCAGTAATCCCTAATTCTAGCCATTTTGGGTTGTTCTTCCGTTCCAATGTTGACTTCCTTTAATTTGAGAGGCTTAGTCACGTCTACTGCTTGTAATTGGGGTCCATCAATTACGCATTGACCCTCATACTCCAGGATAGTGATATTTCACAGATCCTTGTCACACTCTTCCACTGATAGATTCCAAAATTTGGAAATATCCTGCATCTGCGCATCCCAAGCTGGTTCCCCACATTCTATGTGAGGGAAAGATTCATTAAATACTAGAGCATCTATGTCCTATAGGGCTTCGTCTAATTTCTCAGTCCCGCCTACCAATCTAAACGTCCCCAAAAAATCTTCTCTCATGGTGTCCCAGTGGTGAGTGCACTGATGTAGCTCTGCATCCAAATACCACATGTTGGGGATAGGTCCCAAGGCATGGATAAACATGTAGACCCATTTTTCCAAAGTCATTTTGCACCATACTTCCATCCATACCGACAAGTGCTTGCATGGGTCCCCATGGCTGAGGGAAATCTCCATGGGTAGGTGAACCAGAGGTTCGAATCATAGGATCAACATTCTGTGACATTCCTCCCAATCCTACAAATTCCCCTTATGAGTTTCCCACCACCGCACAGGGGTCGCATGCATAGCTAGGTTAGGCGCCCACATCCCTTGTTCTCTTGGGAATTCTTCTTCTAATGTTCTAAGAAAATCCTTAACACTACAAGAATCATCAAAATAGGGAAGCTCTCTTACCTCTGAGGAGATACATCGGAAGCTCTTTGCGATTTTCAGGCATCGTAGTGCAGATACGTCATGCAATTGGTTCTTTCAATTTTCTATTTCTCTCTCTGAGTCAGAGAGACATTCATTGTCCTTCTCCCAGCAGAGCACGCCATTAGCGGTAGGGTTGATCCAATCCTCGTTTCGGGAAGTCAGGTTTTAAATCTGATCAACAACATCCCCTTCGCACACTGGTTCTCTATACCACCCACCCTCTACCGGATCTAGAGGGACTATTACTCGCGTACCCTCGTTCTCAAAAACCATGGTTCACCTTTTTATGTTGATAATGCCTCCCATGTCTATATCCCAATCCATTCCTAAAAGCATAGGATAAGGGTACGCATCATCTACAATTTGAATCACCTCAAAATTTTCATATACCTTAACTCCCATGATGTCTACCATAACCTTTGATAGCCTTCCTAGCGGTATGATCTTCTGTTGGTTTTCCATGCGTAGCTGTATAGTATACCATTCCAATTTGGGCTCTCCCATCCTCTACCAAGTCTGTTTAGGCAGGATATTTGCATCAGATCCTAAAACAAGGATGACCTAATCCATTTCATAATCTCCAATCTGCGTAGTTAGCCACATTTCCCGACCAGTTCTCTTCTTATGTTTATACAGTTGGTTGACATCTCTCACTTCTGTTGGTGGGGTAATAGTTTATGCGCAACTATCTATCAATGCTTGGAGATTCATACATGTCTGCAGGAACAACTTCACTTCTTCGTCTGCTTTTAGGTCCATTGGGGTCTTGGAGGTAGATGCCTGATTTTTGGTAAATTATTTTCCAACTTCAAGGAAGGTTTCTTTTTATTTCTGTAAGTCTAGGCTTGCCCTTTTGTCAGCGGCTTTTATGATAAGTGGTTTGGTTACAGCCTTTTCCTCAGCTCCTCCCATGGCCACGCCACTGCATGTAACTATGTTAATATTGGGCCCCACATCGCATGGTTCTGCCTTAACCCTTAACACATTCTGCATTGGCGTTTGTTATTTTTCCTACATATTTGCTATCAGTACAGGACAATCTTCGATCAAATGATCCAACTGCCTGCAATACCTGCTATATTGTCATGTAGGGTTCGGACAATCCCCTCTGAAGTGTCCCACCTCTCCATAGTTATAACATATCAGTTTTCCTTTGCCCCATCCTATGCTTCCACCTCTTCCCCCCCCTTAGCCTCTTGCTAGGGATCCTCCTCATCTAGAGGGAGATAGTGGTGTGGAAGGGTCATTCTGGACCCTATACAGGTTTCCTCTATATATCATCAAATCATATGTCCAACAATTGTGCTCATCATTTCCTACAGATGAGCAGAATCTGCACCACTGCTGCTTCACTTCTGGGACATAGGCACCGAATTGGGGGCAGTGGTTTGTATCATGCAATCCAACTACTCGACATTAAGTGCACCATAATGTGGGGTTTCTTGGTCCTGCAACCTCTTTTGGGCGTAATGGGTTAGCCCCCCCAGCCTGCATGTAGTCTAATAGTATAGGGCACTAATCCTTGGTGTGGCCTAACACCTTGCACCATATGCACCAAATGTTTGTGTTGGCTTCTTTTCCCCGTTTTTTTCGTAGATTCTTGATTTCCAAGTGCATCGCCTCCAACTTTCCCTGGATCTTTTGCACCCCAAACTGGGTATCGTCCCTTGGTTCAACTTCTAGCTTCATGGAAATTTCTAGGGCCTTTTGATGTGTATCAATCATCTACTGGCCCATAGGCCCGCGCAGGTGTGGTAATAACATGGAAATGAACCACTATTTTTGTTGTTTATCTTTGCACTTAAAATCCCCATCCCTGATAACTTTCTCCATCCGTTGATTGGCCTCCCATACCGACTTTGTAGGTCCCTGTCAGAAATCTTTCATGTCAATTACTAGTTGAGAGTAGGACTTTGGATTCCAAAATTGTTGTTTTAAGGCATCCTTAATTTCCTGTATTTATGGATCCATGTGTTGGCTGATGTACCCGATGAACCAATCCAAGGCTCTTCCCTCAAAGGCTAGGGATAGTTGTGCCCTTTTTACAACATCGCTAGAAATGTTCTGCGTAGTCCATACTGATTTGGCCATGAACCAAAATCAGTCCATGTCCTCATTCCCCGTACCCTTAAAGGTAGGTAGCTTCATGTGCGTGGCCATGTCGTCTTCCGGTGGTGGTGGAGGGGTAGGAGAATTCTTGCCCTTTCGCAGATTTGACAGTGGGGTAACTGGAGGACTAGTTCCTACGTGTGTAGGTAGGTCTCTTAAGGGACTATATACTAATTTTTCCCCTTCTTGACTAACCCTATAATATCTACCACTTCGTGTTGTACTTTTTTTATGATCGTATGTCATTCACGTGGTGTGAATGCACAACACACCTTTTTCGCACAATAGTATCTTAATTAGTAGCAGCAATGTTTGCAAAAACTTACCTCGGAACCCTTTGAAGAACCTTTGCTCAGCTTCAGAATAAGATATGAATTTATCAACTGCGAATTCCATTACAAATCCTCCCAAAACACTATCCACCCAGTGATCTACCGTCCAAGTGATTATGTTATCATCCCTCTCCAACTGTCGGATCAATTCAGGAGTCCACCGTGTAACCTGATCATTTTTCCCACAAGTCTGGAACTCCACTAATCTTTCTAACCACTCCTGTATTTCATGTGTGAAGGTTACAAATAAAATATCATATACTCATGTAAAGATGTATTTATTTTTAAATTCTTCGGCAGTCAGCCTTGTACTTTGATTCTCTTTTAAGGAAAACTCATGGATCTGTTTCTCAAACTAGTCTTCAAGCTCAGACTTCTCAAGACGCCAGTGACCTCATGGCATTACTTGATTTCTCTCTAAATTCCCCCAGTCCTGGCAACGAACCATTTGTTGGCTTAAGGGATCCTGACCCAGGTTCGGATTTAAGGTTTGCTAACAAACCCTTATACTACTGGCCCTTTCCGTAATGACCTTCTTGCACAGGCGAAGGTCTTCGTTACACGTTATTTTGTCACCATGACATTTTAATGTCCATATAGGTTTATCACTATCTATATTATGCTCCCTTAGAAATAAAAAACCCTAATGTTCCTAAAACAAGTCTTGGAATTGGAGAAAATCTCATTAAAACCCTTAAAAGTCTAACTCCGCACTTTTCATATCCCTTTCCTGCGGGTCTGCGGATACTTGTTCTATAGCCTATGACATCTCCTGCACGTTCTTATTATAAAACCCAGGGACCCCAGTAAAAGGTCAAATAAAGGAAAAAGCAAGTTCTAGAAGCACAGCTGCTCGAATATTCTCCCAACTAGAAGCTTCTTGAGGCGCGATTACTTCGAGTTTTATCCCTCCACTCATGGAGCTTGTCCCTTGGTCTATGGAGCTCAAATCCCTTCATGAGAGGAATCCATTCCCCTCTTCATGGAATTGAAACTACCTCCATTTCCCTATAAATTGAGCTCATGTTTCAGTCTCAAGGGTAGCATATGTGAGATAATTGTTGAATAAATTCTCAAGAGAGCATACTCTCTACACTGGTTATTGTTGGCATAAGAATGATCACACACTTATGTCCATAACTCTATGCTGGTTCAAAGAGAGGAAGGCTTGTCAAAATGAAGGAGGAACGATTGTTCAGGACCCCGGGAGGAACTTGTACGACATCAAGGCACCAGGTTGTAAAGTTACTCTTTTCATTCAAGATAATGCATATGGATCTCCTTTTCTCATTGAGTTGTTATTCTGCTTATTTGAATAATTCAATACTTAGACTCCTTGATCACTAAGTTAGATTAGTTGTTCTTAATTATTATATGTTGCAGGTGCTTTTAATTCTTTTGTCTATCTTTGATTGCAGGTTCTACTTATTGAAGAAGCCTCTTTGGAGCTACTGGATAAAAGACTGCACCGAACGTTGGATTTCAAGGTAAGGGCATGTCCTCTTTCTTTGTTTATAATAATTCTGAATTGCAGATAATATGGAGAAAACAATTTACAAATGGATGTTTGTTTCTATATATTCATAGAATACTAGGGAGATCGCTCTTGTCCACGAGAGGGATTAATCCACACAACAAAATGGCGACTCCACTGGGGAATTGAACTTAGTTTTCCTTTTTTATTTTTCATTTTGAATTTTAAGAGTTTTCTTATTTTGATTAGTATAAGACTGGGTTGGGTCGATAAATTCTAAGAATCCCTGAAAAGAAAATTTGAATATTATTTTTTCTGTACTTTTCCTTGCCTCCGCAGTTTTCATTTGAAAGCAGTTTGGTAGCCTCCACAATTTTTAGTTCAAAACAATGCGGTACCGCTCTATTCTCCATTAGAACCTGTGGACCTATGGAAAATTTTTGAAAAAGTAAAAATTCTCTTTTTAGGAGCCAGATTACATGATTCTTTATGTTTTCCCCAGTCTACCTTAGCTTTCAAAATCCTATGTGTGAATTTCTTTTCAGCAACTTTTGCGTTTGTGTGATTTTTCATCTGATTTGCATTTTATGAGTGGTTGTTTTCTCTAATTTCTTGCTGCTCTATATAAGAAACATTCATATACCTTAGCTTACTAGTATCATTTTGTTCTCTTCCTAAGCCTTTAAATCCATTGCAAACCTTACTTTTATGAAAATTGATTTCATTTTCATTTGCAAAATTGGAAGAGCTTTTAGCTTACTAAAGCCTGATTTTCACACCAAACAATTTTTGGATGTTTTCATTTCTGCTGAGATAAGTAGAAATTCTTCTTGGTTTGATCACAAACTAGGAGAAAACATCCTCAAACTTTCTAGATAGACTTCAAAATTAGAGTTTTTCTTTTGATTTTGAAATTTATGTTTTTAGAGTTTTAGATATGGTTTTCTTTTCGAAATAGTTTGTTAAATAATTTGTAGTTTCTCATATGATTGAAAAAGGGATTTCATTTCGAATGAGTAATTGATCATTTTTGTGAAATTGAGTTCTCAAAGAAATCATCTTCTTTTCAAATATTTTTTTTATGAATGAAAGAATTGGTGCTTTGAAAATTTTTAGATCTCTCAATCTTTCCCTTAAATAAGACTCAATGAAAAGAAAAGAGTTGCACTTTTCATTTAGATGCATTTAGCATATTTTTGATTCGGGTCATAAAACATCATTGAATTTTCATTTCCATACCTTCTGTCTTAAGCAACATCCAAATTAAAAACAACGCTTTAATAAAATCAATTTAGATATTTTACATTTTCTATGGCTCTTTTCCACCAACATAGCATAGGCTAGTGTCTTGGAACAGGTTGTAATTAACATTCCAAGACAGTTCAAACAAACAAGTAGCAATCTTGCTATAGGAAAAATCCAATTGTAGCATTTGTGTTGTGGGAAGCTCTTCTTAAAAGATTCAAGCATGAGATCACGTCGGAACCAGTGAGGTAATAATACCTATCTCATTGGGAAAGATAGCAGATGTGCACGTATTAAAAACGGTAAACCTCAAAAAGACCGTTGTCGAGCAGCCTGGGGTCACTTGTTGGTAAACCTTGGATTATATCATGGAGCCTTCAAGGGGATTGAGCTAGTTACTCTGCCCTTGCATGTATATCAGACCATATACTATTCCCCCAAGTACATTTGTTCCCGTTGGTGACCTTAGTGGCTATAAACTTTAGGATTTTTTACAAACGTGGCGGTGGAGGGAAGGTCCTACTGTACCTGGAGCAGACGTCAACTAGACTCACTTGGAATTTCCGGAAGGTACTCTTCAGTTCGAGATGGAATAAGTGGAGAGACTTGCACCAGACTATTTCATTAAGTAGGTTTTCGGGGTAATTGTTCCAACCGCCATTTCCACATTAGAATTATACGACATTGGATTTCATCACCAACTACTGTTTTTAGCGTGGGAACATACTGTTTGTGTGTGGATTGATCTCTTATATTTTTTAGGCGTGTGATTAATTTGATTGTTTCCTTATAGACTTTAGGATATTTTCTTTAAATTTTCTTTGATTTCGTGTGCTAAAACTTTTAATCGTGGTTGAATTACCTAGACAATCACATAGAATGTAGGGGAAACCCCCTGAGTACACACCAAGCTAGTTAGAAAAGCTTAAATCTGAGAAAGGACAACCATCAAGGACTGGATCAACTGAACATGAGGAAACATCAGTAATTATACATCCTGATTACGAAGTAGATCAACCTCAAACAACAGAATGTTCTCAAAGAAAACTTACAATTTCTGAACTAGTTGAACTTGCTTCCATAACTAGTGAATTATCAGCTACTGAGCTTGACATTTCTGAACCATAAATTGAACCTGCTATGTCTGAGCCTACTTCAGAGTTCATTACTCCAACCCCTGGTCGTCCTGATTCACCTTGAGTGAAGTTTCGTATCACTGAGAACATTCCTCCTCGCCTCATTAGCATTGAATAAATTACTGACACAGAAGAAGAAGTTGTTCTTTCTTCACAGCAAGAATCTTTAGATCTTAGACCAAGTGAATCGGTTTACTATATCCCTTTCAAAAAAGATCCTTCGTATTCTCAGTTAACAGAATTTCTACACAATTCTGGTCTAAACTATTTGCCACCCTGAATTCCTTTTTACGCCACACCAATAGGTAATTATAGACCTTCATTAAACATGTCTAGTGAGTCATCCATGTTTTCTGCATCACCAGAATCATATTTTTATGGTGTTCCATCTGTTCCTACAGGATACCAATCGCTTCCTGGTACTTTCTCAGGGGCATATTCTTCTCCCGAAAAAATTATACCATCACTTGGTCCAAATGAATCACATATCAAAAATTTGAACATGGAACAAATTTACAAGATGTCTGGAAACATTCCTAACCCTGACCCTCAAAGTAGTAACTTACCGCCTGGGGGGCATCCTCAAGGTAGTAGTTTACCACCTGGGGGGAAACCGCAAGGACAGTACATACCTCAAGAATAATATCAACCTCAAGGGCAGTACTCAATTTAGGGTCTGCAGCCTCTTCAAGGACAGTACCCTATGCCAAGGAAACCGTCTTTCCAAGGACAATAGCCTCCTTAGGGGGCACATTTCTACCCGGAACATAATTTTTTTCAGGGAGGTCAATATTTTAGTGGGAATTATCCAGCCAACTATCAAACATACATTCCAAATTATCAACCTGGTTATGGTTCGTCTTATGCCACACAACCTTCAATGGGAGCTCCATATTCTGGAGTAAACATGGTGTGGAATCCGACATAAAATCAACAAAATTTGCAACCTAACGTGCAAATACCTTATAATCAACCTGGTCAGCCAATTGGTTATAGTCAAATCCAACAACTTGTCCAACCTACACTTCAAGTTATACCACAGGTATCTGCACCTAGTACTGTTCAGCAGCCTGGTCTGAGTACACCTAAAACTCCACCTCAAACTGCTACACCAACTTCTGTTCAACCTACCACACCTATCCCTGGAATTTCTGCAGCCCCTATTTCTATATCCCCTTAATTATCACAAAAAATCGATCAATTCACTGCACAACAACCTCGACCCACAATTCAGACTATTATTCATATGCCTAGAGGACAACCTGGTACAAGTAAAATTGTAACAAGCCAACCTCAGTTTTTTTATCAACTGTATCAAGGGTAGTATCAATATGGACCTGTAGCACATAATCCAACATACTAGCATCAACCGTACCCTGGTTACACGTATCAGATACCAGCTCAACCTCAATATGGTCTGGCCAATCTTGGTTATCTGAGAGGTATTCCAATCCCAAATGCACAACCTATTCAAGGATATCCTGAATATCCTCCTCCTGGTACTAGTATATTTCTGCAAGGTTATCAATTTGCTTAGCAGAATCCTAACCGTCGGTTGCCATTCATAGCAGCTTTGGATTTACCCGATTTTCCGTGCCTAATGAATGATCTGATTTATTATCTTCTGTATTGGCTACCAATACCGAATAAGTTTCCCAATGATATTCCTAAGATCGAAGGTAAATTAGGAGAGGACCCCTCAAACCATGTCATGACTTACCACCTCTGGTGTGCATCCAACTCTTTGATTGATGATTTCATTCGATTAAGACTGTTTCAGAGAACACTGATAGGTTTAGCTACAAAATGGTATATTGAACTACCACGTGGCTCATTCAAAAAATTCAACGCATTAGAAATAGCTTTCTTAATACACTTTCAGTTACCATTTAGATACGACAATGGCACGGAACTCTTGAATTCATTAAAACAATCTACGTCTACGTACATATCATATCACATACATGAATGGAGACATAGAAGACATTTAGTGAAAGTTTTTATTCGGGATCAGATTTTGGCAGAATTATTTATTAAATCATTTCTTCCAAAGATCAGTGAAGATGTGGCTAAGGGAGGGGTTGTTACGGAAGAACAGGTCATTGCTCAAGCTCAGTACTTAGACCCTGTATATACACAGTCTGGTACTTTATACGAAAAAATTCCTGACATACCACATCCTGGTCAAATAACTGCAACTCCTTCAAGGTCTCATTCTATAGACGGTGTAAATGGCTTAGTTAGCGCTAATAAGAGTAAGAAGAAGTCCTTAAAAACTACTTCTCCTATCATAACTTTACCAGATGCACCGAAAGGGGATTCTTC